>SJYQ01013809.1:38217-147627 GCA_006410935.1 Redunca redunca | reverse complement strand
CGGGGGGGAGGGTCGAGTGGGAGTGGGGGTGTGTGTGAGTACGCACACAGAAGCGCACACCTGTATGACTCCCCCATCATTTCTCAAACACTGTTTAAGCATCGCATAGATTCCCTTCGGAGCCCTTGAACATAGCAAAGCAGGGACCTGGCACTCATTTTAGCACTAACAGCAGCACTGGGCACTGTCGCCTGCAGCCTCTCAGGAAATGCTGGGGACAGGGCGCAGCGTGCTTCCCCTCACCTTCCCACTTGACAGACACATAAGCAGAGGCCGAGGGAGCCTAAGCGCTCGGCCCAGATCGCACAGAAAGGTGGTCTTTCTCCTGCTTCCCCTGCTCCTTTCTATCTTAGGCCTACGCAATGTTTTCCCTCTGTAGCTCATCCTTTCGAGGACGGCTATCCCTTGTGTAACAGTCTTTGACAGCTCCAACACCCGTCAGTGGAGGGCTGGCCTGAGCGTTTCTGAAAGTGCCTCCGCCCATGGCCTTGGGTCATCTTCTGTTTGGCCCCTCCAGCCGTGTCTCCCCTCCTCCTTCTGTCTCGGCGTATTTTTACTTAGACCTCGCAGCCCCACTGCCTCCATCTTCCCTTCACCTGGGATTCCCGATGAGCTCGTCTCCAAGGACCTCTAAGGCCCCCACTTTGTTTCAGCCACAACTTTCCTCTCCACACCGTCAGCGTCTGCCCTTCCACGGGCTCCTCCAGCTCCTGCCTTCCCCACTAAGCATTCCAGGATTCTGGGGTCGCGGCCTGACCTCCACGTCCCTCCAGGAGTGGATTTCTCCCCAGACCTCTTTAGGGTCAGGCAGACATTCTGACAAAGCCCAAACTCAGCGCCCTGGGGAGACACTGGCGTCAGGACTCCTAGAAAACGGAGGGCCTAGTAGGAGGAGCGGGCTACCGGACTCAGTGCGGTGGGGGCGCAGTCAGAGGCAGGCCCGTGATGGCGGGCAGGCAATGCTTCTTAGGCAGGTGCTGCCCAAGCACTCAAGAATCCGTGCAGACTCCCAATACCATCGTCAGCAGCGTCATAACCCCAGGCTCGTCCCTGGACCAGGAGATACGCTCTTGCCGCCGAGACACCTACCTTTGTTTGTTTCTCCCGCGCCAAGGGGGGCCCAGGCACCTCCCACAGCGCCAGCCCCTCCCTCCCAGCCACCCTGCCCTGCGCCCAACCCTCACCCCACACGTTTCATGCTTTACCTGAATTTGTAGTTCTCGGGCAGGAAGTAGCCCATCTTGCAGTCCTGTCGAGCCTGGAAGATCTGCTTCAGCAGATTCTGCCTGCTGAAGCCATAGCCGTTCAAAACGCAGCCCCCAAAAAGGAGCTTTCCCCCAGCAAACATCTGTTGACACACAAGAAGGACACAGTGCAAGCTGCCCTCGGCACTAAATTTCAGGGTGGGCCGCTGGCTCTCAGAGCCTGTTCCCGGATCCGAGCCTCCCTTTGGTGGCTCCAGGGAAGGCTGTGCTCTCGCCCAAGTGCCCCAGCGAGTGTGGCCGAGCCTGTTCCCTAGCCAGACCTCTGGGTCACAGGGCGGCCTCACCGTCCCAGCCTTTGCTCCCTGCAGGAATGACCGGCTAAAATGCCCCTTCGCAGAGCCCTGGGGCGCACCGTCCCAGCCTTTGCTCCCTGCAGGAATGACCGGCTAAAATGCCCCTTCGCAGAGCCCTGGGGCGAGAAAGTCTTTCTTCTCAGAGGCCCCCGACCTGCTCTGCCTCTAAGCCACTTATCCCGTATTGCTGATCATCTGGTCCTGGCGGAAGGAGGGCCCCTGAGGGCAGGAAACGTAGTTTCTCCTGCTGTTCTCTGAACCCCCACCCTCTGTGAGTCAGTCTCAACAAGAGAGGCCTGTCTGAGGTTTCTGTGCAAGGGTACCTGTTTGTTGCGACCCAAACCAACAAGGAAACAACAAACATTCAACAGAAGGAACACAGAGAAATAGAGAGATTCTTGTGCTGCAGGTAAAAATCATAATTAAAAAGCAGGATCTCAAAGTCAGAACATTCTTGGACAGGCCAGATACCAAAATGAGAGCAGGGTGTGCCCCAGGGCTCCCCACAGCGCCGGTGCCGGCAGGCACCCAGTGCGAACAATGAGGCCATCTGAGGGAGATGATAGAGGGATTCTTTTTCTAAACTGCACTTTCCAAAATCTCTACAACGAATACACATGCTTATACGATATCCTATATTTAGAAAGACAGTACTTAAAAGTAAACAGGTGAAGATTTGTTTCTTTGGGTGAAGCATCCCCTGCCCCTTCAGCTTCCTGGCATGGGGACATGTGGGGTCAGCCTGGGGTGGGAGGCTGGGTTCGGGGGACGAGGCTCCAGGCTGCAGCCCCAGCTCAATGTGCTGGGGGCCTCTCGGTCTGCGCTGCTCTCTGGGCCTTGGCCTGGCCCCTACGCCTGCCATTCTGCGAGGGTAGCGGCTGCAGAGGCCAGGGTGGTGGGCAGCGGGCGGCCCTGGGGCCTGGCTCACCAGAATCATGCCCTGCATCACAGCGTACTTCTTCACCAGCAGGGGCGGGTCCCTCTGCAGCGGGCCATCCAGGTCGTAGCGCAGCAGGCGGTAGGGGTCGCGCCGGCACTGCCGAGAGAGAAAGCAGCGCCTGTCGCCCCCGTGCGAAGGAGACGCACTGGGATTCCCATGTTCTCAGCCACGTCGGGCTCCCCCGAGCCCCGAACCACAGCCCCTCTAACTCCTGCCCAGGGGCCCTTCAGCCCCTGCTGTGACCGTCCTTTGACCCCTCCCTTGACCGTCCTTTGACCCCTCCCTTGACCATCCCCAGACGATGTCTTGGGTCCATTCAGGGCCCTCTACTGGTGAAGGTCTCGCAAACGTGACTGCTCACACCATGTGACATCCATGAGCCAGCCTCCTGGGGTCTGCAGGATTTGTTTCTCCCCTTTACCTGGGAGAAGCCCTGCAGAGATCTGCAGGTGGGTCCTGTTCCTGGGGTCCCCCTTTCCAGGACTCCTCCTCGCTCTATCTACGCCAGCTGGCTGCCTCTCTGAACACCCCCCGTCACCCAATCTAGCCAGAACCTGAACTGAACGTATACTTCTGAGTACAGCCTGGTCAGTCCAGAGTAAAGCTGGTCTCTCTCCTCTCCTCCTTGGATGCTACAGATCCACTGATACGACTGCTGTGTAATGTGATGTCTTCTGATTTTATCTCTTTTGTTCCAGGTGCCCCTAGCTATCCTGTCTGCCCTTTCAGTTTAAAATGTGAAACTGCACTCAGGATTCTAGCTATCAGAGCAGAGGAACATCAGGGAACATTTCTGCCTTAACTGAAGACCCCAGAATGGTGGAACCAGAGTCACCGTGAGACCCAACACCACCCCCAGGCCTTTCCTCTGTCCTTTAACCCCACCGCTCACTCCTGCACTGCTTCACTCACCTCGAGCCAGACCTGTGCCATTCACACCGCCCACACTGGGCCACCACGCCTTCCTGGACTTCCAGACAATTATTCGTGAACAACGAATAGCCCTGAGATAAACTAAAGTCGACGCTATCTCCCACGTGGCCAGGGAAGACACCCATACGTGGGCAGATGCAGAGCAGGGACCAGGAGTGATGCTCATGGGAGCTAACGAAACTGGAACCGGCTCCAGAAGACACACGTGGCTCTGATGTATGAGCCCCATAGGAAGTCTTCTGGCATCTGATCAGAAAGGTTCCACTGCCAAGCCCTGAGCCCTGGCTGGCGTGCAGACCCGAGGGGGGACACTCAGGGGTCAGGGAGGTGGCACCCCGGGGAAGAGGGCTGGAGGGGGCATCCCCAGGGCATACGTGGAAACTTAGCATCAGGGTTGCAGCTGGAGGAAGAGACGGCTCAGGGCACCGAGGCTCTGCAGGTAGTCAGCAGGAGGACACGGAGCACTCGTGCTCACACGTGCTCACACCTGGGCCCTCTGCTCCCCGTGGTCTGAGGACGGGGTCACCCCGTGGAGCGTGCCAACCCTGCCAGGAACAGCTAAGACTTGGGAACAACTCTGCAGCAAGGGGTGGGTGGATTCCACGCACCCCCAACTGACTGACCCCTGGGACTTCAAGCACAGTGAGCTGGAACCTGGAGCAGCCACTCCCTACCCACCTTGGCACAGGCCGCTGCCTCCGCTGGGAACACTCACCCACCTCTCTTCCTGGGAGCCATGGGCTGACCCTGAGGCGGGCGACCCTGTTCTGGGATCCTACAGGCCCTGTCCTCTCATGGCCCTCGCCAGGGCTGCCATGAGTGGCCCCCTGGGCGCAGGACCCACACTAGGGTGCTCGGCCATGAACACTCCAGAGCCCTGAGGGTTCCATGGCGAGCACGGCTCCTCTAAATAGTCTAGTGCATGACCACCATGCGCAGCTTGTGGTCTGGAAGAAAACGGCAGCATCCCGATGGGTCCCAAGGTGAGAACAGGGCCCCACCTCGAGTGGTGACATTCCTCGGGGACAGCAGGATGAGTGGGAGAGAGTAGGAAGAGCGTGTGCGAAGGCCCAGGGGAAAGGCAATGGAACAGGGCCCCTGGGCGCTCAGTCAGAGGCCCAGCCCACCCCAGCCCCGGGGGTCTCCCCTCCCCCCGCCTCCTGGGCCTGCACGGGACTCACCTGGATGCATGGAGAGGCTCGGCCCTGCTGCCGGTGGCTGTAGAGCATGTCCAGCAGCCACTGGAGCTGCCCCGACCTGGTGGGGTTCTGGCCCGACACGACCCCGAACACCAGCACCTGACTGGGGTCTCGGGGTGCTGACAGGAAGCGCTCTAGCTCCACGTCGGACACCAGGGGCGCCCGCACCAAGCACCTGCAGCCGGCCCGGATGTCTTCTTTGCTCATGAGCTTCCGCAGCACCAGGGGGCAGTCAGAGAGTGAGGCCGCCCACCTGGTGGGGCTGCGAACCTCTCTGGCCTTCGCTCTGCCAGGAAGAACAAGCAGGTGGCCCTCAGTGGGCGGGGCGCAGGCTCCAGCAGCCCAGTCCCAGATCCAGTGGACAAAGGCCACGTGGCCGCGGAGCTGGAGTCGAGATCCAGGCAGTTCTAGCCTGGTCTCCACCACTACTGTGCAGCTCTGCCTTCAAGGGACCCCCTGACCTCTCTGTGCCTCGGTTTCCTCCGGTGCAAAGCGGTATTCACAAGGGAATCCATCCATCCAGCAGACTCTGGAATCATCCTGAACACCTTTCCTTCTCACACATCTCATGTCCCATCCAGCCTATCAGCAAGCTTGTTCACTCTACTTTCAAAACAAATTGAGGATGCGACCACTTTCCCTGCCCACACTTCTAGGAACACACCTAAACCTTCAACTGCTCTTGCCTGGCTGCCTGCAAGTGCCTCCTAATGGGTCTTTCAATTATCCTGTTATAACCAGGTGGCTCAGCTGGTAAAGAATCCACCTGCAATGCAGGAGCCCTGGGTTGGATCCCTGGGTTGGGAAGATCCCCTGGAGAAGGGAAAGGCTGCCCACTCCAGTGTTCTGGCCTGGACAATTCCGTGGACTCTGTTATAATCCATGGGGTCGCAAAGAGTCGGACACGACTGAGTGACTTTCACTTCACTTCTTAACCAAGTCACACCCAGACATGGACAACTTATGATTATCAATTATCAAAGGGGAAAAGAGTGTCGAGGGATAAGTTAGGAGCTTGGGGTGGACATATACACACTACTGTACATAAAACGGGGCTTCCCAGGTGGCCCCGTAGTAAAGAATCCGCCTGTCGATGCAGATTCATGGGTTCAATCCATGGGCTGGGAGGATGCCCTGGAGGAGGAAACGGCAACCCACTCCAGTATTCTTGCCTGGAAAATGCCATGCACAGCGGAGCCCGGCGGGTTACAGTTCATGGGGTCACAAAGAGCGACTGCACGCGCATGCACATACAGAAGGTAAACAGCGAGGACCTCTCCATAGCGCTGGGAGCCTGGGGGCTCTGCTCGGTATTCTGTGATGACCTGTAATTCTGTAATGTTGCTTAAGGAAGCTAACCTGAAAGCCGTGTGTGTTTGTTGCCTGCCTGAAATGTTATTAATCAGCTGTGTTGTTGTTGTCTTTAGTCACTAGATCGTATCTCTTCGTGACTGCATGGACTGTAGCCCATCAGATTCCTCTGTGCATGGGATTTCCCAGGCAAGAATACTGGAGTGGGTTGCCATTTCTTCCTCCAGGGGATCTTCTTGGCCCAGAGATTGAATCCTCATCTCCTGCATTGGCAGGTGGATTCTTAACCACTGAGCCACCAGGGAAGCCGATTAATCTATTACACTCTAATTAAAAAAATTTTAAGAGCCAAGTCACACTGTGTCACTACTCTCTTCCGGCTCCCCTCTGCACAGGATAAAAGCCCAAGTCCCTGCGATGCCCTCCCAGCCTGTGCCTGCTCCGGCTCCCTTCTCAACCCTCAGTTCAGTTCAGTCGCTCAGTCGTGTCCGACTCTTTGCAACCCCATGAATCGCAGCACACCAGGCCTCCCTATTCATCACCATCTCCCGGAGTTCACTCAGACTCACGTCCATCGAGTCCGTGATGCCATCCAGCCATCTCATCCTGGGTTGTCCCCTTCTCCTCCTGCCCCCAATCTCTCCCAGCATCAGAGTCTTTTCCAATGAGTCAACTCTTCGCATCAGCTGTCCAAAGTACTGGAGCTTCAGCTTTAGCATCATTCCTTCCAAAGAAATCCCAGGATTGATCTCCTTCTCAACCCTACTCTCCTCCAACATTCTCACCTTTGCTTGCTGCACCAGCCGCTCTGGCCTTTCCTCACCCTCCAACCTCAGGGCCTTTGCTCCTGCCGTTCCTGCTGCCTGCTTGGCTTCACCCCGAGACACCCACTTTCTCACCTTCTTCATGTCTCTGTGCAAAAGTCACCTTCTCAGCAACACCTTCTCTGACTGTCCTGTTAGGAATTGCGTCCTTCCACCACCAACAAATGTCCCCTGGCCTTGCCTATTTTCCTTAGCACTGCTCACAATCCAAAACAATACACATTTTGCCTATTTATTTTGGTTATTTCTCCATCCCAACAGAACAAAAATTATATGAAGCCATGAGTTTGGAGAGTTCTACTCAGCAGGATAATAGCAAAGATTCCATTGTTGCTGTTCAGTGGCTGTGTCTGACTCTTGTGACCCCATGGACTCCAGCACACCAGGCTCCCAAGTCCTTCACTATATCCCATAGTTTGCTCACATTCATGTCCATTGAGTCGGTGATACCATCCAACCACCTCATCCTCTGTCACCCCCTTCTCCATTGGCCTTCAATCTTCCCCAGCATCACAGTCTTTTCCAATGACTTGGCCTTTTGCATCAGGTAGCCAAAGTATTGAAGCTTCAGCTTCAACATCAGTCCTTCCAGTGAATATTCTGGGTTGATTTCCCTTAGGATTGACTAGTTTGATCTCGTGGCAGTCCAAGAGACTCTCAAAAGTCTTCTCTAGCATCATAATCCAAAAAAATCAGTTCTTTGGCACTCAGTTTTCTTTATGGCTCAACACTCACATCTGTACATGACTACTGGAAAAACCATAGCTTCAACTAGATGGACCTTTGTCAGCTAAGTAATGTGCTGCTTTCTAATAGCCGTCTAGGCTGGTCACAGCTTTTCTTCCAAGGAGGCCGCGTCTTCTAATGTTATGGCCGCAGTCGCCATCTGCAGTGATCTTGGAGCCCAAGCAAATGGAGTCTGTCATGTTTCCATTGTTTCCCCATCTATTTGCCATGATGGGACCGGATGCCATGATCTTAGTTTTTTGAATGTTGAGTTTTAAGCCAACTTTTTCACTCTCCTCTTTCACCCTCCTTTAAGAGGCTCTGTAGTTCGTCTCCACTTTCTGCCATTAGAGTGGTATCATCTACATAACTGAGGCTGTTGATATTTTTTCCCAGCAATCTTAATTCAAGCTTGTGATTTATCCAGCATAGCATTTCACACGATGTGCACATAAGTTACATAAGCAAGGTGACAACATACAGCTTGTTGCACTCCTTTCCCAATTTGGAACCACTCAGTTGTTCCATGTCTGTTTCTAACTGGTGCTTCTTGACCCACATAGAGGTTTCTCAGGAGACAGGTAAGGTGGTCTGGTATTCCCAACTCTTAAAAGAATTTTCTGCAGTTTGCAGTGATCCACACAATCAAAGGCTTTAACAATAGTCAATGAAGCAGAAGTAGATGTTGTTCTGGAATTCTTTTGCTTTACGATTCAACAAATGCTGGTAATTTGATCTCTGGTTCTTCTGCCTTTTCTAAACCCAGCTTGTACATCTGGAATTTCTCAGTTCACATACTGTGGAAGCCTAGCTTGAAGGATTTTGAGCATAATCTTGTTAGCATGTGAAATGAGAGCAACTGTATGAGAGTTTGAACATTCTTTGGCATTGCCCCTCTTTGGGATTGGAATGAAAACAGATCTTCATAAAATAAAATGGACAGTCTCTATGGACCTATAAGATCTAACAGACATACACATACTCTATGACAGCGATTTCACATCCAGGAATATCCCAACTAGAAAGAAAGACATATGCAAACACCAGCATGGCTTGTCATTACTCAGATGGTAAGCAACCTAAATATTCGTCAACATTAGGATGTACAAAATTTTTAGTGTAATCCTACAATAGATTATTACGTAGCAATGAAAAGAGGCAGAATTTTGCCACACAGAACAACATGGATAAATCTCACAGTATAACACTGAGCAAAAGAGGCCAGACCCGAAAGGATACATACTGAATGGTTCTGTTGAAATAAGTTAAAAAATAAACACTAAAAGGAAATTCTATTTCTTGGGGCTGATGGGGTATGCTCACTTACGGATACACACTGAGCTATACACTTAGGTTTTTTTTTTTTTTCATTTTTCTGTATTTTATAAAAATTTTTAAAGCATATGAGATACCTTGATCCTATGCATTTTTCTAAGTTTTCCTGAAACCTCATGAATCAGATGGTGTCACTTCCTGCCTCACAGTTGCGGAACGGCTTCCTCTGAGGCTCACGAGGCCACCTGGCCCGGCTCCTGCCTGCCTTTCTGTGCTCACTTTGCGTCCCTCTCCCGCCTTCCTCATGATGCTCCACTCTGGTCTCCTCACTTTCCCTCACACACTCAAGGTCCCTCTTGTCTCAAGGTCCCTGCGCTTGTTTCGTCCTCTGCCTCATGTTCCTTCTCCATCCTTCTTTGTTTCTAATCCTTCAGGCCTCTATTAACATATCTCTTCAGAACTGCTTCCTGGACTGTCTACCTAGGGGAACACATCCCACCCCCCTTCCCAGTCACTCTCCATGCTTGGGGTTAGCTGGCCTAGGATGGCGAACATCCTAGTCTTTGCAGCGCCGGTGGTCTCAGTTACAATGACGCACCATTTTTGTTCTCGCAGGAAAGCGGCTACAGACCACAGATGAATGAGTAGGCGTGGACATGTCCCAGTAAGACCTTACTCATGGTCCTGACATTGGAATTTCCTATCATTTCAATGTCACAAAAAACTCTTTTGACTTTTTTCCTCCTAAGCATTTAAAAACATAAAAATGACTCTTAGCTAGCCCATAAACAAAGCAGGCAGTGGGGGCCAGATTTCAGCCCTGGCTGTAGTTTGCCAGCCTATGCTCTAACCCTTTCTACTTTCTTCCCAGGCTTTATCCCCATCTGAAATATTTCAGCTGTTCACACGTCTCTCTTCTATCTTTCCTCCCTCAGTTTTGTCCGCCGCTGTCAGTCTCCAACCCATCTTGGCATCTGACACACGAAGCCCACCTGCGTGGAGCCACGGCCTTGGCGTGAAACTTGCTGGGCTTCTTCCGCGTGGGGCTCACAGGAGCCGACTCAGGCTCTTCCTTTGAAGCCACTTCAATCGAGGACTCAGGTCGGGCTGACTGTGACCGTACTAAGAGCGTATCTCCTGAGTACAGACTCAGCTTGGTGCTGCGCTCGGGGAAGAGCCCGGGCTTCAGTCTGGTCCGACTGACTTCTGCCTCTCCCTTTACTGGGTATTTGATGGTGAACAGGCCTGTGGACAGAGGACCCTGGGGTTGCTCCCCTGGCCACCGTGCCTGCTCTGAGGCTGCTCGCTCGCCACTCCTCTCCGGCCTGCACTCCCTAGAGCCTGATGCAGGACTGCCCCCACCCCACTGCTGCTGTCTGGCCCAGCACCCCCACCCCAGTGCGGGGGGCGGGCCACTCAGAGCCGGCCGAATGGAGGAACACACCAATCTCGACTCTGGCCCTCTGTCAAGAACCCAGCTCTGATCCCTCCTGCCCCGTGGGCCTGTGCTTCGTTCAGCTCTGTGTTTCTATAGTACTCAGTGTAGAGGCCGGGTGCCCAGCACGTCCCCACTGGTCCCGGTGCCCCCAGCTCTGTTCTTTGCTGTATTGATTGTCTTTTGTTTTCTCTACTAGACTGGCCAGAGACCTCCCATTTCTTCATTCACTTACCAAACGCTTCCTCAGTGTCGGGCACTGGGCATAAAGATGATCCCGCACAGGGCTCCCTGCCTCTGGGAGCTCCAAGCAGGAGTTGGGGACAGGGGTGGGAAAGCAAAGAAGTATTCATAATGCTAGGTGGGAAGACTTATAATTAGAGCATGGACAAAGTGCTGTGGGAGCCCAGAGGAGTGTGTGACAGTCTGCTAGAAGGCACAGGAAGGCTTTCCAGAGGCAGGGCGTAGCTGAACTGAGTATCTGGGGACAAGGAGCAACTGCCCAGGGAGGCTGTGGGGGGCACCACAACCCTTGTGTGCCCAGCCAGGGGGTGGCATGGGGTGGGAGAATCAGTGTTTCTTCATACGCAGGCCCATGAGCAGTGAGGAAGAGCGCCCAGACGTGGGAGGGGTCTCGAGGCCACGTATGCCAGCCCTGGAGACTCTCTAGGCCTGACAGGGTCAGCCTGGTGACTTGGCTGTTTTCCTCTCTTCTACCAAGACCTTCAACAAGGAGAGGAACAGGGGGTACAAGTGGATGATGGATGATATGGGAGATGGAGCCAAGAAGTGAACCCTGTGTGGGTGGGTGTGAGGACAGAGAGAGCAACAGAAAGACCAAGAGAAACCCAGGAAAAAAGCAATCACATGGAGACATAAAGACGCACAGAGAGCTCTCAGAAGCTGAGGTTGGCAAAGGCCGCCATTATCAGCTAAGCGGCCCTGAGGAAGCTCCTTCCCCACTCTGAGCCTCATCATCCCATCACCAATGGGGAATCCTGCTGTGCCATCTCCCTGGGGTGGTGAAGAGCTGTCCTTGGAGGTGACCTGAAGGTGGCCCAGGATCTGGGAAGCCCTGGGACAGGACTGCACCCCCGTTTCTGCCTCCCTACCTGCCGCCAGCAGGATGGAGTTCATGAACTGGGACACTGTCTTCTGAAACCGCCTCTTGATCTCTGCCAGGGCCCGGCTCATCTTAGATATCTTTTCGTCCATGATGCTGATTCTGCGGGTTATCTAGGGAGAGGCCGAGGGAAGGGCATCAGCAGCAGCCCCACCAGGAGCTGTCTGCCCGGCCCAGTGACCACAGGCATGGCCCGGCACAGAGGATGTGCTGTCCCTGCAGGGGACCCACCTTGTCCCCTTGGCCCAGTGAATTCCTGCAAGCTGACTCAACCTGCCTCAAATGTCCCCCACCCCCAGGGATGCTGGTTGTTCTGGGCAGAACTGTTCCTTGCCTTGGACCCTCATTGTGCTCTCTATGGGGTAAGACAAGAGGTTAGGTAGCCCTTTGTGATCAGCTGCGTGGGAGCCTGTCTCCCCAGCCAGACTCCAACCTCCTGGAGGACAAGCATCGGCTCTGGGTCTCCCTGTATCTGGGAGCCAAGCACACAGGAGGTGCTCAGTTTATGCTTGTTGTATTAGGAACAACTGGATGGCCAAATGCCTCTCGGGAGCCTCTGCTGCCTGCATGACCTTCAGAACCCTTTCACCCTGCTGGCAGCTCTCAGCCAGGAGGCCACTGTGTGCCAGGGTTCCATAGACTAACTGGTACCCATGGGCGCCAGGCCAGGTCTCTAGCTCAGTTTCAGATTACTGCAAAGGGCCACCTTGGCTCCAAGGCTCCTGGGAGGCAAGTTGAGACCATCCTGCAGGTCAACTTCTGCTTCTGCTGGGGTGGATCGAGGCTCAGCTTCTGGAGTTCATGCAATCAGTGTCTGACTTTTTTTCCAGGAAGTCCTGGCCAACTTGGTAAGCTAGCAGTAGTCACTCTCCATGCTGAGCTCGCATACCTGCTCATTCCTGTCTCTCCTGCCCTGGATTCTGATCACCTTTTACTTTGTCCCTAAAACTTAACCAGTCCCCTGAAGCAAGGTCCATGATGTCTGTATCTCCCACTTCACACAGAGGAGGTGGGAAGTAATTTTTCCCCTGAAGAACTGAAACCTCAAGTAGAGAACAGGGTGGGCGGTGGACAGATTTTTGAAGAACAGTGACGTCAGCTAAATGTCCCTCTTTGTCCTGCAGGCAAGGCTTCTGTAAAGAATGCCCCGATTAACAGCAAAGCCTCAACCATCCTTCTGATGGTTGGTCCCAACCTCTGTCTCTGGGCTAATTTCATTTATTTTTAATTTATACCCAGTCTTGCTTCCAAAAAGGATTTGAGGCAGTACTGGGTGAATAAAGCATTTAAAATGAGGCATTCCCTTGCTTCCAAAGTGCTGCCTTGATAGAAATACTCAGCGATGAGCCTGACTGCAGGGCCACGACATCTGGGACTGCCACTCTGCCCGCCACTCTGCAGGTGGCTCCTTCCAGGACAACGCGTGTCTGGGGAACCATTTAACAAGTTTCCAGTGACAGGGACTGTGACGGAAGAGGCCACCTCACCCGCATCCCTCAGCTTCCTAGATGACTACAGGTTTGCTGCTGGGTGGCAGGTAGCCCCAAATACACACACACACACAGACACACAGGATGGAGCTGAACTGAATTTTAAAATCCCAGGAAAGAAGTGTGGGAAAGTCGGGGGGCCTTTACACATCATTATACAAATGGGGAATCTGAGACCCAGGAAGGGATGGTAGATGAGATGGCCCGAGGCCCCCTCCTAGTCAAGGTTCTCTCTCTCAAGATTTCACATAAAAATATCGAGATGCTTAACCTGCAAGCGAGGCTTGACATTTGGAAATCCTGCTTCCCACAGTAAGCTTGATAGTTCCTCATTTGTCGTTTTTCTGGTCAGAAGGTTGTAAGATCCAGTACACCACCCTGCATTCTCAAAGAGAAGGGGTTGTGACGAGGACGCTTCGGGGCAAGTCAGTTTCCTCTGTCAACATCAACACCTAGACTATCATCTAGAATGCAGTGGTTTTCAGAAGCTGTCTTAATGCATTTGCCTGTTTATCCCTACACTAAACGTCCCCAAGACAGTTACGCGTTTTGAGTTATGACGTCTGTATCTGATTTCAGTGCCTTTAGACCATGAACGTTTTCCACCTTGCTTTATGTCACTGGATATGTTCCAGTGTTTCCTACTTTACAGTCTATGGGAACTTAAAAAGAATTTATATCCTGCTGTTGTGTGAAAATTGTGTATCTACATCTTAAGTATGTTGGGTTGGTTCATAGTGCTCTTCATGTTCTACTGTATCCTTCTACTTTTTCCAATCTATTAATTCTGTTAATTTTTGAGTTTCATATTGAAACTCCAATGAAAATCTTAATTTCTCTACTTAAAAAATAACTAATATATAGTAGAACTGTATATCAGTTTGTTCTGTATTTTTCCAATCTCCTGTAACTGTGTTATCATACTTTTATAACTTAAAAAAATAAAAAAGAAAGAGTTACAGTGTACTTGTTAATAGACAACTTTCAGCTTCCTTCTGCACCGTCAGCCTCTGTGAGCTTCCGGTAGGGGGATTCCACCTTTAGATTCCTGTTGTAGATCGGCTAGAAATATAAGGCAAGCTGCACATGTGGTTTTAAATGTTCCTGAAGCCACATTAAAAAGTTCTCAGAAGATGAAATCAATTCTAATAACATATTTATCTAACACAATATGTCAAAAGTATGATGAGTGCAACATGTAATCAAAATAAATGATCAGTAAGAACTGTGGCATTCTCTTTTCATACGGAGTCTTTGAAATGCAGCGTGTGCTTTCACTTCCAGCCCATCTCAGCCTCGAGTTGTCACATCTCAAGTGCTCAACAGGCATCTGTGACTCACAGTCACCGTGCTGGAACACAAGGCTTTGGACCTCTAATTCTAGCTCATGAAGGCTGCACTTAGTTAAGGACACATAAGATGTGAATGACTGTGGGGCTTTCTGAGGCCCAGAGGGCATGTTTGGTATGTGGACTTAAGAGTGACTTCTCTTGGCTCTTTCACGAGGGTCTTCAACTGCTTACATCGTGGTTCTCAGCCGTGTTCCAAATTTGAAAGATTATCAGACAGGAGGGTGCCAGAAAAAAGATGCATTACTGCAATTTTACAGGAACAAAATTTTTCTATCACCTACTGCCTTGATAAGTCAATGCACATTTAAAAAATACAGTATAAAAAGGTTTTCAAGAAATATAGACACGGGACTGCATACATTCTGTGTACTTAGGCACCCAACAGTGACATTTAGAGTACGAGCAGGGGGCCAAATCGACCGAATGGCCTCAACACTCAGCACAGTTATTTGTCTCAGCCCAGAGGGACTCAAAACCCTGAGGCTGCTTTGGTCTTTGGTATGGGGAGTGTGGGCTGAAGTCACAGGCATCTGAGTTTCCTGGCTGCATGATGAGACCCTTGAAAGAACCCAGCACCCCCCCAGCTTCCCTCGCTCCCCTACACCAAGCCAGTGAAGCTGCATCACAACCACGGTGATGCTTTGGCCCTTCCATTAGACTGAACATATTTCACAGATGAGAAGGAGTGAGGCTTCTTAAATATCCCTGGCGGGAAATCTAGCACATGGCAGGTGCTAATTTGTTTATTGAATTAGCTAATCAATTTACAAAGTTGAAATGCTACCAAAACGTAAGAAAAAACAGTGCAGCGCGTCCCTCCAGGAGAGACACAGGTGTTCTCTGTATCTTGCTCAGATAACACTGGTCTCCAACAAATGTCTGCCTCGCCTGTGCCCACAGAAAGGGAAACTGGGACAATCTGAGAGTGAAACTAAAGTGAAAGTTGCTCAGTCCTGTCTGACTCTTTGCGACCCCATGGACTATACAGACCAAGGGATTCTCCAAGCCAGAATACTAGAGTGGGTAACCATTCCCTTCTCGAGGGCATCTTCCCAACCCAGGGACCGAACCAGGTTTTCTGCACTGCAGGTGCATTCTTTACCAGCTGAGCCACAGGGGAAGCCCAAGAGTGAAAGGGATGCTACTAATGATTTCTGGGCTGACAGGTATAAACCAGGCCTGGGCCGGGGAAGACTGCGAGGTGTGGTCCCCCTGCTTCCACTCCAAGCAAGCCTTGTGTGTAATGCCAGTGGCTGGTGCCACCCAGGAGTCCTTGGCTACCCTAGTATCTCACAGTGAATGTCAACTGTTCTCCTCTAGACTTTAAACTCCCGGGGGATCGAGGACTTTGTCCCCTTCATCCTATCCATCTCTCTGCAACACTATGGACCAGGCACAGAGGAGGTTCCATGAAGACCCAGTGGATGAAGAACTGGGTCTCCAGACTCTGCCACTGCCTCACCTGCCCCTTTAGCAAGCACCTCATCTAAAGCAGTCCTCATACTGAGTCCTGGGGCAACAGACACAGGTAGGAATCCCCAGTTCAGCAGAGAAGGCTGGCTTATAAATAAAGCAGTGTTGGAATGAGGGGAATCACGGCTGGGAGGACTCTACCTGGGACAGGTAAGGAGGTGGTGGAGAGGATCAACACACGGGCAGTGATTCTATCCAGCACCATAATCTTCCTTCAGGAACACACTCCTGCTTACTCATTTGCTCAAGTGGTATACCAGGGACTGACCACACCCCTCGGTTCCTGGGTTGGACATGACTCTCAAGCCTGGCCAGTGAGGGCATCACACACTTCCGGCCACAGAAGAATATTCTAGGCATGGGCACCAGATGGAGCCGATGATGCTAGTATTGGCACCTCTGCTGGAACACACAGCAAAGAGAGGTTCTTTTTCTCTTGGGAAAAGCAAAGCTGGAAGAACAATGAGCCCGGAGAGGCTCATGACCATCCGGTCACCATAAGAGAAAACTCCTTGAGAATGAAGCCAACAGAGAGGAGGGCACAGCAAGGGGATGGGAAGATCTTATAGAATCCTTTGAGGGCCTGGATCTAGTCATGTCTGACGCTGCCTGTCTACAGGTTGACTTTTCAGTTTACTGAGCCTACACTGTCTCTTCCCATGCTTAAGCTGGTCTGTACTGGATGCTGAGGCACCTGAATGACACTCAACACAAGGTGCAGAGAGAAGGCAGTACTGACGTCTGACACTGAATGGTGAGCAGAAGTCCACTAGGCAGGGGAAGAGGTCAGGCCTTGTATGGGGTGAGACGCTCTGGGCTCAGCCCCGGGTGACTGGTCTATGAGCCTTACCCGCTTATCGTGTGATGTCCCGTGGGGACAGTTGCTGGCCGATACGGGGAGCGTTACTGTCTCATTCATGGAGGTGAAGGTGACCGTCATGGTGTCCTGCCCGAGCACCGTCAGCCGCATTTGCTCGTTCACCTGCGGATGAAGGGCCAGGACTCGGTGGGTCCCTGCTCCTGCTATCCCACCCCTGCTCCTGACACACCGCAAAACACAAAACCCCTCTTGGCCTGGGGCTGAGGGAGCCATGAGATCTTTCTGGTTATTATGGTAGAATCTTGCTTTCACGGAGAAGACAAAAGAATCCCCATTTCTCTTTGAGGGATTAGCAGAAAAAGTAAGGGTGTTTCTTCACCACTGCCCCTTCCCTTTCCAACCCAAACCTGTAAGCAGCTGTGAAGGAGATGGAGGGATCCAACAGCCGAGTCAGCTCTTGCCAGGTTGACTTCCCCCACAGAGACGGGAAAAAATACAACAAAACAACTCTCCAAAGGCTCCTAAGAGTGAGCAAAAGCAGGCAGATTTCTGAGTCAAAAATTAAAAGGACCAACATGGGATGAGTTCTTTCTGGCCCAAAGAACCAAAGGACAAAACCTGGGGCAAACTCCAGTCACAGCAAAGTCAGGAGAAATTTACAGAAGGGATATAGAGAAATAGCGTCCTGGGTGTTATTAATAACCAGGCCACAGCTCTAGCTGATCCCTGGGCCATGTGTGAACAGTGCAGACTCAAGGCAGCTGACTTCCAGGGAAACAGAACACTGAACTGAGACTGGAGCTGCTGCCCACTACTGGTGAGACACAGTTTGCACTGTAACTCTAAGCAAGCCCACTGCCTATTAAAACAAAAACCATCAACACATCAGAACTCAGAGACTCCAAAACATAACATCCACAATGTCGGCAGTCCACAATGTTGACTCAACATGTGACCAGCCAGTCAAGTGTGAGCCATTCTCAAGGCAACAAATAACCAATCCTGTCTGATATGTCCCAGATATTGGAATTAGCAGGCAAGGCTTTATAGCAGCTAATTTAACTATGTTCGATAAAGCAAACAAAGATATACTTATGATGAAAAAAATTAGAAAATCTCAGCAGAGAAGCAGAAAATATAAAAAGCACCTAAATGGAAATTACAGAGTTGAAAATAAATACCTGGAATTTCTAACCTTCACAGGATTAGCACAACAGCTGAATGGAAATGACAGAATAAAGTCAGTGAACTTGGAGATATATCCATGTAAATTATGTAATCTGAAAAACAAAAAAATATGGAACAACAAAAACAGCAGAGCTTCAGGGACCTTTAGGACAATCTTAAAAGGTCTAAAATACATGTAATTGGAGTCTCAGAAGAGATGGAAAGAGATTGGAGCACTGCCCCCACCCCCAAATAGGGGCAGAAGACTTCCCAAATTTGATGAAAGATGTGAATTTAAAGATTAAAGCAGCTCAGTAAACCCCAAACAGAATTTATGTGAAGATAATCACATGCAGACACATCATAGTCAGACTTATAGAACAAAAACAGAAAAGCTTGAAAACAGCGAGAGAAAATGAACAATGATTTAAATGACCACAGATTTCTCATCAGAAACTATGGAGGACAGACACAATGGAACATCTTTAAAAGGCTAATTTTTTTAAGAAGTCAAACAGAATTCCATACCCAACAAAAATATTTTTTCATAAAAACATTTTCCACGTGAAAAACAGCAGAATTTGTTGCCAGAAGATAAGAAATGCTAAAGGAAGTTCTTTGGGCTGGAGAGAAATGATACCAGGAGGAAAATGGATTTTCAGAGAGGAGTGAAAATGCCGGGAATGGTAAACCTCTGGGCAGAAACAAACGGGCCGCTGCAGCCCTCAAGCCAGCACACAGATCCTCGGGGGACATCCAACGCCTCTTGCCTCCACCCCACGACACACACAGCTCCTGGCTTCCTTTCTTGCGTGAAAAGCACCTGTGACCTTTTAACAATGCCGCACTGACACCTAACTTTGGAGACACTATTCCTCTACCCAGAGCTCCTTCCCTCCTTCTTATCTGTATCTATAGTATACACACTCGTATTACACCTCAAGGCCACCTTGTCTTCCAGGCCACCCCTGACTGCACCAGACTCTGCTGTGCGTTTCTGCATGCAGCTCTAGGGCCTAGAAGAATGAACTGAAACACACTGCTGAAACACGCCAGTGATGTTAAAGCGCCCTGCCCACCATTGTTTCAGTTCTCACAAAAGCAGTGTGAGGCAAGCAGGGAGGCTCTGGTGACCCATCTTGTACTGATGAGACATGAACACTCAGCGAAGCTGAGTGGTTTTTAGAAAGCTGCACAGCCAGGGTTCAGCAAAACATTAGTACCTGACTCCTCAGATCCTCATCCCAGTTCTCTACTAGGCCACAGTGACATATAACATATGGTGCCTGCTTGCAAGGAACTTACAATCTTTTTGAATTGTAAACTTTTCATACAACTACAAAATGTTAAATATTAAAGCAATAACAATACACCTCTGGACTGGGGAGCCGGGACCTGGTCAAGCAATAAAAGGACTTGTGAAAACTATAAAATCCAGAACCCATGGCAGACCAAATGAATCCGGATCTCTCTGGAGCTGTGTCTGGGGTCTGTTAAAAGTGCCATGGGTGATTCTGATATTCAGTCTCAACTGAGAACCTCTTCATTGCATAACTAATTGTCCAATGACTGAAATTCCTCATTTCAGTGTGGATTACCTTTTAATCCAGACAGTGGGCCCTGGAAGAAGAGAGAAATGGGCATGAACTGGAGAGCCACAAAGACAGGAAGTTTGAGTAGGGCTTTGAGGGAAGAATGATTTGGATTGGCAGAGAGAGATGTATTTCAGGCCAAGGGGGTGGGAAAGGTGAGTCATGTTCAAAATGTGAATGTTTCTAAACAGAGGTATGGACTACAGGAATTGGCTTCTAAGAATGAGAACCCAGTGGCCAATGTAGAGGATGAACAGGAAGGGCATGAGACAGGATGCATGAGCCCCACCATAAGCCCCAGGAGTGATTCTGTCTGTAACTCTAACCTTGGGTGAATTCTGTGTTCTATGATCTTTCTCTGAATCCCAACCCATGAGCTAATCCGTCTCTCAGTGCTCACCCTCCTCTCCCACGTATTATCCCCTGACTCCTAAGTTCCTTGAGGGGTATGATCTTCCTTTCTGTCCCCAAGGCTGATGGTTTTAGACAATGGGTGATTTCTGCCCCTCAGAGAACCTCTGGTGCTGTCTGGAGGTATTTTTGGTTGTCATAACTAGGAGAGTGGGTATCACTGGCATCTGGGGTGACACTGATAAATATCCTACAATGCACAATTATCACAAAGAATTACCCATCTCAAAATGTCAGTGGTTCCAGGGATGAGAAACTCTGCCATAGGTAAAGTGATAAGCACACCTAATTTGCTTTATTAGTAAAGTAATGTAATCAGTTGTTATTTAGTACTAGTAATTCAACCTAGATAGTATATTCAAAAGCAGAGACATTACTTTGCCGACTAAGGTCCGTCTAGTCAAGGCTATGGTTTTTCCTGTGGTCATGTATGGATGTGAGAGTTGGACTGTGAAGAAGGCTGAGGGCCAAAGAATTGATGCTTTTGAACTGTGGTGTTGAAGACTCGAGAGTCCCTTGGACTGCAAAGAGATCCAACAAGTCCATTCTGAAGGTGATCAGCCCTGGGATTTCTTTGGAAGGACTGATGCTGAAGCTGAAACTCCAGTACTTTGGCCACCTCATGCGAAGAGTTGACTCACTGGAAAAGACTCTGATGCTGGGAGGGATTGGGGGCACGAGAAGAAGGGGACGACAGAGGATGAGATGGCTGGATGGCATCACGGACACGATGGACGTGAGTCTGAGTGAACTCCGGGAGATGGTAATGGACAGGGAGGCCTGGCGTGCTGCGATTCACGGGGTCGCAAAGAGTCGGGCACGACTGAGCGACTAAACTGAACTGAACTGAATTCAACGTTAACTTATTACTTAGTAAATCTTTGAAGAATAGCTTAACAACCAAAAGAATGAAAAAAGGATTTTTGTCTATCAGCTACCTTTAATGCTCAGGTTTTTTTTTTATTTCACAGATAGTAAATTACAAAAAGAAACACTGACGAGGACCAAAATAATATTAACTTTTCTTACTGCCACATTAGACATTAAAAATAAAACTATCAACTACTGTAATAGTTAATCCCTAAAATAAAGAACATTTTAAACTATGAAACATAATATTGTTAATAATAAAAATACAATAGGAAGAATATTACTAAGAAAGGTCAGTACATCAGCTTCTGTAGGCAACTGAAAAGTTCACTTCAGCCAACCGTGGGCCACTGCCCATCCATGTGGGGACCTCTGGATGAGATCACAAGCTCCTAGAGGCCAGGGCTCCCGTCACACAGGCAGCCTCCTGGCTCTTAATGCCCTACCTCTGCTCCCCACCCCTACCTTGTATTCCAGAGAGAGTAAAGTCTCCGTCTTAGAAGTCCAGCTCCACTTGTGGACTACGTAGCCCTTGTGGTCGTTGGTGACCCCGCCTTCCTCATCCAAGACCAAGACGTATGGGCAGCTAGGAGAGATACATAAATGAGGAGCTGCCTCCATGCCCCTGAAGGAAGCCCTCATCACTGCAGGCTATCAGCAGGCAGGACGCTGAGGCTCTGCCCTAGAAGGAAGAACTGCGCCTCTTGCAAGTAGCCCACTTCCCCCGCCTAACGTGGTCTGGGTCCCTTCTCATCTGTTGATGCTACCTGGGGGAGTCTGCTAGGAAGCACAGGTCTGAGGGAGATGGAGGAGACTCAGGCCAAACCCAAGGGAGACAGAAATGGGATGTGTGCCTGCAGCCCAAGAGCTTGAGCATGTAAAATCTCAGGCACCAAAATGGGAAATGGAACATATGTCTCATCAAAGTAAGTCATTCCTTCCAACACAGCTCCTTAAGAGTATCAGACAAAATCCACATTTGGCTGCCAAGAATATATGCTATCCATGGCCTCTCCTTCACTGTTTCCTAGTATAAAACACTTCTCTTCCCTAAAGAATTCTTCCATGAACTGTACTGACAGTCGAGATCTTAGTGTTCTGGGGGAACAAGTGGAGTAGGACTTGGGGAGTTTCCCTTCTCGGTGGCTGTGACTTGGATCCAGCAAGTAGGGGCCTCAGGGCACCTGTGTCCCTGAGGCACCACTTGGGCCCTGCCACACTGTCTTCCTAGACCTCTGGATGCAGACTGGCCCCTCCTTTCACCAGGGGCTCCTACTTTCTACTTCAGTGCCCCACGTCATTACCCTCAGAGATGGGGCCAAGGCTCCTCCCACCTACTCACCGGGCCTTTAGGTTGTAGTGAACACAGCCCTGGCCTTCAGCATTGAACAGGGCCAGGAAGGAGAAGCTGGGTGTGTCGTTAAAGAGGCAGGTGATGGCTCTCCCTCTGCAGCACGTGGGGATCTGACACATGGCGATGTTTCCAGAGGGATAGCTGGCAGAAATGGTTAAGTAGAAATAACAGAAACTCTCCAGGTTCTGCTCTCAGGTGCCTCATAGAAAGCACAACATTGTAAAGCAACTTTCCTCCAATTAAAATATAAATTAAAAAAAAAATCCCAATATATGCATAACAGGAGTCCCAAAGATGAAGTAGGGGGACAGAAAGAATGTTTGAAGATATAATGGTTGAAAACTTTTCATGGAAGATATGACTGTATATGTTCAAGAAACTCAACAAATTCCAAGTACAATAAATTCAAACAGAGCCACACTGAGACACATTATTATCAAATGGCATAAAGACAAAGACTCTTGAGAGCAGCAAAAGAAGAGACTTATCATGTACAAAGGATCCTTAATATGATTGGCCAATTTCTCATCAAAAAACAAGGAGGCCAGAGGTACTGGGATGTAATATTTAAAGAGTTGGGGAAAAAAGCTATCAACCAAGACTTCTATATTGAGTACAACTATTCTTCAAAATGAAGGAGAAATTAAAATTTTCCAGATAAACTAAAGCTGAGGGAGTTAACCACCAGTACACCTGCCCAACAAAAAATGCTAAAAGTTCTTGAGGCTGAAATTAAAAAGCACTTATTGTTGTTTCTCAGTCACTAAGTCATGACGGACTTTTTGCAACTCCATGGACTGCAGCACGCCAGGTTCCTCGGTCCTCCACTATCTCCCAGAGTTTGCTCAAATTCATGTCCATTAAGTCGGTGATGCTATCTAACCATCTCATCTTCTGCCTCATCTTTCTTCTTTTGCCTTTAATCTTTCCCAGCATCAAGATCTTTTCCAATGAATCAGCTCTTTGCAACAGGTGGCCAAAGTACTGGAGCTTCAGCATCAGTCCTTCCAATGAATATTCAGGATTGATTTCCTTTGGGGTTGACTGGTTTAATCTCCATGCTATCCAAGGGACTCTCAAGAGTCTTCTCCAGCACCACAATTCAGAAGCATCAGTTCTTCAGCACTCAGCCTTTTATGGTCCACCTCTCACATTCATACATGACTACTGGAAAAACCATAGCTTTGACTATATGGAACTTTGTTGGCCAAGAGCTGTCTCTGCTTTTTAATATGCTATCTAGGTTGGTCACAGCTTTCCTTCCAAGGAGTGTCTTTTAATTTCATGGCTACAGTCCCTGTCTGCAATGATTCTGGAGCCCAGGAAAATAAAATCTACCACTGCTTCCACTTTTTCCTCTTCTGTTTGCCATGAAGTGATGGGACTGGATGCCATTATCTTAGTTTTCTGAATGTTGAGTGTTAAGCCAGTTTTTTCACTCTCCTCTTTCACCCTCATCAAGAGACTCTTTACTTCCTCTTCACTTTCGGCCATTAGAGTGGTATCATCTGCATATCTGAGGTTACTGATATTTCTCCTGACAATCTTGATTCCAGCTTGTGATTCATCCAGCCTGGCATTTTCCATGATGAACTCTACATATAAGTTAAACAGGCAGGGTGACAACTTACAGCTTTGTCATACCACTTTCCCAATTTGGAACCAGTCCACTGTTCCATGTCCAGTTCTAACTGTTGCTTCTTGACCCAGACACAGGTTTCTCAGAAGAGAGTTAAGGTGGTTTGGTACTCCCATCTTTTCAAGAATTTTCCACAGTTTGCTGTGATCTGCACACTCAAGGCTTTAGTGTAGCCAGTGAAGCAGACATAGATGTTTTTCTGGAATTCCTTTGCTTTCTCCATGATCCAATGAATGTTGGCAATTTGATCTCTGGCTCCTCTGCCTCTTTGAAATTCAGCTTGTACATCTGGAAGTTCTCGGTTCAGGTACTGTTGAAGCTGAGTTTGAAGGATTTGGAACATAATGTTGCCAGGATGTGAAAACACACTTGAAAATAACTCAAAGACATACAAAGGAACAAAGAACACTGATAAAGGTAACTACATAAGTAAATATATGATTCAGTATTATATTATTTTTGGTTTATAATTTTTTCCCATATAATTTGAAAGAACAATTACATAAAATAATAATTGTAAATTTATGTTAGTGGCACACAATGTATATATAAAAAGTTAATTTCTGCTAATAACAAAATAGAGGAGGAGGAATGGAGCTGTGTAGGAGCAGAGTCTTATATGCTATTGAGGTTATGTTGGTATTTACTCAAACTAATTTGTTGTCAATTGTAATTAATTTCCTGGGGCTACTGTAACTAAGTACCACAAATTGGATGACTTAAATAGCACAAGTTTATTCTCTCATGGTCTGGAGTCTAGAAATCTGAAATCAAAGCGCTGATAGGGCTATGTTCTCAGAGGCTCTGGGAATGAACACTTCCTCGCCTCTTCCTATTTTTCTGGTGGTTACCAAGAATCCAGGATTCCTTTGTTTACAGACGCATCATTCTAACCTTTATCACAATCATCACATGACCGTTTTCTCTGCATGTTTGTTTTCTCTTCTTACAGGGACACCAATAGATGAGGACTCAATTCTAATCCAATGTGACTGTATCTTAATAATTATATCCCATCATACCAGGGAACCACTAAGAAAATAACTAGAAAATATGGAGAAAAGTAAATCAGAGAGCTGTAATTCAGCAATCCCACTCTTGGGTATATTATCTGGAGAAGAACATGGTTCGAATGAGCACCCCAGTATTCACTGCAGCATTGTTTACAACAGCCAAGACATGGAAGCAACCTAAATGTCCACTGACAGATGAATGGATAAAGAAAGATGTGGTACATATAAACAATGGAATATTACTCAGCCATTAAAAAGAACGGAATAATGCCATTTGCAGCAACATAGAGGGACCTGGAGATTATCATACATAGTGAAATAAGTCAGAGAAGGACAAATATCATATGATATTGCTTATATGCAGAATAAAAAATAAACATACAAATGAACTTATTTACAAAACAGAAATATAGTCACAGATGTAGAAAACAAGCTTGTGGTTACCAGGAGGGAAAGGGTGTGGGGGGAGATAAATTGGGAGACTGGGATTGACATAGACACACCACTATATAAAAAGTAGATAACTAACTGGGTGGCACAGAGAATTGTTCTCAATACTCTGCCATGACCAATATGGGAAAAGAATCTTAAAAAGAGTAGATACAGTAAATCAACTATATGTCAATTTTTAAAAAGATGAAAAAAATTAAAAAGAGTGGAGATTCACTTCACTGTACAGCAGAAACTACTAACACTGTAAATCAATTATATTCCAATAAAATTTTAAAAAATATTTGTAGTAAAGGAGAATGACACCAAATCAGCAACTGAGTCTTCCACTGTAATGAACTGCTAAAAGGAGAGCAAAGGAAACTGAAGCTAGCGGAAGAAGGAAACATAGAAGAGAAAACAAAGAACCGAAAAAGACAATAGAGAGAACCCCAAAACCCCGAACTGCTTCTCTGAAAAGACCTGTGAAGTTAACGAAGCTCTAGCTAGACTAAGGGGTGGGGAGGTGGGGCGGAGGACTCGATCCACGACCTGCACTTGTGTTTGGTCATTCTGTCACAGTGACACAGATGCTGTCCTTCAAGATCACTGGGTCCCACTTCGCCGTTTTATAATGGAGAGGAGTGAGTCCCAGAGGGATGCAGTGGCTTGGGCAGGGTCGCCAAGAACTGGGCCTAGAATCCAGGCCTCCTCCTCTGCTCCTCCCACAGCCGAACTACACTAATGGCAAGGATGTGATGATCACTGGGGATTAGGTCAAGCACACGAGCGTCAATGGCTCAGGTCTCCAGCAGGAGACCTTCAGGATTCTGCGGCAGGGGAGCGAGTACGGATCCCAACAGGCTGAGCTGTGTGCAGGCCCCCAAACCCCTATCTATACTAGTTCACCCCCTCTGGTGGCAGCTTAACTCACAGACACAGGCTTCCTGAGCTCTGGGGAATGGTCCCATTCAATGCAGTGTGGATTCAGAAAAGGGATCCCATTCAATGCAGTGTGGAGTCAGAGGGGGAGCCCCATGACCCGTGAGCAGCAGCTGCCTAAGAAGGAGTTCAACATACAGGGTGCCCTGGAAGCGGGGCTGAGCAGAGGGTGATGAATGCACTCATTTATGGCCAGAGAAACAATAGGACTCCTGTGACAGGCACTGCAGTTCTGAATGCCCAGTTCAGTGGAGAGGAAGCCAAAGAAAATGTGGGGCCATGGCCGACAGACCTGCTGAGCTGCTTGTTGAGACAGCTCAGAGAGCCACCCTCTCTGCCAAAGGTGGTGAACTCTGCATGCTTAGTGGTTTTATTAGTAAAATGAGGTTTCCCCCTGGCTTCCAGAACCCCTGTCCTGCTCTCTGTGGGAGGGAATAATCCTGAAAGGCACAAAAATGGTGCTGGGAAGAGGGCCCTGAATGGAGGTTAGGAGACCCTGGATCCAGGCCTGGCTCTGCCACCAGTTTCCCCTGTGGCACTGGGTGAGTCACCCCTCTGGGTCTTGGTTTCCCTGTTGCTACAATGAAGGGACAAGAATGAAAAGACTGGTGTCTCTTTGCATCTTGTCCAACTTTGGCTGCAGAGTCTGGAGTCAGCACTCTGCCCTCTCTGGCCGCAGAGCCTTGCTGACAAACAGGCTGTGCGTCTGCGTCTGGTCCAGCTCTAGAGCATGCTGGGGAGAGGGCGATAGGACCCCTGTAAGGAGCACAGGGTCCAAGGCGCCTTCCTGATATACTGTTTCTCCCC
Organism: Redunca redunca; assembly: GCA_006410935.1. Classification (NCBI taxonomy): domain Eukaryota; kingdom Metazoa; phylum Chordata; class Mammalia; order Artiodactyla; family Bovidae; genus Redunca; species Redunca redunca. The sequence continues at coordinate 120,944 of SJYQ01013809.1, read as the reverse complement.
CAGACTGTTCTCCAAAGGAAGCCCTCTCTCACCATCAACACCCAAATTCAAACTCCTTTCCCTCATTTCAGAAGAAAGCACTCATAGTCAAGTTGCTACCTCCAAGGTCAAGTGGCACCTTCATTCTATTCATCATCACATATGATACTCGATAAACATTTGTGAAAGAAAAAAGCAATCTGACTCCATTCACTCTAAAATATGCATAACCCTCAGCATTTACCCAATGAAGATTTGCATATTAAAAATCTCAGCTTTCCTCAGTCTAGCGTTCTGAAAGCCAGGTACAGACAAGCTGTGGAGGTCTGCAGACCCCTGCAACCACAGGCCATGCTTCCCTGCATGTCTCAGAGCATGTTTCCAGGAGGATAGTCTACACCTTTCACCAGACTCTCAAAGAGGACATGTGTCCCCCTGGGCCACTCCCACACCCCGAGGCTGCGACCCAGCTGCCCATGTGCTCATGAGCGCAGACAGACCTCTGCTGCAGAGCAACCCGGGCAGGCACGTGCCAGGTGGGGTTCTGGGCTGTGGGTTAGACTCCAAATACATGGATCTTGTGGGCAAAGTATTCAAGAACCACAGGGCTCATCCAATGAGCCTGGAACAGAAAGACGAAGAGGGTCTCCTATCACCTTGTCTCAGCTAGAGATGTTCTGTGTCCCTAACCTCTGCTTGCCTGGGAGAGCCTCGAAGGCAGAGACCACTGCTCTACCCGCAGCGCAGGCTGACACGTGATCACACACAGCTGGCCTTGTTGCATCCTGGTTGACAGGACCTGAACTGAAGGCTTGACTCTCAGGACGTCTTCCTCTGACCTGGACAAATTCTTAATACTCCGGAGCACCGGTCACCAGGCTTCTCTGATCAACTGAAAAGCCAAAGGAAACACCTCGGCTTTATCAAATCCTGGAGTTCTCTGGGCTGAGCTGAGGGGAGAAAGGACCAAACAGAAGGATACTAAACGAAGGAGGATCCATCGTAGAAGGAGTAATGCAACTTGACGACCTTCCTGGGCCCCTTCCACTCCAGAGAGTGCCGGCTGGAGTGGAGGTGGTGGGCGGGAAGCTGGTGAGGGGTGGGAGCATAAGTCTGAGCACCCGGAGGGTGAGGGTGGTGGGAGCTCTGGGTCTGAGCATCCCCTTTGGGGGTCGACACTAGATGTGGGGGCAACTTTGCCCTGTAGTTGCGTATGATGATGGGGTAGAAGATATTCCTCCCTTTCCACGAGACCCTTTCGGCTTCTCTGCAGGGAAGGAGATCAACATGTCTTCTAGCCACTTGGCTCTCACTCACCAGGGAGGCTCCCTGTAGCTCCTCCCCAGCTCCCGAGACTCCCATCCCATCTCCCTGTCCCCGGAGGACCTTCTCCCACCCCAACACCTCATCCTCACAGGTAATACTTTTAGGAAGAACTGGGAAGGGCCGTATCCCTGTCAGACCACTCCTGGCCTCATTTCCACCTTTTGCACAGTGTGGTGGAGACCCATGGGTGGGCCTGTGTGCAGAATGGGGTAGGGAGCTGGAGGCTTTGATCCCCTCCCAATCCTGAGGTTACAAAGGAAGACAGCTTCCTTCTGAAATGTCACGGTTATGAGCAAACTGGGCGGCTGCCCTCTACCCAGGCTCTACAGCTGGAGAGATAGTCGCCCAGGAGCTCCAGGATACATATATGCTTAGATGTGACTATGTTTGAAGTCCTTCATGGGCCTTGTTCCAGGGAACAAGGGAAATGCAGGTTCACCTGCTAGGACTCGTGACCCACAAGATCATAAATATCATTAATCACCCATGTAGATATGTTTTGTTTGAGAAGTGTTTCTTTTTTTCCAAAGAGAACATCTAACAAATTATGTTTAAAAAATAAACATGCTTAACTATAAGGGTGTGTAAATTATAAGAAGCCTTGCAAAGGGGTCTCACTGGTGAGGAGGCAAAAGGCATTGCCCTGGGTCAGGCTCACTGAGCTGGAGGACCTCAGACAATGCTTTACCACCATGCACTTGGGGTACCTCAGCTTCCTCATCTGCAGAATGAGCATAAACCTACCTTCTTCATAAGGGTTACAGTATGACTGAAAAGGACAAGGAATGGCGAAGGACTAGGGATGTGTGTGTGAGGGAGGACAACCACCCCTCCACTGTCGCTGGGGGCACCGGTGGCCAACACGCCCAGGAACCCCCTTCCGCACACGCAGGCCACGCCCTCTGTTCCCACCTGCCCCAACCACTGAGGAGCTCACACCCTTCCGCACACGCAGGCCACGCCCTCCGTTCACACCTGCCCAACCACTGAGGAGCTCACACCCTTCCGCACACGCAGGCCACGCCCTCCTTCCCACCTGCCCCACCACTGAGGCGCTCACATAACGCGACACATCTCCTGCAGCTTCTCCCGGGCTTCAGGGCAAGGGTCGCTCAGCTCGACCACTTCTGAGGCAGAGGCTCCCGCTCCTGCTCCTCGCTGCGGGGATGCCAAAGCATCGTCCGTATTTTTGGGTTTGCCTGTAGCTGGAGACGAAGAGGTTAAGGACGGTCTGAGACAATGGTTTCTCAAGATGCTCCTGTTTACCTCGGGAGAGGGGCTGGGGAGAGCAGGAGAGCTGCATCCTTTGAGTCAAAATAACTGGGAATCATTTATGCTTCCAGAGGCAGGAACTCCCAGCAGGTCTTATGAACATGCGTCACTCTGTGAGTCAACCGCGTGGGTGTCAGGAACATTCATGCAGGATGGTGAATCCAGCCACGTTTCCCCAAGCGCGGCCTGGTTCTGGATAGGGAGAGGACACCTATGGCTGCTGTGGATACAGAAGGGATTCTTTGTGATACTTCTGACTTAAGACAAAAATCTAAATTCCAGCTCAAGGAACGGGCTTCAACACTTCTGTGATGCTGGCTTATCTCAGCCTTCAGCAGAGGGCAGTGTATGGACTGAGACTTGGAGTGGGATGTTTTGGAGTATTCTGCATATTTGTGGTAAAATACATATAACAAAAACTTACCAACTTCATTTTTAAGAGGCCAGTTCAGAGGTATCAAATACATTCACAGTGTTGTGCAACTGTTATCACCATCTATTCCCATAATTCTTTATATTTTGTAAAACTGAAACTGCAGCAATAACTCCCCATTCTCCCGTCTCCCCAGCCCCTGGCAACTGCCAGTCTAACTTTCTAACTTTATGGTTTTGACTATTCTAAGTACCTTGTATAAGTGGAGTCATACAGTATTTGACTTTTTTGTGACTGGTATATTTCATGTGGTATTATGTCCTCAAGGTTCACTGATATTATAACAATACTGCAGAATTCCCTTCCTTTTTAAGGCTGAACAATATTCCACAGGTACAGACCAAATTTTATTTTTTGACCACACCGTGTGGCATGTGGATCTTAGTTCCCCAGCCAGGGATTGAACTCATGCCCCCTGCCCCAGAAGCATGGCATCTTGACCACTGGGATCTCCAGGGATGACCCACGACCAACTATTCTTTATCCGTTATTTACTGATAGACAGTTGAGTTCCACCCATGTTTTAGCTACTGTGAATAAAGCTGCTATGAACACTCGTAGGAACGCCTCTTTGAGACCCTGCTTCTAATTCTTTTGGGTATATGGTGAGAATTGAAATCACTGGATTGTATGGTAATTCCATGTTTAATTTCTGAGGAACTGCCATACTGTTTTCCACAGCAAACCTGGATGTACCATTTGACATTCCTACCAACAGTGCACAAGGGTTCCAACATCTCTGCATTTTCACCAGCACTTGCTTTCTGGTTTTTGACGGTAATCATCCTACTGGGGGTGAGGTAGTATCTCACTGTAGTTTTGATATCCATTCTCCCAGCAGTTAGTGATGTTGAGCCTCTTTTAATGTGTCTATGGGCCACCTATATCTTCTTTGGAGAAATGTCTATTCAAGTCCTTTGCCCATTTTTGAATCAGGTTGTTTTCGCAGTCTTGAGTTTTAGAAGCTCTCTATTACTCCCTCATCAGACATGATTTGCAATTATTTCCTGCCATTCTGCGGACTCTCTTTTTGTCAATAGTGACTTCTGATGCACAAAGTTTTAAAAATTCATGAAATGCAATTGTCTCTGTTTCTCTTTCTTGGCCAATGCCTCTGGTGACATATCCAAAGGAGTGAGTCACTGGATCATGGATTGGATTACGGATTCACTGAATCATGACTCACTGTGAAATCCAATGTCAGAATGTTTCTGTCTCATTTTCTTCTCAGCGTTTTACTGTTTTAGGTCTTACGTTTAAGCCCCCGATCCTTTCTGGGTTAATTTTTATGTACGGTGTTGGGTGAGGGTCCGGGCCCAGCTTCATGCTCTTGCATGTGGATATCCAGTTCCCATCGCCATCTGTTGGAAAGACTATCTTTTCCCCATTGAGTGGTCTTGGAACCCCGTCAGAAATCATTGCTCATATATGTAAACATTTATTTCTGGGTGCTCTACTCCATTTCATCGGGTAATGTGTTTGTCACGGTGACAATATTGCACTATTTTGATGAGTGCAGCTCTGCAGTAAGTTTTGCAATTTTGTGAGTCCTCCCAGTTTTACTGTCCTTTTTAAAATATTTATTTGCTTTTACTTATGTGGCTGTACTGGGTCTTAGCTGTGGCCTGCAGGACCTTCTGTTTTTGCTGCAGCATGCATGGTCTTCCAGTTGCAACGGGTGGCATCCACTTCCCTGATGAGGGACTGAGCTCAGGTCCCTGCATTGGGAGGACAGAGTCTTGGCGACTGGACCACTAGGGAAGTCCCCTGTCGCTCTTTTCAAGATCTGACTACCCCGTAGTCTCTTGAGATTTCTTATAACTTTTAGGACGAGTTTTTCTCTTTCTTCAAAAAAACATCTTTAGGGGACATCCTTAGTGGTCCAGTGGTTAAGGATCTGCGTGCCAACGCAGGGAACATGGGTTCCATCCCTGGTCAAGGAAGATTACGCGTGTCATGGAGCGACTAACCCACGTGGCACAACTACGGAACCTGCGTCCTAGAGCCCGCAAGCTGAGCCTGCTGAGCCTGCGTGCTGCCGCTACTAGCGCCTGCACGCCCAGAGCCGAGGCAACGAGAGAAGTCACCGCAACGGGCAGTCAACGCGCTGCAGTGAGAGCCTCCACTTGCTACAGCCAGAGAAAGTCCAGGCAGCAGCGAAGACCCAGCGCAGCCTAAATAAGTAAATACATGTTTTTAAAAATCGCTGGCATTTTGATAGTGATTATATCACGCCTTAGAGTACTTGGGGAAGTACTGACATTTTAACAATGTCACATCTTCCAATTCATGAACATGGAATGTGTTCCCATTTATGTCTTCTTTAATTTCCTTAACCAATGTTTTATAGTTTTCATTGCACAAGTTTTTCACCTCTTCTGCTAATTCCTAAGTGTTTGACTCTCTTTGTTACTATTGTAAATGGGACTGTTTTCATAATTTCCTTTTCAACTGTTTACTGTTCATGTATAGAAATAAAGCCGACTTTTGTGTTGACTTTGTAGCTTGCTACTTTGCTAAATTCATTTATTAGTTCTAACAGCTTCTTTTGTGTAGAATATTTAGGGTTTTCTCCATATAAGAAAAGCTATGACAAACCTAGACAGCATATTTTAAAAGAGGCATTACTCTGCCAACAAAGGTCCATCTAGTCAAAGCTATGGTTTTTCCAGTCATCATGTATGGATGTAAGAGTTGGACCATAAAGAAGGCTGAGCACCAAAGAATTGATGCTTTTGAAGTGTGGGTGTTGGAGAAGATTCTTGAGAGCCCCTTGGACTGTAAGAAGATCAAACCAGTCAATCCTAAAGGAGATCAGTCCTGAATATTCATTGGAATGACTGATACTGACGCTGAAATTCAAATACTTTGGCCACCTGATGTGAAGAGCCGACTCATTAGAAAAGAACCTGATGCTGGGAAAGACAGAAAGCAGGATAAGGGGATGACAGAGGATGAGATGGTTGGATGGCATCCTGGACTCAATGGAGATGAGTCTGAGCAAGCTCTGGGAGACGGTGAAGGACAGGGATGCCTGGCGCGCTGCAGTCCTTGGGGTCGCAAAGAGCTGGAGGTGGCTGAGTGCCTGAACAACCACCATATAAGATCACGTCATCTGCAAACAGGTACTTTTAACTCCTTCTTTTCAATTTGAGTGACGTTTATTTTTCTTGCTTAACAGCTCTGGTTAGAGCTTCTTGTAACATGTTGAACAGAGGTGAAAGCAGACATCCTTGCTTCATATCTGATTGTACTGGAAAAGCTTTCATCTTTTACCACTGAACACAATGTTCACTGTTCAGTTTTCTCATATGACTTGTATTAAGTGGAAGCAGTTTCCTTCTATTGCTAGTTTGTTGAGTGCTTTTTCTCATAAGAGGAAGTTAAGTTTGTCAAATGCTTTTTCTGCATCAACTGAGAAGATCATGTGGATTTTTATCCCTTCATTCTGTTAATGTGATATATTACAATGATTGAGTTTTATCTGTTAAATCATGCTTGCCTTCCAGGAATAAATCCTGCTTGGTGTCATGTTATATAATCCTTTTAATATGCTGCCAAATTCTGTTTGCTAATATTTTGCTAAGGGTTTTGACATCAATGTTCGTCAGGTATACTGGTTTCTTGTAATTTTCTTATAGTGTCTTTGGCTCTGATATCAGGGCAATACTGGCCTCATGGAATGAGTTGGGAAGCGTTTCCTCTTCAATCTGGGGAAAAAATTTTAGAATGATTGGGATTAGCTCTTCCTTGAATGTTTGGTAGAATTCGTTGAAATTTAGATCTTTATTTCTCCCTGTGAGTCTGTGGTTCTGCCTAGTGTCCTTTCACTTGCAGGACTCCCTTGAAGGCTCTGTTCATTTTTCTTCAATCTTTTTCTTTCTGTTCTTCAAACTCAGTAATTTCCATTGTCCTGTCTTTGAGTTCATGGATTTTCTTCTGTCTGCTGAAATCTGTAGTGACGATATTTTATGCTTATTTCATTTAAGTGTTAGGTGGCATGAGGATATGATGACGTAAAACTGTGGAGGTGATCATCCGTGGCTGAACTTACAGGAACGTCTCTGCAGATCCTGCGTGCTTCTGGGCCTCTGCTGCCCACTCAGCTGGAGCCATACACCCTCCTTTGATATATGCAGGCTCATCTTCAGCTTGGTCTCAAAAACAAAACGAGACTTCAGGCAAGGGGCACTGCTTAGGCGCCACCTGGGCCATGAAAGCTTCAGAATGGCATCTTCCGCACTGTTAGCCAAGACTGGAGGTTTCTGCTTGGTACCTGGGTACCATCTCTGGCACCTGCCACCTTCAGTGGCTCGTAGTCCCTTCCCTGACTCCTCCAGCCACCAGACCAGAGGCCCAGCTACCTGCTGCTAACCTCCTAGAACACCTTCTGGCCTGAGCACTCATTTCTGGCCTTCCGCTGTTTGGTCTGGATCCCAAAGTATGACAACCAGGAACAACTTGACAGACTTCTCTGAGTTCTCTGCCTGAAAAGCTGGGCTATGCTCCAGAAATAGCTGTTGTCCACTCAGAGAGTAGGTGCAACTCCCTTTCATGTCTGTGTGACCCTAGAATGGCAAAGAGGGCCAGCTGGCAAGGTGTGACAGCATGAGTATGTGGAACAGGTGGCAGAGGTTCCAAACCCAAAGTGCCTTAAAACCACAAGGACTCTACAATATGTTCTTTAAAAAAAAATTTTTTTTTAATTTGACTGTGAGATCTTTTCAGTTAGTTCAGTTCAGTTTTCAGTCATATTCTACTCTTTGTGACCCCATGGACGACAGGATGCCAGGCTTCCCTGTCCATCACCAATGCCTGAAGCCTGCTAAAACTCATGTCCATTGAGTTAGTAAAGTCGTCCAACCATCTCATCCTCTGTCGTCCCCTTCTCCTCCTGCCTTCAATCTTTCCCAGCATCGGTATTTTTTTCAGTCAGTTCTTCACATCAGGTACCCAAAGAACTGGAGCTTCAGCATCAGTCCTTTCACTGAATATTCAGGACTGATTTCCTTTAGGATTGACTGGTTTGATCTCCTTGCAGTCCAAGGGACTCTCAAGAGTCTTCCCCAATACCGCAGTTCAAAAGCATCAGTTCTTCAGCACTCAGCTTTCTTTATGGTTCAACTTTCACATCCACACATGACAACTGGAAAAACCATAATTTAACTAGATGGATCTTTGTTGGCAAAGTATTATCTCTGCTTTTTAATATGCTGTCTTTGTTGGTCATAGCTTTTCTTCCAAGGAGCAAGCAACTTTTAATTTCATGGCTGCAGTCGACATCTACAGTGATTTTGGAGCCCAAGAAAATAAAGTCTCATTGTTTCCCCATCTATATGTCATGAAGAGATAGGATCAGATGCCATGATCTTGGTTTTCTGAATGTTGACTTTCAAGCCAGCTTTTTCACTCTCCTCTTTCACTTTCATCAAGAGGCTCCTTAGTTCCTCTTCGCTTTCTGCCCTAAGGGTGGTGTCATCTGCATATTGGAGGTTATTGATATTTATCCTGGCAATCTTGACTCCAGCTTGTGCTTCATCCAGCCCATCATTTCCCACGACATGGTCTACAAATAAGTTAAACAAGCAAGGTGACAATATACAACCTTGACGTACTCCCTTCCCAAATTGGAACCAGTCTGTTGTTCCATGTCTGGTTCTAACTGTTGCTTCTTGACCTGCATAGAGATTTCTCAGGAGACAGGGAAGGTGGTCTGGTATTCCCATCCCTTTAAGAATTTTCCAGAATTTGTTGTGATCCACACAGTCAAAGGCTCTGGCGTAGTCAATGAAGCAGAAGTAAGTGTTTTTCTGCAACTCTCTTTGCTTTTTTATGATCCAACGGATGTTGGCAATTTGATCTCTGGTTTCTCTCCCTTTTCTAAATCCAGTTTGACCATCTGGAAGTTCTTGGTTCACAAACTGTTGAAGCCTCACTTGGAGGATTTTGAGCATTACTTTGCTAGCATGTGAGATGAGTGCAATTATGCAGTAGTCTGAACATTCTTTGGCACTGCCCTTCTTTGGGATTGGAATGAAAATTGACCTTTTGCAGTCCTGTGGCCACTGCTGAGTTTTCCAAATTTGCTGGCATATTGAGTGCAGCACTTTCACAGCATCATCTTTTAGGACTTGAAATAGCTCAACTGGAATTCCATTCCTCCACTAGCTTTGTTTGTAGTGATGCTTTCCAAGGCTCACTTGACTTCACATTCCAGGATGTCTGGCTCTAGGTGAGTGATCACACCATCATGATTATCTGGGTCGTGACAATCTTTTTTGTACAGTTCTTCTGTGTGTTCTTGCCACCTTTTCTTAATTATCTCCTGCTTTTGTTAGGTCCATACCATTTCTGTCCTTTAATGTGCTCATCTTTGCATGAAATATTCCCTTCATATCTCTAATTTTCTTGAAGAGATCTCTAGTGTTTCCCATTCTATTGTTTTCCTCTATTTCTTTGCACTGATCACTGAGGAAGGCTTTCTTATCTCTCCTTGCTATTCTTTGGAATGCCGCATTCAGATGGCTATAGCTTTCCTTTTCCCTCTTACCTTTCAATTCTCTTCTTTTCTCAGCTATTTGTAAGTCCTCCTCAGATAACTATTTTGCCTTTTTGCATTTCTTTTTCTTGGGGATGGTCTTGATCACTGCCTCTTGTACAAACATCACAAACCTCTGTCCATATTTCTTCAGGCACTCTGTCTATGAGATCTAATCTCTTGAATCTATTTGTCACTTCCACTGTATAAACATAAGGGATTTGATTTAGGTCATATCAAATGGCCTAGTGGTTTTCCCTACTTTCTTCAATATAAGTCTGAATTTTGCGATAAAGAGTTCATGATCTGAGCCATAGTCAGCTCCCAGTCTTGTTTTTGCTGACTGTATAGAGCTTCTCCATCTTCAGCTGCAAAGAATATAATCAATCTGATTTCAGTATTGACCATCTGGTGATGTCCAGCTGTAGAGTCGTCTCTTGTGTTGTTGGAAGAGGATGTTTGCTATGACCAGTGCATTCTCTTAGCATAACACTGTTAGCCTTTGCCCTGATTCATTTGGTACTCCAAGGCCAAACTTGCTGTTACTCCAGTTATCTCTTGACTCCCTACTTTTGCATTATAGTCCCCTATGATGAAAAGGACATCTTTTTTGCTGTTAGTTCTAGAAGGTCTTGTAGGTCTTCATCGTACTGTTCAACTTCAGCTTCTTCGGCATTAGTAAGATCTTTTCCTTGTGGCATATGAACACTTATTTGCGGAGTGTGGGATCTAGTTCCCTGATTAGGGATTGAACCCAGGCCTCCAGCACTGAGAGCAGGGAGTCTTAGCTACCAGACCCAGAAATATGTTCCTTAAGATAGAGCACTTTAGAGTGAACATGGGTATAATGAGTAGTTATGTCAGGACAACAGCATAAAATGGGACTTAAGTGGATAAACTAGGACACGTGGTTACTTATAAACTATTAGGGAAGGTTAACCACCCATCCTAGCACTCATGTGTGAGAATAATTTCTGAACAACATCAGGAACCTGTAAGAAATGCAGCATTGTTGAACATACATCCTAGTGAGAGTGACGCAATGTCACAGGGTGACCACATCTTCAGGCAGCAGAGGAAAACAGCCACACTGACAAAGAGATCAACAGACATATGGAACTTTTGTTTTGAAACAACCTTATTCAAGGCATCACCCTTAAACTGAAGTCATTAGGCAGAAAAATCACGAATTCAGTAAGGGTCCTGAGGAGACTCTGTTTCCCCTCAAAGTAACTGCATTGATGTAAGGCCAGCTCAGGAGGAGATAGGATAAACCAGGAGAATATAAAGTGGGACGCTGGAAGTGATGCTCAGAGGGGGAGAAAATGCATCAACAGGGGTAAAGGAACAGGGGGAACAAGAAACTGAGGATGTCTGCTCCAGGAAGGTGTTCTTCGTCTTAGAATCCACACGTGCAGCCCTGGCATTCAGAAGAGTGGCTGACAACTAGCGATTGCTCAACAAACATCTGTTTACTGACGGAAAAAGTGAGAGGATTAGCTTGATATGAAGAGTGAGGCCTGGAGGAAGGCAAATCTCATGACCATCCGAGGTAGGCTCAGGAATAAAACCCAAGCTTCTCAACTTCCAGCCTGACCTCCAGGGTCTGCGGGAATCACTAGACAGTCTTTGAGCTTCCCAACCGTCCTCTGTGAACACTGTTCCTCCCCTACCCCACCACTCTGCATCACAGCCTGGGGGCCCCCTGGAAGATCCAAAGGGAGAGAAGTTCCTTCTCTGCCCTCTCCAGCCCCAGCTCCTCCCTCGTCAAGCTCTGATTGCATGGCCAGGGCTACACTCTATGGTCTCACCTGCCACCTGTTCTTTCCTTTAAGCTTTTCCTTCTGCTCTGTCTTCTGCAGTAGAATAGCAGCAGCCCCTATGTCTGTTTTCTGCCCACATAAACCGGCCCAGTTGTGGACACACGCTAAGGTCTGGTATCCAAACACCTCTGTTCATGTATGGGTTCCCCTACCTTCTGGGTAAGTACACAAGTCTCTAGGCAGAGGTGGTGAGTATGGGGTAACATAATAGGTGGAAGATGTCGGTTTGGTAGGGGTGCTGCCCCAGGTAAGAGGAACCACATTAACAGAAGTGGAGGGCTTGTAAACATTCAAACAATGAGACTGCAGGGTGGATGGACTGGGTTGAGACATGTCACCTTGTGGGGCACACAATCTGTTAACAGCTGCCGGGTCTCCAGCCAGGGCAGCTGCCTACCCTTCCTGTCAGAAAACCAAACCGTCTCATCAGCCCCACGGGAAATCTTCTAGCCACCTCCCCACCCCACCCCCACCACCAAAGATATGGGGGTGGGGATGACAGTTACCTGTTTTCTTCTTGAATTCCCTTCCCGTTGAGAGGGAAAAGCTCAGACAGCCAGTAGAGGCCTCGTAGACAAGCTGATAAGGCGAGTTCACGCCCATGGCTGGGATACTCGTAAAGGAATCTAGAGTGGAACAGAGAGGGATGCTGCTTACAGTTTTTTAATTTTAATTTTTTAACCAAGAGTACAATAATGAACTTTCTGTCCTAGTCATATGGTAGGCCAGATATTCTGAAGTGCCCTATTGTTACAAAACCACAAATTCTGGAAGAAAAAGATTTTTACTGCTGGAGAAGGCTCAGAGTGATTAAGAGAAATCTTTAAAAGTCTCCTCTACAGTGTCCCCCCTGCTTAGCCCCCAATATCTCTCAAGAATGAAATGACATCAGAGCAGGGAAGAGAAGGCAGGCACAAAAGGTGATGTTACTCTAAGGATAAATGCAGATATAACTGCTACAACTAGGTCAAGAGACTAAACATGGGGCTAGCTAGAAGAGAATTTAGAGTTATCTGTTCCCCTTCTCCAAGCCACAGAAATCAGATGCTTCTGCAACAACAGATCAGTCTCTTGCAGAATCACACTGTCAAGTACGAAATCACCTGTTAGCAGACCTCTTAAGAATTAAAATTTAGCACCCCTTTACTTGTGGAAAATCTTGGTCACTCTTCCACAAACTTCATCAAATCATTTGCTTATTCTTCCCCCAAATACAGTCATTTCACATGCTGGGCATGAAATTGTTGGGAAATGTCAAGCAATTCATCACAGCTCATTCAAATTCATAAAGAAAATGGCAAACATGACCTTCTAAGTAGACAAAACCTGTACCCAGAGACTGCACATTGAATGATATGAACCGAAGACAACCACCTTCACTGGTAACCCAAAGCCGGAAATCAGGACCACGCGAAAAGAATTAATAATAGCCAATGCTGAGAAAGATGGAATAAAACCAGTCAGTCCTACTGGTGCAGAGAAAATTCACCAAGAAAGCAGTATTTAACAAGAACTATATACATCCTGAGACCTTCTGCCCAGTAATCCTTTCTCCTGGAAGAGTAATTTTAATAACCAACACAATAGTGATAAGAACCAATATGCATGAAGTTGCATATGTAATGTACATATTATACTAATATTATATTAGTATTATATTATACTAATAGCAAGAAACCTGGAAGCCTAAGCATTCGGTTAATTATGGAACATGGACATCAGAAGAACTCTACACTCACTTAGAATGACAACTGTAAAGGGATAGTCATGTTGGAATACACTGTGTCTGTTAAGTAAAGGAAACTGAAAAATAGAAAAATTATAGTATCCTTAGAAAAATATATATACATACACAAATATACACACAGAGAGAAGAACCACAAAAGGAACTGCAAAAGTAAAAAATAGCTATTATGTAAAAGTGGCAAGACTATGTTTTTGCTGGTGAAAGCCTGTGGCCCTGAAAGATGCTTAAACACCCTGTGAGGTGGAGCACTAAAGGGACGACTGCTTCATTTTCAGGGTCGGGGAACACAATGTTCAGGAAGGAGAGCACAGCTCGCAGGTCTGAGGGTGGGTGGCTGGGCCAGGCTACCCATTCCCCTCCAAAGGACTCGCCTGCCCACGTGACAGACCAGCAGGCGGCTGTCTCCCAAATGAGTAGAGCTCCAGCGGAGTGGAGCTCAAGCCCCATGTGGAGTGCAGGGTGCAGAACTCCATGTCTGCTGGCAACCTTCTGTATGAACAGGGCATAACCAGAGGGCCTGTTGTCATCAGAGCAGAGCTGACCCTGAACACAACAGGCAGAGTGCATTCCCTTAAAACAGAAAGAAACCCGTGTGTGTGCACACTCAGTTGTGTCTCTTTCTGGTCCCATGAACTGTAGCCTGCCAGGCTCCTCTGTCCATGGAATTCCCCAGGCAAGAACACGGGAGTGGGTTTTCATTTCCTCCTCCAGGGAATCTTCCCCACCCTGGGATCAAACCCACATCTCGTGTCTCCTGCAGTGGCAGGTGGATTCTTTACCACTGTGCCCCCGGGAAGCTACTTCATGGTAAACAGTTGGGGTATGCTTGATGGGGACTTTACCTTAGGAAAGGAAACCAAAGTTTACCAAAATAACCTTCTCTAGCTCATATTTACCATAAGTCCACTGATACTGTAAGCACATGCCTAATTCTTATAAGAAATAAAAACTGTTGGCTTTTTCAGATGGTGTGATTTTTTTTTTTTCTGAATGGTTGTATGATAGCAATAAAACATGAGTCCCTTCACATCTGCCTTTTGCAAAAAGGTCCAAATTTGTTTGTACTGTTAAGCCTTTGACACCCAAGTCACCCCTTCTGCATGGAGTGGTCGCCCTGGCCAACTCTCCTGCCCCTGGCAACTAGTTTTGCTTCTCCGCATCACTCACAGGCGGCTTCACGTGGACACCCAGCAGCTCTCTAACATCATTCTCACGGAGCTTATGAAATCCCACGTTTCCCCCCAGGCCTTGCAGTTTTACTGTGTAATTTATTTGCCCTGTGTGTTCATGTATTATCATCAGATGTTTAGTCTCTGACCATCAAGGGCAGCCTGACAGTCAGAGGACACGGAGAGACACTAAAAAGGGGATGGATTTTATAGGTTAGGGCAAATGGTTATGGGTTATAAATTTACTATGCTTCCCCATCAAGGTTCCTAACATCGAGGACTTCCGGGCATTGGAAATGGACTTCTCTATATCCACCAAGCTTAAGAGGTACAACAGTATAGATGTTACTGAACTGCTGTCTTTTAAATCACAGCTGTTCCCCTTCCCACCATCAGAGATCATGTCCTCTAGCTCCATGTCTATTATTTCAGGCCCTCTGATTATTCCCATTCAGCTTTGGTCCTTATACTCTGTATAACGTACTCAACAGCAGCATGCTATCATTTTGTTACTTCACACTGTATTTAAATGGCATTATACCAAATGCGTCTTCTGTGACTTGCTTGCTTTCTTTGCCTACCACCACTTTTTAATCCGCGCTGACGTGTGTGCTTCAGCGCTTGACGCTTCCACTTCTCATTATGCTCCACCATCTAAAGACCGTAATTTTTCTCTTTGTTGATGAACATTTAGGTTGTTTCCCTTTTTTATTTTCCATCCCAAACAATTCTGCAATAGACACTGTGATGTGACTCCTTCTAACGTGTGTATGTTTCTCTAGGGCAGTGCAGTTCTCCCGTGTGGCCTGGTATAAATCCACACAGGCCGTGACCAGGGGAATGCAGTAACTGAGGAGAAACATTTAGAAGTCTGTGTGCCAACCTGATGTTCCTGTGACAATATCATGTTTGGAAACGGGGTGACCCACAAGGGACTGGAAATTTTACAAAGTGGTCCTTCACTGAAGAGCATTTAAGAGGCAGGGCTCTAGGCAATGACTCAGCAGAGAAACTGCCGGGCGGTACGATGCTAGAGCATCTCCCCCCTCGCAGACACCACCACCCTGTTCTCCACAGGAACTGCACCAATATGCACACTCAGCTGCAGCAGGTGAGAATCCACACTGCTTCGCATCCACCTCAACTCTTGGGAATGTCAAACATTAAAGCTAGGGACCTGACCTTTCCACTGCACTCTTGTTGGTATTGTCTGACCTTTCACCTGAGAGCTGAAACTCAGGTACCCACCTTTCCCCATCTGTCCGGCACTGCCACAATTTCTCCCGATGGTGCCAATCAGGAAGTCAAAAGCCATCTCTTTGGCATTGAGGTGCAGGAGCTGGCTGGCCTCCACAAAGCGCTTTGTAATGTCCAAGGGGTTGGCATCTCCTAAGAAAGTCATTAAAGGCAACTACTCACTTTTCTCCAGGGTGGGGAAAGTGCTTCTAGGAAAGGACTTCCCTAAGTGGCCCTGAAGTACAGGGGCGTGAAGATCTATTCTCAGGGTAAGGAGGTGTAAGGGGCTCCTAATGAGGGCCGTGAGCTCCACAGGTCTCCAGGTGGCCCCTAGCTCTCTGCCCCTGTCCCCTCCTCTCTCCACCCACAGGCCTGGAGACTGATGCTTTCGTTGCTGCCGTTCAGTTGCTAAGTCGCGTCTGACTCTTTGCTGCTCCACTGACTGAAGCACGCCAGGCTTCCCTGTCCTTCACTGTCTCCTGGAGTTTGCTCAAACTCATGTCCATTGAGTTGGTGATGCTATCTAAGCTGATGCTACTGGTATTTAAAATAACAGCACCCAGAAGGCTTCATCAGTGATGAGTTCCCAGGTCTCCGATAGTGGGATGAGAGACCCTTATCGTGTCCAGACCCTGGTTCTCACTATTCTCCCGGTTCTGGCTACCAACCAGCCCTCCCAATTCGCCCCCTCTTCCTGGTTGCTGCCTCTGTCTACCACCGTATCATTTCCACAAACTGGGCCCTTCAATACCTTGGACCTCACACTGTGCTCACCATCAACCTCTCAACCTGGGCTTGGCAAGGCTGGAGGGATGGGAGGACAATGTGGGGAATGGAGGGGGAGGGGGATGGATGATTCCTGGGGGGTGGTCTCAGGAAGTAGTTGAGTTGTAAAGCAGAGCCCTGGCTGCCACTGCTCCACAGCACGTCCTGTAGGCCTGTCTGGGGAGGGTATGGTGGACACACACACCTGCCCAGGCCAGACCCTCTGGGCCCAGAAAAACGAGCCACGCTTCACAGAGCCCAGCCTTGGCCAACTTACCAGACACAGACTCCAGCATGGCCTTCATCTTCAGGCTGAGGAGCTCGGTCAGCAGGTGGATGGACTGCCGCTGGAACCTGTGCAGGGTCTCCTGGCCGGACTGCCTGCGGCGGCCGTGGGTGGGAGAGTGCGTGAATTTGGCTGGCCCGGTGGAAGCGGGCAGCATTGGCGGCGGGAGCGCTGGCGGGGGCGGCTTCTTCTGGACGGGGGCCTGCACGGGGGCTGATTCCATAAGCACCACGGGCGGGGCACCAATGCTGATCTCCAGGCCCAAGATGTCGGAGGGGGTAGGGACCATGGGGTCGGTGATCAGCTCCTCCCAGGTGAACTCAAAGATGTTTCTGATGCCCTTGGGCACAGAAATGCCTGCGCTCCGGCAGCCGACGAGCAGCCGAGAGACATGGGCCAGCAGCTTGGGGGCCGTGGCGGTGTACTGCAGGTACAGCTCTCGGTTACTGCTGATGTCGTTCATGGCACCAGAGCACGCACGCTGCTAGGTGATGCTGTCCATTCCAGACAAGAGGGACCTTCAGCTGTCCCTACGTTCCCACCTAAGGTCAGGTCTCGGGAGAGATGGATGTGCTCAAACGGCCCTTACAGGTCACTGAGCCGGTGCATCCCACGTGGAGGGCAGACGTATCACTGGTCACTCTCCCTGGCAAACGGATGCCACCCAACCCTGCTTCCCCTCCCGGGATGCGTCAGAGACCAAATTAGTGAGCCACGACGGAGGGGCCTGGGGAGAAGCAAGTTCCCCACGTGGGCCCTGGGCTAGAGGAAGGGAAAGGAAAGGGAAGGGAAAAGGTTCCAGGGCACCTCTAGAAGTCAGAGATCTGAGGATGGAAGCTCTTCTGGTCTCTCAATAAAAACCTGCAAAGACAAAAAAGATGATTGGTCCCCGCTGGGGGAAGGTGACATGGAAACTCCCAGCTGCGAGGCAAGGATGGGCCTGGATTCAACCTGTGCCTCCAAGGGCAGAAGGGAGAGAGCGAGGAGGACGGGCTTTTTAATCCAGTGACTAGTGTCACTTAGCACATCTCATTCATCAGACCTAGAACTTCAGGCAGCTCCCGCTACTGCAGCCTTCTCATCAGTCCTACCACTGGGCCTCCTAACACACACCCCCCACCGCGCCCACACCCTCATCTCCTGCCAGACAGATGCACCCTTCCACTCCTCGCTCTGTGTCCTCTGGAGCCACCCTGAGGTTGCCATTCCAGAACCGCACCCCTGGTGCAAACCCTCAGTGTTTACAGTACGCTGCCCTGGTTTCATAAGGCTACTATCACTCCGGTTTCACCAATGGAGGAGTTGGGGGCTTATGGAGACGGAGCTCTCGGTCGGCAGTTGTCTGTCTGCAGACTCTTGGCATAGAGACCTCTCCAGCATGACTCCCTCACAGCCTCCCAGTTGCCTGCACATCCATCAGCAAGAAAAATCTCCAAGGAACAAGGGTGCCATAGAGCAAACCCTTCTGACATTCTGCTGGTCTGCAGATAAAGTGGCTTTCTACATCTATTTGCTGACCCTCTGGCAGCTCCATTCCTCAGCTTTGGAGACTCAGAAAAATAGGTTCGTTTTTGAACTGATAAGTCTACAGAACAAAGAGACCACTCAGAATCGTCATCTGGGCAACCAGCCAGAAGGATCTGACCCTAGCAGGCAGGCAGATCTGTCTTAAAGCCAGGACTCAAATGAGGAGATGAATACAGTCTGTGAAATGTGCACTGGCTTGAGGAACCCCATCCCACCCCCTACCAGTTCCTTTCTTGTGACATTAATTTGGAAGACACGCCTTACAAACAGATAAACTCTGGCTTTTAAAAGTTTTATTGAGATACAATTCACATACTATACAATTCACTCTTTTCAAAGTGTACAGTGGGTTTAGTATAGGTGCAGTCGTGCAACAGTCACCACTAACTTTAGAAAATTTTCATCACCCCCAAAAGAACCCATTAGCACTCACTCCATTCCTCCTCCCCACGGGCAACCACTAAGCTGCTGTCTGTGTCTCCATATCTGCCTGTTCCAGACATTTCACATGGATGGGATCCCACACTACTTGGTCTCTTGTTAACCTGCTCCTTTCATTCACAATTATGTTTCTGAGCTTCACCCATGTTATGGGAAGTGTCAGTCCTTCACTCATAGATCTCATTACGCGGAGAGGCCACAGTCTGCTATCGATTCCGTGTCTCACGACACTGTCGCTGTCCCACTTCTGCTGTTACGAGCAGTGCCCCTGTGAACCTTCAGGCGCAAGCAGCTGTGCGGACGGAGCGCTCACTCTCCTGGGTTGGGAGCCAGGAACGGAACTGCTGGGGCAACATGCTGACTCACTGTTTAACATTTTCAGGAACCATCAGGCTGCTTTCCCAAGTGGCTGCACCATTCTACAGTTCTTTTTGCAAAACCAGTATTGTATGAGGGTTTCAATTTCTCCATGTCCTTGTCAACACTTGTTATTATATTGTTTTGATTCTACCGACATCCTAGAGGGTATGAAGTGCTATCTTATTGTGGTTTTCATTTGCACTTCTCTAGACAGCATACCAGAAAGCAGAGACATTACTTTGCCAACAAAAGTCCGTCTAGTCAAGGCTATGGTTTTTCCAGTGGTCATGTATGGATGTGAGAGTTGGACTGTGAAGAAAGCTAAGTGCTGAAGAATTGATGCTTTTGAACTGTGGTGTTGGAGAAGACTCCTGAGAGTTCCTTGGAAAGCAGGGAGATCCAACCAGTCCATCCTACAGGAGATCAGTCCTTGGTGTTCATTGGAAGGACTGATGCTGAAGCTGAAACCCCAATACTTTGGCCACCTCATGCGAAGAGTTCACTCAATGGGAAAGACCCTGATGCTGGGAGGAATTGGGGGCAGAAGGGGGCAACAGAGGATGAGATGGCTGGATGGCATCACCGACTCAGTGGACATGAGTCTGGGTAAACTCCGGGAGTTGGTGATGGGCAGGGAGGCCTGGCGTGCTGTGATTCATGGGGTCACAGAGTCGGACACGACCGAGCGACTGACCTGAAGTGACTAGTGATGCTGAGCACCGTTTTGTGTGTTTATTGGCCATTTTTATATCTTCTTTGGGGAAAAGCCTTTTCAGATTGAAAAACTTTTTTTTTTTTTTTTAAGAAATGTCATTTTAAATTAAATGCACAAATAACTTCCATTTGTTACCATATATTTCTCTCTTCAGAATTCAGCTGGAGGGGACCACGTGACTCCGTTCTGGCCTGTGAAAGGCATGTGGAGCTGCTGGTTGGGCTCCTGCTGACATCATGGCGCCCCCACACCAGCGCTTAACCACCTGCCTCCAAACCTGTCTCACATAAGGGAAGGAACCCCTCATCTCTTTAAGCCCCTTTACTCAGATCTCTATGCCTGCAGCCAAACGTGACTCCTGCCAGCCAGCCAGCCAGCTGCGCGGGAACAGCATCACTCCCTCCTTCCCACGTATCGTATTTTCACTGTCCCTTGTTCATTTTTCCATCACTGAGACATGGGCCTTGCCCTCAACATTCATCAGGCAGAACAGACTTGCAAAATCTGTATCACAAGGGTCACTCCGCAAAAAAAAAACCAGACAAAGGCCATGGAACCCAAAGACAAAAGTCTAAAGGAAGCTGCGCTGAAGCCTGCCATAGGAGACGAGTAAGAAGCCACCAGACAGGCAGGGGAGAGGAGGCGTTCTTGTTAAAGAAGAGCATGTACAAAGGACAGAGACATTGAAAGCATAGCGGGTTCAGGGGACCACAAGACACCTCAGGGTGGCTGGGGCTTGGGGCTCCACAGGGGTGTAGCAGACAAAGCTGAAAAAGTACCTAGAGTCAGATCTTGAAGGGCCTTATACGCTATGCCAAAGAATCTGCATGTTATAGAGCCATCCTTAGTACAAGTACTCAAATGTATCATCTTTGACTGCTAGTTGCATCCCATGTGGTCTCTGCAAACCACGGCAGGCACCATGTCTTCTTCCCCTTTTCCAGTCTCCATGACTCTCAGTAAGACATCAAGTAAGCTGCCACATGACAGAAGGTGAAAAATATTTATGGCATCAAAGTCCAACAGATAGCCTAAAAGACCCACATAGACAGCTGTACACAAAGCTGCAATGATTCCCACAAAGAAACGAAAAGAGCAGGGAAGAAGTTTACAACAGATTTGAAAAATGACCGTCTTCATTCCAGCATCTTCGAAGTTTTGCTGCCTGTCTTCTCTGTCCCAGGCCAGGGGAAGGACAGAGATGAGGGGCACACACATGGCAAATCAGAGTGCTCTCTGCCAGGTAGAAGGGGAACCCAGAAAAGGCAGTGTCACCGGGTAGCTAACAGCAGTCCCCATGACCTCAAGCCTGGAACTTGTGGACTCTAGACCCTGCTTCCCAGGACGAAGATTAAATGAGGTCGCATGTGTTAAGGGCTGGCACAAAGTCCAGCAAAGTGCTCAGTGAATGTTAAGAAGAAAAAGACGATTACTTGAAGCGGCTGAAGGCTGTATGATGGAAATGACAGAAACTGGTCCACAAGTTGAAGCTGACTAGTGAGCAGGACAGGAAGAGCACTGCAAGTGATGGGAACAGCCCTGGTTCAGGCTGGAGGCTCTAAGAACCTGGCAAATTTGGGGAACCACATGTAACTCAAGGATGGCACAGGTTATCGGCAGGGTTGGGGGGGGCAGCAGCCTGCTGAGAGGAGCTGGTCTAAACCGCTGAACGTGGACTTCACCTTGCATGTGATGGGAAACCACGGAAGGACTGCAAGCAGAAGTGGCGTCTGTACAGAGGGCGCTCCTCCCAGGGGGCGGCAGTGTGGTGGGGAGGAGTGCGATTGGCCAAGGAGAGCTGCACCCAGTGCACCCTGACTGCTGCATAAAAAAGCAACTCCCAGCCCCTGCACCTCCCAGAGCACTTCCGAAGGCACAGACACAGTGAGCTCCCAGGGGTGTACCACAGACGGCAGGACAAGGAGGGAAAGCAGGCAAGCCCTGAGCAGGCCCTGGGGAAACCAAGCGCACCCGACCAAGAAGGAAGCCGAGCGGGAAGTTCAGGCATGGATGTGCAGAAAGAGAAGAGGGCATATTTCCCTCTTGTTAGTGCCAGTGACTCAAGAATATGTTCTGGGGTAGAAGTTGTATCCAGCTGTATATTTAAAGTCAAAACTAAACTCAGCCCCCTCAGGTGACCTGGTCCCGGCTTTCTCTGCTCTTTTCTCTAGTTTCTGCCTTTCTTTAGTTCTAACCAGCGCGCTTTTGGTAAGGACGCTGAGCAGCCCGGCTATGGCCATGTGACCACCATCTGAGTGAATGCAGCTTCAGGCTAGGACAGGCAGGAGGAAAGAGGCAGAGGTGGAAACAGAAGCACTGACAGACACTGTCCTCTCCATTCAATACATTAAGAACATTCTGGTCTAGCAGATGAGAGGAAGAGGGCTGAGCTACGGAGAGAGTTGGATGCGAGAGGAAGCAGACTGGGGCCGCACGCACATGCTCACGCGCAGCCGCCTGCTGCCCGGAAGGCTGACTTGTGAGGCTGGAACCCTGCCGTCGCCACCTGCCATCGAGCGGAGCTCACTTGAAAACCACCTCCACCCCCCCCAGCGGCATCTACTGGGGCACAAAGGGCCCTTGAAGATGAGTCTCCCAGAAAGACTCATCCAGAGACATAAAAATGATCAACCCTTTGACCCAGTGACTTCAGTTGCCCGAGACAACAGTTTTAAAAGGAGGGACAGCAGCTGTATACATGCAGTTAAGCCAAACAAGAAGATGCCTATAGCCACTTCATTCCCCACAGTGAAATAATACAGCCAGCCAACAACTGAGGAAGTGTTAATGACAACGTAGATTCATTTGAACCATTAGCCAGCATAAAAACACCTGAGTTCGGTTCTGAGAAATAATGTTAATACACACATGTGGATGGCAGGCCTACATGCCGACACATCCCATAAGGACGCATGGTGATCCTAACGGGAAGCAGAGACACAGGCCTTTCTATCTGAAGGTAAAGAGGACACTTCAGGAGAGAAAACAGTAAACAAGGTCCCTGCAAAGATGGCAGCACACTCTCCGACGGGCTTGTGACCTAGGAGACCGGGGGGAGCAGGGCCCACCCGTGCTTCCTGGTTTCCATATCGACCCTCAACAACTGGGACTGTCTGTGAGAGAAGAATGGTGTGGGGAGTGAGGGGTCAGGAGCTATGTCCGTGTTCAAGCTCAGGGACTATGACTGGATTGAAACAGAACTCGTCGTACCCCAGGAAAAGAACTACAATCAGGCAAAACCACCACTGAGCCTGTGAGCTCAGGACTGGAGAGAGAGGGGCAGTTAGAAATGCAGTGGGGAAGATGCTGTTTAAACGGACGGTAGGAAAAAATGTGTGTGGACTCCTGTCGCCCTAACCCTAACTGGGCAGAGTTTATAAACACCTGAGATTCACTGAGAAACAGTAACAGAATATCACCATTAGGTCTGGGCGACAGGTTTTCACCAAACACCCTGCTTGGTCCGACTGTCCTGGCTTCCCAGTCTCCCTAGACAAGAAGCTGCGCCATCCCGTTGCTCTCCCCACTCTGCCCACACACTTGCTCTATGTGTGTTAAGCTGACATCCGGACCCACAGCAGCAAACACCTCACCACCAGCCAGCCAGGAGGGCAGGTGCCGGGGCCAGGGGAGTTCCGCTCCCTCTCAGGGTTTTCAGCAGGCGGGCTGAGCCACTGGTCACCACTTACCTTAGCCATTTAGGTTCTTACCTTAGCCATATAGGTTCTTACCTTAGCCATATAGATTCTTACCTTAGCCATATAGGTTCTTACCTTAGCCATATAGGTTCTTACAGGAACTGCTTGACATGTAACTGACTTAGTTTGATTTACTGGCTGAAAAGAAAGTAAACACATATGGCGTGGCTGCTCTGTGTTGTATTAACTGTAAAGACCAGTTACCCTCGCCCATTCCAGATTCTAAATTCTACTGCCTCATCTGTATGTCACAAGGTCAGCTGAGAGCCATCTCCCAGGCTGCACTATGGCTTTAAGAGGAAATAAATTACCCCACAAGTCTTTGGCAAATGCACAGCTAAACATAGCAGGAATCTCATGTATATGGATTTAAAGTTTCTCCTTTGGGACTTTTGTAAGCAAACAAAAGGATTTATTTAGCCAATTCAAACGAACTGTATTAAAACACACAAAGGCCTGGAGAAAAGATTACAATGAAAACAAATAATTCAAAGCAATTTCTAATCCAAGACATTTTGCTTAGCTCCACAACACCATGAACGAGGTGTGGTCACGCTTTCCGACCGGAGATTTCAGCACTGGTGGCTCCCAAGTGAAACACAGCCAAAGGAGTAGCATGAGTGCTTAATGCACAGCTGGAAGAGACCTGTTTGCCGATCACTTAGCTACTAACAGAATTATATGTAGTCAAACCACAAAACGTGTAAAAACAGGTCAGAGCTGTGCTGTGCGTTCACTAGCACTAGACGTGTGTCTTTTGAGCACCTGAAGTGTGGAATAGTATGACCAAGGAACTACCTTTCAAGTTTATGAAATTTAAAGCTTGATAATCAGTTTCGTTACTGGCCAACTCTTAAATGTTTTTAAGTGTGTTTGGATCAACTCAGGTATGTGAATCTACTTTTTCAAATGTATATTTTGTGAAATCCAAATAGAGATTGAGTATTCCTGATGAAAATTGAACATCTGAATCAAGATGGGCTAGCAGTGGGCACACGGTGGGTTTTGAGGACTTGGTGTGAAAAGAGACGCCAAAGCGTCCCATTGAACTTTCTGTATATTGATGGAGTGGTGAAATATTTTGGATATTCTGGGTTAAATGGAGCTGACTCTTTGAACCTGGGTGTGACCCGGGAGAGCCTGCGTGTGCGCAGGCCGTTCACTAACACTACAGCACCACCCGCTCCACAGCCGGCTGAATCTGTGGATGTGAATGCATGTACAGAGGGCCGACTGTGGAACTCGAGCGTCTACACTCTGGTGGATCCCCCCGCAGACACAGAGGGATGGCTTTATACCACAGAAAGAATTCGCTTTTTAAATGTGGCTCCTAGAAACCCAACTGACACACAGGACTTACACCTCATTTCTACTGGGCAGTGCTGTTTCAGAGCGTGGGTCTGCCGTCTAAGAACTCCAGTGCCATCTGCTGGACACACTCCCACGTAACAGGCCCAAGAGAAACGGCAAGACTGAATTGTGTTAACGCTCAAGGACTCTGGGTCTGAAACGGAACAGGATGTTAACAACTAGGCACAAGACACTCAACTAATTTGTATGCTGTGAAAGGGGAATTCGAACGAGGATTAGAGGTTTTTAAATCCTAGAGAAAATCCAACTTACAGTTATTAGCTGACAGTGACCGTGAGCCAACGTGCACGGACTGGTCCGCTTTCCACCGTGGGTGCCCTGGGTAAGGATAAGAGGTTATCTGGGTGCCCTTCCCACAACCACTGCCTCCCATAAAAGTGAAAGTGCTACCTGCTCAGTCGTGTCTCTTTGTGACCCCAGGGACTGTAGCCTGCCAGGCTCCTCTATCCATGGAATTCCCCAGGCAAGAGTACTGGAGTGGGTTACCATGCCCTCCTCCAGGGATCTTCCTGACCCAAGGATCAAACCTCCGTCTCCTGCGTTGCAGGCGGACTCTTTACTGTCAGAGCCACCAGGGAAGCCCACTGCCTGCTGTACTCGTAGGCCTACTGCTGCCCGGCCCATCCCTTCTCTACAGCTGCCTCTCCAGGCCCTCTGCTCTCCCTGTGTGCACTGCCTCCTGCCCCTCCCTCTGCCTTACACACACTCTTCCCATCTCCCTCATATTTGCCTAGAATTTACCGTCTTCTCTTTACTTGTTTTCCCTTATGACCCTAGGATACCTAACAATTCTGTTTTTCCTTTTAGTACTCCAATTTCCATCTCCTCTCCATTTGTCCTACAAGCTGTTTCGGCGGTTTTACAGAAATGTTGAAGTCTTTGGTTCACTTTGAGGGGGTTTTGTACATGGTGTGACTTAAGTGTCCAAGTCCCTTCTTTTGGAGGTGGAGAGCCGACTGTCTCAGAATCACGTTGAGATCTATTCTTTCCCTACTAGATGGTCGTGGCACCACTGTCAAAAATCAAGGGACCACAGATGTATGGGGTTTATTTCTGGACTCTCAATTGTTTCATTGTTTATTAATACATCAGAACCACACTGTTTCAATCCCGGTATCTTTGTAGTAAGTCTTGAAATAAAGAAGTAAGTCCCCCAACTTTGTCCTTTTTCCTTTTTCAAAATTGTTTTAGATATTCCGGGTCTCTTGTAATTCCATACACATTTTAGTTTAACAATTTCCGCAAAAGAGGAAGCCGGGTCAGTTGGTCTTCATGAATTATTTTTGCTAGGAGATGTATTTGCCTGATCAGACTGACAAAAATGACCTTTTGTAGGTCTTGCAACTCTGCCCTTGATCTGGACTTCAGAGGTTAAGTTTGTAAGGGTTTGGGATTTTAATACTGCTCAATACTGGGGTTAAACACAGAGAGCAGAGGGTGCTGGAGAAAGCGTGAGTCTGGAACACGCACCTAAAGCATCTGCCACTTGGATACCACATGACAAGTCACTGGCCCTGTGCTCCAGCTTGCAATCTGTAATGAGAAGGGGCCCTCGCATCAGTGCTGCCGTGCTGTGGAGCGGAGACCACGGGCTCCTGCGGGCCCTTGGAAGACCTGCTCCAGTGCCTTCTTACAGGACTCGCTGGCGAGCGAGGAAGCTCTAACAGCCCGGTGGGCCTGGTGGCCAACTTCTACTGCTTGTCTGCAGCTGTGACGAGGACACTGGGAGAGGACACAGATGGTACCCAGGCACAGGAGGTCCCTCTGGAGCACTGGTAACCCACCTGTTGTTAGCAAAGACAAAGGGATCTAGCCGCCCCTCACTCCAGCCCAAGTCCATCCCACTCAGGCTGGGATGAGTCGGCTCCCAGGTGAGATGAGGGCCTAGATCCGCAGCACCAGAAGAACGGGTGGAGCTGAAAAACTGACTCTGATGGCCAAGAAGCATCTCGATCGCTGACGAGGCCCAGCAGCCTCCACGTGTGCCCGTCACTCAATAAACGCTTACTGAACGCCTACTCTGCAAGTGACAACATCTTCTTTTCTGGACTACAGAGTCCTCCCTGGTCTTCCTGATCATTTCAAATGATACCTTAAATTCTCCACCAGTGTCAGGGTCCTCCTGGAGACCAGATCATTTCATACCCCAATGTCCCCTTCTGTGCTACCGTTTGAAAGGCTGAAATTCTTCCTAATAGATGCTCCATCAACTGACTTGGAAGCTGAATGCTTGGAACAAAGACATCTGCCAGCCAGCACTGGCAAAAGGAAAGAAATGGAGCCTTTAAATCTGAGTAAGTCATCGGAGTGGGCATGAGAGACAGGATTACAGATTCCTTAGGATTACAGATTCCTTAGTGTCAAATATTACAGAATATGTCTACTCTATCTCAGCTCACGTGTAAATCCGGATGAACTGGTGTCTCCATACTGATCAGAATGAAATGAACAGCTAGTGGCCAGAGTTCCCACAGTACCATTCACTTTCTTCCCTGCTGACAAATCCAGCCTGAAGTCTGGATCTTCAGGGAAAGGACAGGAAGAGAAAGTTACAATTCAGTCACTATAAAGTTATTTTCTCCACTATGGGAGAGGAAGGCACCATTAACAGTACAGACCCAAGTTACAGTGTTTTTAACTTCATGTTACTTGTTTATAATATGATATCATATCATCCAGAGTTTCAAAAGTGACGGTCGGGGCTTGTGGTGGGCTGCTGGGGGCAGGAGCGGATGACGTCTGTGATGTGCAGGGGTCATGGCTCTGGCCAGAGTGCTGCCCCGGGTCTCTCTGTGCAGGGGCAGGTCGGCTCCACGCCTGGCTGCTCAGAGACTCAGTTCTCTTTTGGTCCACAAAGTAATACGATGGTGGCGCAAACTCAGGGTCTCTCTCAGCCCGGAGATCTGACTGCCTCTTCGACCAGTACCCAAAGGAAAAGTCTAGTAAAAAATAAAGTGTTATTAGAACTGATTATGAATCATTTGAATGCTTTTAGTTTTTAATTGTCGCATGTATTTCTTAAAGCCACCCTACATTCTCCGGAGAACCAAACTACGAGGTGCCTGCAATGCCTACAGAAGTACATGGAAGGAGCCAGGCTAAGGAAAAAGAGCGAGAAGCCCCACAGGGAGAAGCTCAAGGCAGGTTCTGTGGAGAAGTACATGGAAGGAGCCAGGCTAAGGAAAAGAGCGAGAAGCCCCACAGGGAGAAGCTCAAGGCAGGTTCTGTGGAGAAGTACATGGAAGGAGCCAGGCTAAGAAAAAAGAGCGAGAAGCCCCACAGAGAGAAGCTCAAGGCAGGTTCTGTGGAGAAGTACATGGAAGGAGCCAGGCTAAGGAAAAAGAGCGAGAAGCCCCACAGAGAGAAGCTCAAGGCAGGTTCTGTGGAGAAGTACATGGAAGGAGCCAGGCTAAGGAAAAAGAGCGAGAAGCCCCACAGAGAGAAGCTCAAGGCAGGTTCTGTGGAGAAGTACATGGAAGGAGCCAGGCTAAGGAAAAGAGCGAGAAGCCCCACAGAGAGAAGCTCAAGGCAGGTTCTGTGGAGAAGTACATGGAAGGAGCCAGGCTAAGGAAAAGAGCGAGAAGCCCCACAGAGAGAAGCTCAAGGCAGGTTCTGTGGAGAAGTACATGGAAGGAGCCAGGCTAAGGAAAAGAGCGAGAAGCCCCACAGAGAAGAGTTCACGGCAGGTTCTGTGGAGAAAGAAGGCTGGCAGCTTCTAGAGACAATGCCAAAAAAGCACTAAAACAGAAATAATGAAGTGTTTAAACATTTGCTTGACATGTTATAGATACTTCATAGCAAAATACAAGTTTTGTCCTCTACTGAGTTTTAGAAGACACAAACGGCACTGTCCAGAGCTATCTGTCTCCAACAGCGGCACAAACCAAAGCCACGCACCATCTGTGTCTTTTACTTGAGTCGTGGATCTCACAGGCTTCAATTTAAGCGAATGTACTACTGAAATGATTGTTTTCAAAACGGCATAAACCAGTGTCTTTTCCCAAAGAGAGGTCACTGCACGTACCATGGTGTCTTTACAGAAAAAAACTTAAAGAAAAATTTGCATAACCTAGTGGAACCATATGTGAATTCAAGTTAATACACTTGGACGCAGACTGTTTTCAAGAGAGCATAAAAGAGACTGTTAAAAACACAGACTACATTAAAGTACCAAACTTTCCTAAGACTTTAAAAAAGCAGTTCTGGACAAATAGTATCCCGAAGCTGTAAAACCACAAGAGGGCAGCAGGAATTTCCGAAACCTGCCGTCAAGTGCGTCTTTAAAATACCTCATCCTTTAGGTATGATGCCTTGGAGACCCTAGTCTTCTATATCACACTTTCTAGTGCTCCTGGTTATTGAGAAGAAATAAGCTCAGGGACCTAGAGAATCCTTTAAGCTTCCCAGGACCACTAAGACTCACCAGAATCACAGTCTGCTCAGGAGAACCGACCCCTCACCTTTCCTATGTCCCACTCAAGGACATGTGGCACCCCGGGCCTGATATCCTTCCCCTCCTGAACCAGAATCACAGTCTGCTCAGGAGAACCGACCCCTCACCTTTTCCTCTGTCCCACTCGCGGACGTGTGGCACCCCGGGTCTGGTATCTTTCCTCTCCTGAACGATGACTTCTACTTTGCTACTCTGGGCAGCTGTACGAGGAGCTGGCGTGACCTCTGGTTCTGGGGGCAAAGGCCCAATAACATCTCCATCTATTTTTGTAAAGGAAATAAGACTTCATTACAATAAAGCTTACAACTACTTTAAAAAGTTAAATAGAATATACTTATCCTGAGAGTACAAGCAATACCTGGTATTCACTGAGCACCAATTATATGCCAGGTTGTGGGCTAAGTACTTTGTACACAGTAGTTCACTTAGCTCTTTAACAACCCAAACTCAGGACTGGTACTCCATTTTATCCCCATTTTACAGAAAAGGAAAATTAACATCAGAAATGCTACAAAGGTAAATAATGAAGAGCCAGGATTCAAACCCAGACTGGATGGATTTCAAAGTCTCTGTTTGACACTCTATCACCCCACCTCCCCTGAGCAACAATCGAAGGACCAGAAACCCTTCAATTTCTCAAAGAAAGAGTCTCAGGCAAAGCAAGGGTGACGAGAGAGCTGGAGCCTGGTGACGGTCCGAAGGCTATTCAAATCTGGCCATAGTTTAAAAGAAAACAGTGTTTTAAAAAACCACTGGTGGCACTTCGTGTCTTGTGGAAATGACATGTTCAGGAGTAGAGCAAAAACAGAGACAACACAGAGTTTAACATGTCACAGGAAGACAGCATTTATACAAAACTAAATGGACCACCTTCCAATTTTTAAGTGTCTCAATCTCCTTTCAAAGCTAAACTGAAGTGAGTTCAGAATTTTAAAATGGCATGGGCTTATGTTAGAGCTAGAGAAGCTTCTATCCGCCCCATTGGGATGTAAGTGAGAAGGTTGTGTGTGAATCCCAACGCACATTCCTAGAAAGGTAGCTGGTTCCAGCCCCTTCTTCCCCTGGGCTGAATCATGAACAGGTCCCAGGGAGCTAGAGACCATGCAGGTGACAGCAACCCTCTAGGGAACGGCAGAAGCAGTAAGACAGCAGGAAGCGGGAGAACAGGTGACCATCTGGGGCAGAGCCACCACCTGCCCTGGACACCCGCCAGCGCGGCAATGTTAAACTTGAGGAGCAGACGTCCACCTGGTTTGAGCCAGTCTATGCAGTCTGTTGGGCAGTTCAGCCCAGACGGGCGTTAACTCACACACTGAGCGTGTCTGACCACAGTACTGAAGCGTCTCCAAGCATGCTGACAGACAGATGTGGTACGCTGTCTCTACCCACATTTGTAAATTATTTACTACCTTTCTGTATGCACATCTTCTTCAAAAAACACTTGCAATAACCAATAAAAACTGCTGCCACAGCCAGAGAAAATAGGCCTAAAATACGAACATGGACAACTAATTTTATCCTAAAATACCTTTTAAGCATTTTACCTCTAAGTCTCACTTACTAAACCGTGCTATTGTATGAAGCAACAAAATGTACTGCTAACATCCTTGTCTACAACCTGATATTTTCTTGGGAGTAAAAACTGTTCCTGTTCCTGGATGTACCTCTGAGGTGCACTGCTTGCTCAGAAAATAAAACCAGATGGTTGACTTCTACACGGCCATTCCTACTACTGAGATGTCAAGGGAACTAAAATACTTCCTTTTGAGATTGAGAAACAGCCATGATGTACCTCTCTTTTCTTCCTCTGCTCCATCTTCTTTTGATCTTTTCATCTTTTTCTGTCGGAGTTTGGCGAGTCTTGCTTCTAGTATGGCTTTTCTCTTTTCCTTTATATTTTCTCGTTTTGTTCTCTGATCTGTCGTCTGAACAAGGCAGAAAATTAGAAAATGATTAGCCCCATTCACCATATTTCTGTTGAAAAGGATGAAATAATTTTATTCTAAAAATAAACTGACTTTTCTGCCACCTCTTAGAAGCCATTCGTTGAAATGTTCAAAATGAATATGCTTATGTAAGTCCTCTTATACAAGCCGTTTGATATTTTCTGAAGTTCAGTTCACAGAGCATCCCGGAGGAGTTAACATTTTAGGAAACCAACCAATTCTGCCAATTCCTTAATCCCCCTCTAATAACCTTCCATTTTCTTACCCAGGCCACTTCAAAAGTACCATATTGGAAACTAAATTTAAAAAATCAAAGTCACACAGATTACTTTTCAACAACTATAATCTTAAAAGTCTGAAACACCAAAATAATACGGCAATTATCTTTATGAAACCTGTAACTGAATTCTGA
Source organism: Redunca redunca (assembly GCA_006410935.1). NCBI lineage: Eukaryota > Metazoa > Chordata > Mammalia > Artiodactyla > Bovidae > Redunca > Redunca redunca. Next base: position 89,447 of record SJYQ01013809.1, on the reverse strand, counting down.
ATAGCTATGTACATTTCTAATTAATTTTATGAGATTTTTTTTTTTACAGTATGATTCAATGAGAAACCCAATTGTTCAAATCCTTCAAGTCAACTGAGTTTAATCTGTACCTGTTCACGCAGCATCTCTAAGGTTTTCATCTGCTTGTTTCTCAACTCTTTATCTCGGGCAAAAGCGAAGTATCCAACACCAAGCTGCCGGGCCTCTGAAATAGGTAGAAATTACCCCAAAGATTAGATTTCCCTTCTCAGTGAATTGGATTTATGCCAAATTTCTAGCCGGGCCTCTGAAATAAGTAAAAATTACCCCAAATATTAGATTTCCCTGCTCAGTGAATTAGATTCAGGACAAATTTCTACCAAAGCAGAAAGGAACACAGGGATGTCTTCCACACTTCTTTTTTAAGAAGCAGGTAAAAAACATTAGAAGTTTCTTTCACTCTGTTTGCCAAGTGATAAACGCAACAAGTATTTATTAATTTCTTAGTCACAGGCTGTCTCCACTATTCTTGGGGCACACACTTGGATTAACAGACCCTTTGTTAGGCTAAAAAGTGAACAGTTATTTTCAACTCCAAAAGCAAGGAATTATTTATTTATACAGAAGAGCTGCTTCTTTGTGAATACTTCCTTTCCCACCTGCCATTTAAATGTTCAAGATTAAAAAAATGACTTAATCTGCCAGATGACTGTACCATTTTCACGGATGTCTTCATAATGTACGGGCCCCATTGGCCTTCTCAGGGCCTCCCTCTCTTCTTCCTCCCATTGCTGGCGCTGGAGTTCTTTTCTCATATCTTCAGACAATAAGGTTTTCTCATTTGCAGGACTAACGAAACTAGGAGAATAGAGGAAAAATCATCTTAGGTAAGAGCTGTAGCGTAGCAATGCTTCAATTCAGGCATTTGGGGTCATGGATGAGTAACTCTAGTTGTGAAGAGGACAGTTCCTTACAGAGGTTTCTGACTCATAATACCATTGGGAAACTGCAAAAAAAACTATTTCCTCCTTTCTTTAATCCAAGCAGGCAGCTTGTTATATTAGCATAATAAAATCTTGCCTTAGCACTCACATCACTTTCTTTCCCAGCCTGGTCTTGGGCTGAATGGAAGGGGCAGGCCAGGCAGGGAAAGGAACTATGGGCCTTCAGTGGGGGGCCTCCCGTGTAGGGCCTGGTGTCCCAAGAGGTGGTGGCTCAGGGCTTCCCCACTTCCTTCCCTGTGCCAAGCCCAGGCCTACCTGGACATGGGCAAGGTGGAGCTTCTCCCAACACTGTTCACACAATAGCTGCCCTTGTAAGAAGAATTTTATTCTCCGTGATGTTTTAGCAAGTTACCTCTTTAGATACCACAGAAAAAAATCTAGCTGTAAGTTCTTACTTCAAAATGCAAAAAAGTATAAAGAAAGAGTTAAGCTGCCTCCTTCCCCGCCCCCACCTTGTCTGGGTCCCTGACTCTGTCTGTGGTGGGACAGCCAGATCTATATTCGTAAACGCACTCTCTAGGCAGTGGTTTGTTCATCTACTCCGGGCTCACTCTCCGCTACTCTGTAGACAGACCTCCTCCCAAGTAAGCAGACAGGCTCTGACTCATTCCTGTTGTGTGGCTGATCAACCATCAGGTTGTTCTCTGAATGTGGACTGAGTGTGTATACGCATGCTAATCACAAAGAAGTGCTTCTGCAAACATTCTTACACATTAAAAAAACATTCTTACAACAGAGCCCAGAAGAAAACTAACTAAAAACAGCCTCACTCACAAAACAATCCCTGTGTCTGCATGTCAGACTTGGGCAAAGCATTGTGTGTCACACACTTACAGCCTCCCCTGAAGGTTTTTATCCATTTCCAGCAGATCTGGCAAATCCTTTCTCATACAGCGCCGGGATCGCCCTAAAGAATCCACATAATCCACCCTGAAATAAAAGTGAAAAGACGTGAAAAACTGTACATAACATACGGTTCCCTAAGATAAGGAGCTGGTGCACAATGAAAAGTTAATATAGGCTCCATCGCAAACCCATCACCAAGGGCCTCCTGGGTAACTCAGACTCTAAACAATCCGCCTGCAGCGCGGGAGACCCACGTTCCATCCACGGGTCGGGAAGATCCCCTGGAGGAGGGCATGCAGCCCACTCCAGCATTCTTGCCTGGAGAATCCCATGGACAGAGGAGCCTGGCAGCTACAGTCCACAGGCTCACAGAGGCGGACACGACTGAGCAACTAACACGCATCACCAAGAAAAGCCCTCAACCTGAGAGACCACCACCATTGGTGCAAACACGCTCTTCACACTTAGAAGCTGATACACAATAGGTTCACTGCACCCTTGATTAAATTTTAGTTTTAGAAACTGTAGAAAATAATTGATCATGTGTATCTCCGATCTCAAAGATAAAACTCCACACAGACCCCTGCTGCAGTATCTCAGAAATTACTTTAACCTGGTTTACACATTTGCAAGGAGATCCAACCAGTCCATCCTAAAAGAGATCAGTCCTGGCTTCACTGGAAGGACTGATGCTGAAGCTGAAACTCCCAATCCTTTAGCCACCTGATTTGAAGAGCTGACTCACTGGAAAAGACCCTGATGCTGGGAAAGACTGAAGGTGGGAGGAGAAGGGGACGACAGAGGATGAGATGGTTGGATGGCATCACCAACTCAATGGACATGAGTTTGGGTAAACTCTCAGAGTTTACCCAAACTCATGTGATGGACAGGGAGGCCTGAAGTGCTGCGGTTTGTGGGGTTGCAAAGAGTCGGACACAACTAAGCGGCTGAACAGAACACATTTTCAAATGTTCTCTCGGCATCACAGCAACTGCGCTCTGCACCAGACTCTATTTGTTCACCTGCTCTCAGTCTTCCCAAATTTGATGCTTTTTGTTTCCTTTGTTTCTTCTAATTGATACAGTTCTTCCCAGTGAATTAAAAATTTCTTAATAGAAATATAGAAGAAAGTGAAGAAGCACTAAAGAGCCTCTTGATAAAACTGAAAGAGGAAGAGTGAAAAAGTTGGCTTAAAACTCAATATTCAGAAGACTAAGATCATGGCACCCGGTCCCATCACTTCATGGGAAATAGATGGGGTAACAATAGATGGGGAAACAGTGACAGACTTTATTTTCTTGGGCTCCAGAATGACTGCAAATGGTGACTGCAGCCATGAAATTAAAAGAAACTTGCTCCTTGGAAGAAAAGCTACGACCAGCCTAGACAGCATATTAAAAAGCAGAGACATTACTTTGCCGACAAAGGTCTGTCTAGTCAAGGATATGGTTTTCTCAGTAATCATGGAGGGATGTGAGAGCTGGACTATAAAGAAAGCTGGGCACTGAAGAATTGATGCTTTTGAATTGTGGTGTTGGAGAAGACTCTTTGAGAGTCTCTTAGACTGCAAGGAGATCCAAACAGTCCATTCTAAAGATCAGTCCTGGATAGCCACTGGAAGGACTGATGCTGAAGCTGAAACTCCAGTACTTTGCCACCTGATGCGAAGAACTAACTCACTGGAAAAGCCCCTGATGCTGGGCAAGACTGAGGGCAGGAGGAGGAGTCAACAGAGGATGAGATGGTTGTATGGTATCAATGACCCAATGGACATGAGTTTGAGTGAACTCTGGGAGTTGGTGATGGACAGGGAGGCCTGGCGTGCTGAACAGAAGTATTCTGAAAGACTCTTTTTAACTAGCAGGAAGCCAAGGCAACACACATTTTGTGCTGCAAAAGTGCCTCAACAGTGAGCCAGTCTGTTATCTTCTACCCTTGTTCTTCCTTCCTCATCTCGGCCCAAAGTAAGTACCTTGTTTCATGTACCAGGCAGGGAAACCAGGCAGCCAGCAAGGCCAGTGAAGTACTCCGATGCCCACAACAGGAAAAAAGGGCAGGTTTTCATGGATAAACCTGCAGGTTTGCATTATGATGCAAGAGATTTTTAATGTTTTTAAATTACAGGCAGGAACTCCCCCAGATCCTTTGGCAGTAGGCTGAAAGCAAAGAAGGGCCAGCACTGTTGCTGAACCAACCCAAGGTCAGATTCCCACACATGTGGCTTGTGGTTTTGTGAGTCTTTTCTTTCCAGTTGGACATGCCAAGTCCAACTGTCAGCCTGTGATTTAAAAGGTGAGCTTGGGAATCCACAGCTACAGTCCTAAAGCTGATAACCACAGAAATAAAACCTCCAACAGCAAAAAGCAGTTTCTCCCTTTTCTTCTTTTCCTTCAATGAATGGAGAACCAAAACCACCTAACCAGATGGTCTGAGTAATTATTTACAGTATTTTTGTGGAAAGATTTTCCACCACCTGGAACTTAACTGCAAAAGGATTTTACAAGCAGTTACAATTCTGGAACCTAATTTAGAAATTTAAAAAAGTGTCAGAACTGCTTGCAGTGCGTCTTCCTTCACCCTATGGGGCACGTGACACCTTCAGTTGCCCTTCAAGGTCTTCAAATCGATAACAAATTGGTTGTAATCATACAGGCATTAATAAGGGGGGGGAGACATTAAACCTTTCAAAGGAGATGAGATTTCTGCTATGAAAAGCAATCATAAGCTATTCTGTCTCTGGAGAAGGCCTCCAAAACATACAGATCTCGTTGAAACAGAAGTGGCAGGACAGCAGCCAGCAACAAAAATCAACGTGCAAGCTCTCAGGGAAACAATCACCTGAGGCCGGAGGGGAACGCAGGAGGGCTCAGTCCTGCCCTCTTCACAGGACACGGGGGGACGTTAGGGCACAGGCCCTTGAAATGCTCCTAACAAGAGCAGGCAGGATCTAGAAAGTACCAAAAGTTTCCTTGATCCTTTTCTGGTAATGAGGCCAGTTAGGTGTCAATAGGGGATTCTCAGGTCACTCAGCGGGAAAGAATCCAGCTGCCAGTGCAGGAGATGCAGAAGATGTGGGTTCAAGTTTTGGGTTGGGAAGATCCCTGGAGGAGAAAATGACAACCCACTCCAGTATTCTTGCCTGGAAAATTCCATGGATAGGAGTCTGGCGGGCTACAGTTCATGGGGTTGCAAAGAGTCAGACACAACTTAGTGACTAAACAACAAGACCCAAAGGAGCAAGTATGTTTAAGCGCTATCAGAGTCCAGATGAGGGAGAGACCATTTAGACTAGAAATGCTGAAGAAAAGTATGACGGAAGAGATGGCATCACACCTGCCCCTCTGTGACTGCTATAGCAAGCACACGGCCACTAAGCCCACCTCAGATGTAAGTGTTTTAGAAGGTTGGTAAGAAGGCCCTTCTGCAGCATGAAGATGCAAGTTCCCTGCGTTCCTGAGCAGTGGGGACTGCTCTCTTCACTCCTAAAAGACTCCTTCCCGTGGTGGGATGGCTGACAAAAGATCAACAGGCCCTGCTGACACCCTCAGCAGCTCCTAACAAACACGCCCAGTATGCGGACGTCTGAGCCTTCGGCGGGGGGGGGGCTCCACACCGGCAGGAAGGGTCAGGCAGGGCTGCTCCCAGGGACACAGCGTCAGTGCGCCTGCATGCAGTCACAGCCCTTCTGAACAAGTGCTCAGGTCTTAGGTACAGAAAAATCACCATGGCATTTCCTCTGCGGTTTCTTTGTAAAGAAAAGACTAGTTTGGTTTCTCCATCATTCACCTACTAGGTATCACCATCCCTCTTCTGCAGACGAGGAAACTGAAGCCAAGAGAGGGTAGGAACCTGTCACAACTGTACCACCAGTGAAAGGCAGAGCCCATGCTGTCCAGACACAGGTCTGTGATACCCTAAACTGGCAGAAAATGCCACAGCTGGGGTAAGGCTCACCGGATCAGTTCTGCCAGCCCATTTTCACTGGAAACAGAGCTCATGCAATCTACGTGATGATGCCTGAATAAGGACCTGGGTAAGGTGGCAGGGTGGGTACAAAGGAACATTCTTCTGCCTAAACAACTCTTTCACATCAACGAAACAGGGGAAACAATGCCTCCACGCGTGGCACAGTGCCTGGCACACGGCAGGAACAGTCTATTTGTAATTATTTCAAGTGGCAGCTACTATGTCTACATCTATAAATGCAATCCTACTTAGAGTGGAGTCTCTAAAGAAAAGACTAGAGAGAAATGGCTTGATAACAGCAAAATAACATGGCTCTCAAAAAGTAAACCCAAGTCTGACAACATTAACATAACCAAATGGCAAAATATCACCAACCATTCTTCACTGGGATCCTGGGGCGGAGGAATATCTTTTTCAGAAAGAGCTTCTTCATCATCGTCTCTTTCCTCGGTCTTTCTGTAATCTCTATTGGCACCAATCACTTCCATTTCTTTGTGTTTGTCTATCATCTTCTGCGTGAAATCCACAAGGTACATATCCTCCACTTCTTCATCTAGGACACAAAAATCAATTTGCAGATGCATGGAACTGACATGAAACAGTCACAGTCACCACTGGGCGGCCACACCCCCTGACAGTTCACCAGTTGAGGTCTCCACCTGCCCCCTAAAAGCTCAAAAGGCACAGAGCCTCCTGGGGGCCTGACAGAGAAGCTGGAGGCAGGTCACTGGACACACATACCACATAAAAAACATCTTTAAAAGCCTGCAGTTTTCTGCTGCCTCATCAATAACAAGACTAGAAGATAAAAGTGTTGACTTCAAGAGACTCATCTAGCCAATCAGATAACACAGAGGCAGAACAGCACTGCTCAGTAAGCCTTTGTGACTCAGTGATTCCCCGTCTCTAACCACGTGGGTCGTATCTCATAACCCTGCGTATATTGCTGCAGAATGCCAAGTTTTCAAAGGGTCCTAACACAGGTAAAACAAGTCATCTGAATTCTTTTCAATCCATGAACACCACCTTCGGGCGAGGCATGGGGCCAGGATCTGCAGGCCATACAGAAATGTCTAACGTGCCATCTATCTGCAGGCCTTACCTACTTGAGCTGAACCCTACACTGAAAGTTAAATAGTAGCCCATGATTCTAATTTAACACAGGATAGCGGATGCATTCAGGAACCATGTATGCATCAAGTTTCACTCTGCTGGATTTAAGCTCTAAGGAACAGATGGTAGGTTCCCTACCATCAGGGGTTGATGTTACCCTCACTGTACAGTAGAAAATAACTGAGGCTCTAAAACTTGCCCAAACATGCTGGTCCAATAAGCCCATCAGGAAGTGGGCCTGTCGGTATGGACAGAACCAAATCTCCATGCCCACATACTCCTTTGTCTTGATTCTATATTAACAATATAAGTAAAGTTTCAATCAAATGAAAAAAAAACTATATTTTTAGCCACAAGAACATGTAATTCAACTGGGAAAGAAATACATTTTCCCAGAGCTGAGTTAAATAAGACCACAAAACAGTGAGGCCTCCTGGCTGGCTGATACCTGCTGCTTCTTCAGGGGGAAGGCAGGGCCTCCTCCAGGGCTCTCAGCTTTGTGAGCACCCAGCCTGGCCCTGCTGGGCTCCCAGCACACAGGAACGTGGCTCTGGTGTCTGGGCAGCCGGGGTCAGGGTCCAGCCCCTCCTCTCCTGCTGCGCCCCCCGCCTGGCCCTCAGCCCTAGCCCCACCAGTCAGCTCAGCCAGCTCTGGCCCTCTCCTCCCTCTGCTCTTCCCATTCCCCGCTGCAGAAGCCCTTCTCCAGCTCTCCAAAACCTTTAAGAACCCCATCAGAGCTACCTTCTCCCTGAAGATTTCCACATATGCCTTTTGAAGGCAGTAAGAGATGCACTGCCTTGTAAAATCTCTTTCATTGTCGCTGAACTCTAGGTTGGGTTTCCTTTTTGTGGGGCAGGTATGAAGAAGGAGGATTTTTTAATTATTAACTTAGAAGCAACTATACCCAGCTTTCCAGGCAGCAGAGTGGTTAAGGTTCTGAGCTTCCACTGCAGAGGGTATGGGTTCGATCCCTAGTCAGGGAACTAAGATCCTGCATGCTGTGCAGCACAGTAATAAATGTTTTACTTTTTAAAAATAAATTACAAAAGTAACTATAAGCACTTCAAAGAATAAAATTAAATACAGAGGAAAAAACAGGGGAAAAGGAATAACTCCAGTACTCTGATATAACATAATTCCTCTCAGGTTGTTTTTTCTTAAACACAGTCATAACTGTTTGTAATCATGGCCTATTTAGACCTTTTTCCCTAAACTTGTCTTCCTCTGTGCCATTTTCCTTCACTGATGATGCCTCTGTTGAGGAGAGAGGCAGAAAATCTGGCTAATACTGTACTGATTGTCCCTCTATAGTGCCTAACAGGCCCACCACCCACGGGGCGAATAAAAAACTACTGCTGATTTTCTTATCTCTGTGCTGACACGCAGGCCTTCCCCAGGAGCTCAGCTGGTGAAGAATCTGCTGGCACTGCAGGAGACCCCAGTTTGATTCCTGGGTTAGGAAGATACTGACACAGAAAGTCAAATCTATTTAAGTTTCTCCTTATTCTCATAATTATTTTAACAAATGTAAGAAAATATCACAGAGTTGCATGAATTACAGAAAATAAAGATGCATAAATAATTATATTTACCGATAAAGTCTCCTTTAGTCATTTTTTCATATAATTTGGCTTTTTCTTCCAATTTTTCCCTAGGAGGAAAAAAAAAGACAAGTATAAAAATGGTCTTATCACTGCCACTCCTGGTAAAACTGCTCTCCCCGGCCTTACCGCTGCAACCTAGCCCGATGACTAGAGCTGAGTCCCCACCCTGAGGGGACCCTCAGACCCAGCCAGGTCTGCTCTGCCAACTAAACATAAAGCCTGGCCCGTGCTTCTTTCATTCACGACTGTACCAAAGGACCAAAAACGGTGCCTGGTGCACAGCAGATGTTCAGTCAGTATTTGAGGAATGAATACACGAATGAATGAAGATTCCAACTTAATTTAAATGCCAAATACAACAAATTAAATACCAAAAAAGGAGAGGTATCTAAACAAAAACATTTTCTGTTACAGATCACCAAATTCCACAGTAACTCTCTATCACTGGTTTTACACAAGGGTCCCTGGTCTTCCCTTGGCTAATTAGGTCTCTCTAAGGGAGGTAGAGACCAACCTCTTAGAAGTCTGTTAAAAATATGATAATGCCTGTTTTATACAGAACATAGATAAATTATTCATGACAGATAGCTAATAAAAAACAAACATCAACCCTGGCATTTCAATTCAGCAGCCTCTCTGCTCATGTTAATTCTAGTGACATTTATTCTTTAGTGGCTAAGACCTGACAATTCTTTTATTCTAGAAATACTTATGATGATAAAGAGCGCCAAAGAAGTCATCTGAGCATTTGCTTGTGAAGGATCATACTTTATCACAGCAGAAAATTTCATTTCTAATGGTGAGTATGATGTTAGCTAATAGGGCATAAGATGTTATGGATCATCTTATGATGATGTTATGGATCATCTTATGATGATGACCGAATGAACATTTTGGTCAATCCAATACAAAGCCATATAATCAAAATAGTATGGGACTGGCATAAACACAGACACACAGATCAACGGAAGGGAAAGAGAGCCCAGAGGTGAACCCACACACACATATGGTCAATCAATTTACAACAGAAGAGTCAGGAATATGCAATGGGGAAAGAGCTGTCTTGTGAATAAATGGTGTTGGGAAAACTGGACAGCCACATGCAAAACAATGAACCTAAAAAACTGTATTACAGATCTGAATTAAAAATTCACAATGGAACCATAAAACTCCTAGAAGAAAACACAGGCAACACATTCCTGACATCAGTGTGGCAATGAATTTTCCAGATCTGACAACAAAACAAAAGGCAACAAAAGCAAAAATAAACAAGAGGGACTATATCAAACTAAAAAGCTCCTGCAGAGCAAAGGAAACCATCACCAGAAAGAAAAGGCAACCTATTACTGAATGGGAGAAAATATCGCAAATCGTATGTCTGCCATAGACTTAATATCCAAAATAAAGAACTTACAACTCAACACCAAGAAAACCAAACAGTGTAACTTTAAAAAAGGACCTGAATAAACATCTTGTCGGAGACATACAGATGGGCAACAGGTACATGAAAAGGTGCTCAGCATCACTACTCATGAGGGGAACAGAGACCGAAACCACAGCGAGATGTCACCTCACACCTAACAAAACAGCTGCTACAAAAAGATAAGGAATAACAAGGGTCGGCTGGTGAGGATGCGGAGAAAAGGAAATCTTCACGCAGTGTAGGGGGGAATGTAAACTGCGGCAGCCACTAAGGAAAAAGAGTATGAGATTCCTCACAAAATAAACAGAGGGAACTTCCCTGGTGACCCAGTGGTTAAGACTCTGAGTGTCCACTGCAGGGCCATGAGTTCACTCTTGTATAAGCGGCTGTCCAGAGAACTAAGATCCTTCGTGCCACACAGTATGGCAAAAAAAAAAAAAAGTAAATAAGTTTGTGAGCAGTTGCCAGAGGCAGCAGGAGGATGGGAAGGAAATGGATGAAATGGGTCCAAATGTACACACTTCCAGTTATAAAATATGTTAGCAATGAGGGTGCAATGTCCAGCATAATGACTACAGTTAATACCGTACTGCATACCTGGAGTCTGGGAAAAGAGTAGATCTCAAACGTTCCTAGTGAAGTGTTAGTTGTTCAGTCGTGTCCGACTCGTTGAGATCCTGTGGGCTGGAGCCTGCCAGGCTCCTCGGTTCATGGGATTCTCCAGGCAAGAATACTGGAGTGGGTTGCCATTCCCTTCTCCAGGGGATCTTCCTGACACAGGGATCGAACTGTGTGGTGATAGATGTTAGTTAATTATTAGATCTATACATCATGAGAAATGCTGGGCTCGAAGAAGCACAAGCTGGAATCAAGATTGCCGGGAGAAATATGAATAACCTCAGATGTGCAGATGACAGCATCCTTACGGCAGAAAGTGAAGAGGAACTAAAAAGCCTCTTGATGAAAGTGAAAGAGGAGACTGAAAAAGTTGGCTTAAAGCTCAACATTCAAAAAACAAAGATCATGGCATCTGGTCCCATCACTTCATGGCAAATAGATGGGGAAACAGTGGAAACAGTGTCAGACTTTATTTTTCTGGGCTCCAAAATCACTGCAGATGGTGACCGCAGCCATGAGATTAAAAGATGCTTACTCCTTAGAAGGAAAGTTATGACCAACCTAGACAGCATATTAAAAAGCAGAGACATTACTTTGCCAACAAAGGTCCGTCTAGTCAAAGCTATGGTTTTCCCAGTGGTCATGTATGGATGTGAGAGTTGGACTATAAAGAAAGCTGAGCACCAAAGAATTGATGCTTTTGAACTGTGGTGTTGGAGAAGACTCTTGAGAGTCCCTTGGACTGCAAGGAGATCCAACCAGTCCATCCTTAAAGGAGATCAGTCCTGGGTGTTCACTAGAAGGACTGATGCTGAAGCTGAAACTCCAATACTCTGGCCACCTCATGAGAAGAGCCGACTCACTGGAAAAGGGAGGGATCGGGGGCAGGAGAAGGAGACGACAGAGGATGAGATGGCTGGATGGCATCAGAGACTCGATGGACATGAGCTTGGGTAAACTCCAGGAGTTGGTGGAGGCCTGGTGTGCTGCGATTCACGGGGTCGCAAAGAGTCGGACACAACTGAGCAACTGAGCCCAACTGATTGTCTATCTATTGCACTTCACAACAGATACAAATATTTATTGAGTTACTCTGTTATACATCTGAAACTAATACAATGTTATGTTTCAATTATACCTTAATAAAATACACATATAAAGCATAAAGAAGTTACAGCATCTTTCAACAAAATTAAAATTCTAAGCATAATGTACAACAGTGAGAAAAATGTCTCAACAGTGAACATGTCTTTAAGTAAAGTCTCCAGCCTGTTGGGGATAGGTCAAACGCTAAGAAAATAATCCCCAAATGGGCTAATATTCTGCCCTTTACTCTCAGACCCAGAAGAGCCAAGCAGTCTGAGCAACCATTATTTTCAACTGCCAACTTTTTATTATGCAATGGATCTAAACACACAGATGGCAGTCACGCCAGAGATTAAAACCTGGGATTCTGAATCCAGGGTGCTAGTGCAAACAGGGGAAGAGCTCTTCTTTACAGAAGAATGCCAGCTAGTAAAACAGAATAAAAAATAATACACATGGAATGACCGATTTAGAAAAATTCTAATTTCGAAACCATCGGTGTACTCACTGACTCAGTGATGACATAATCATGACATGAAAACACACTGGTAAACAGAATATTCACACAGCCTCAGTTTCCCTCCTTAGATGATTATTAATTTCAAATGAGGAAGAGCATCTTATCAGTGGAAAACTACAGCAGATCTACCTTAACTGAGTGATCAAACTTACCATCACCAACAATGACTTAAGCTGACATCATGAACCTCCTGATGGGACTCAACAGGAGGACACATCATGACCTAGATAGTGTAACAACCGTTGGTAATTAGTCTGACTCTAATCAGACTGTGGGACACTGCAGAAACAATTGGCCTGGACCTTTCAAATGATGTCAATGGTGTAACAGACAACAAAAAGGCAAGGGAGGGACTTCGCCGGTGGCCCAGTGGTTGAGAATCCGCCTGCCGATGTAGGAGCACAGGTTCTGTCCCTGACCTGTGAACTAGGATCCCACACGCCACAGGGCAATCAAGCCCGTGTGCCACAGTCACCGGGCCCGCGTGTGCTGCCGACGCTCCCTGTGCCCTAGAGCCCGTGCTCTACAGGAGAAGTCCCCACGAGAGTCCCTCACACTCCAACCCGAGAGTAGCCCTGCTCGCCGAACTAGAGAAAGCCGCATGCTACAGCAAAGACTCAGGGCAGCCGTAACTAAATAACATGTAAACATTTTTTTAAACAGGCAAAGGAACTGTTTTCTATTAAAAGAAACTAAAGAGATATGACAACTACATGCAACGAATACTCTTTAATTAAACATTTTAAAAAACAATAAAGCACATATCTGTACTCGGATAACTGGTGAAATATGAATATGGACAATATGATACTACTTTATCAGTGGCAAACTTCTGGGATATGATAGCAGTATTGTGGTTACGCAGGAAAATGTCCTTATTCCTGCCTAACCACAGTACTGCTGCCATATCCCAGAAATATGCCACTGATAAAATAGTATCATATAGAAGATACATGCTGAAATATTTAGAGGTAAAGTACAGCGATGTTCAACAAAGTTTCTCTACACACACAAGAGAGAGGGAGGGGAAGAAAGAAAGCAAATTTTAAAACATGTTAAGTGGTGAATTTAGGTGAAAAGTATTAGAATGTAGTCTTGTTTCAAATATTCTGCTAGTTTGAAGCTTTTCATATTAAAAAGTTGGGAGGAAAATTCAATTTCTAATTACCAATAGCATACCAACTAGTAGCCCTGAACCACACCATATGGACACTTCTTAAACACTTGTGGATAATCTCAGTGCCTAACAGGTGCTCACAGGCGGACTGTTTCATCTTTTAAACTGGTCTATGTCTTATCTTCTTATAAGATTATAAATATGTCTGCAAATTATATTATTTTCAGGTAACAGAGTATCTGATTAGGAGGATGATAAAGATTAAAACTGTAAATCAAATAAGGGTGAACTGTCACTTCTTCGCTCAGGGAGCCACAAAGGTAGCTCCATTTATTAGAGAGTAGCTTTACCTCGCTTTGTCCAAAGTCTTCTGTTCTTCAATCTTCTGCTCAGCATCCTTTTCAGCTCGATTAGAAACTCCTGCATTCTGTTTGCTCCAGATACTTGGTTTCTGGAGAAGAATTTTAAAAACATAGAATCACCAACTGACTACAAAAAAATCTCTACTTGTACATCAGAAAGGGGAAAAAAGATAATTAGATCTTGTGAATCAATGGAAATAACTGGACCTCTGAGAGTCAATTTATGTCCTGTAAATAAACTAGAGAGCAAAGCTGGAGCTGGGGAAAAAAAAAGAAAGACCCTAAATTACATTTAAAAATTTCTTTATACAACTGCAGTTACTTTTTGAAATCTCCTGAATGATTACAACCTAATTCAAGACTTTAATGAAAAATATGTAACAGATTTCGGAATACAAATAATAGATACCATTACTTATAAAATTGGAAAAACACTCACATACTGAAGAATTAGAGCATTATAATGTGCTTTTGAATCTTACTAATTTCTATTTCAATATTTGAAATATTTTATGCAGATGTTCAAATACAAGACAAGGATTTATAGGTAGCAGATACCCTGGACACTTTCAAAAAACCTAATTATGGTTTAATTCCCCTATGTTCGGGGCCAATGGAGATAATTAGATTTTATTTTTACCTTGTTGGTTGGTTTTGGTTTTCCCAAAACTCCAGCATCTTTTAGAAGTTTTTCTTGTTTGAATTCTTCTTGTTTTCGGAAGAGTTCAGCCTTAAGGTCTACCAACTAGAATAAAGCCAATAAGCAAAAAAAAAAGAAAAAAAACCAATTAACTCTAATGAGTGATTGGATTTCTAAGTTTTTACAATTCTGAAAACAAGATCACAAGCTCTTATAAATGGACAAAAGTGGATATAAAATTAAATGTTTAAATGTAGAGTCTAGTACAAAATCCAAGTCATATTTCATTCCAGCTCTGTGGTAAACATAGTTTTCAACACTTCAAGGCTTTCCTATGGGCAGAGAGAGTATGATAAGGCAAAGCAAATGAAATCTGCATCTTCTAGATTCAGATTCAACTAACATCATTCACCACTTTCTCTCTAACTGCCATTGTACTCAGCCTTTTCATGTGATAAAAGTAAAAAAAAAATTTTTTTTAATTTCACTTAAACATCACAACCATTTGTTATTTTTACAGGAAAACGTCTTTGATCGGCAACAATCTGAGCCCTAGTATGTGCCTGGCACCTAACAATGAAGAGCAGAATACAAATGTGAATTAGACATATTCCTGCCTCAAAGAACCTACAATCTTGTAAGAAATGTAACTTACACCACCAGTCAGATGTAATACGTGACTTTAAGAGTGAAATTAAGTGGCATAAAAATTCAGATAAAGGAGTATTTCCTTTTGTCCAGAGTGATCAGAGATGGCTTTGAAATGAGCCTTAAAGGACAGGCAAGATTTCAACAGCTAGAAATAAAACAGACTGAGTGAATTTTGTTTCACCATGTTTTGGAAACCACAAGTTTAGCTTGTGGCTAAGAATAAGAAAAGCCAGGGCAAAAGGAACAGGGAACTTGGATCTATCATCACTATCTACCCCGCACAAAAGGGTATATTGGCAGTTTCCTTTTTAAGGATGGAAGTACAGCTGCTTGTATACATTGGCATTTGTAAACTGAATACTTAAAAAGCCCCGCATTACAGACTTTTAAGGGAAATCAAAATGACTGCATTCAGTGATTTCTATTTTGGAAGAAAGTGTTTAAAAATAGGTTTGGCACAGATTTTAATAACGTCAAGAGCTGGTTTATCCCAGAACCTAATACTCTAAATTTTAAAAAACAAATTTAAAACTTAAGCTTTTTCTTCTATGCCTTCTTAACCACATCAAATTTCTAGTCGCACATTTTACTACTATACTTTTGAATTTTAAAAGGAAGATGCTCAGAGAAGTGTCAGCTCTCAGATGGCATTCACGTTATTATTACTAATTTTAACCCATCAGGAAAAAATAACTAAATTTATAGCTTTTTGGTTCCTAATCCTATAACATTATGTGCGTGTGCTAAGTCACTTCAGTCATGCGAAACCCTCTGCAACCCCATGGACTGTAGCTCTCTAGGCTCCTCTGTCCATGGGATTCTCCAGCCAAGAGTACTGGAGTGGGTTCCCATGCCCTCCTCGAGAGGATCTTCCCGATCCAGGGGCCGATCCCCCCATCTCTTCTGTCTCCTGCATTGGCAAGCAGGTTCCTTACCAGTAGCACCACCTGGGAAGCCCTCAAACATTATTAACTAGTACCGATTTTCAGTATGAGATGGCGGCAAGGGGCTCAAATATTGGGATATTTCCTTCATATCCCTTGCACCACAACATTCTGCAGTAAATCCAAGATTAAGCCAAAGGTTAGGCAATTCGCTCTGATATACTGGAAAAGACAACTGGAGTTAACCAGACTGAGTGGGCCCAGTTCTATCACTAAGAACTCTGTATGTGAGCTGAAGAAAGACACTTCATTTTCTGAGCCTCGGTGGCCTTATCTATAAAGTGGGGATATGACTATAGCCTGCCTCCTAATGCAGTTAGTAGAGCGCAGGGAGACTGCATATAAAGTGCTGGCACAAACAAGTACTGAAAACTGGTTTTCTTCCTCAGTTCAGCTCAGTTGTTCAGTGGCGTCCCACTCTTTGTGACCCCGTGGACTGCAGCACACCAGGCCTCCCTGTCCATCACCAACTCCTCGAGCTTGCTCAAACTCATGTCCATTGAGCTGGTGATGCCATCCAACCATCTCATCCTCTGTCGTCCCCTGTGCCTCCTGCCCTCAATCTTTCCCAGCATCAGGGTCTTTTCNGCCATCTTGAGAAGGTCTTCATAAGCCCTGCAGGGCAATGCGCGCCATCTTGAGTGGGGCGGATTGGGTGTGGCGAAGGCGCCATCTTGGGAAGGGCGGAGTGAACTGACATGATTATCTTCCTAGTGAAAAGAAACTTTCAGTTCAGTTCAGTTCAGTCGCTCAGTCGTGTCCGACTCTTTGAGACCCCATGAATCGCAGCACGCCAGGCCTCCCTGTCCACTTTAGTAGGCCTGAAAAGATCTAAACACCGTTTGAAAACCTGCCTGCTGTTCGCCAGGCACTGCTTGGTGCAAATCACAGGTTAATTTATTTAAAATCTTATGAGCTAAAGATTAGCATATTAATTCTGGTAGAAATAACAACAATCATAATAGCTAATGTTGATACACTGCTTACTTTGTGTCACTTTCCATACTTCAGCTGGAGAAGGAAATGGCAACCCACTCCAATATTCTTGTCTGGAGAATCCCAGGAACAGAGGAACTTGACAAGCTGCAGTCCATGGGTCACAGAGTTAGACACTGCTGAGTAACACACACACACACACACACACACACACACACACACACGTATTTCAGCTGGTAAGAACAGGAACTCCAGAAGTCACCTTCCTCAGTTGATATCACGCCTTTACCACTTATTAGCTGTGTGACCTTAAGAAAGGTACTTACTTTCTCTGTGCTTCAGTTTCCAAATGGGAATAAAATAGTACTTACTACATGGGGCTCAGTGAAAATTAGATGAAGTAAATGAGCTAGTCGATAAAAATATTATTGACTGTACTATTCAGACTAATGACAGCCCCCAGATGTCCATCTTCTAGTCCCCAGAACCTGTCATTATGTTACCTTACGTGGCAAAAGGGAATTTGCACATGTGATTAAATTAGAGATTTTGAGATGCGGTTACCTAAGTAAGTTCAATGGAATGCAGGAGATCAAATCAGTTAATCCTAAAGGAAATCAACCCTGAATATTCCTTGGAAGGACTGATGCTGAGGTTGAAGCTCCAGTACTTTGGCCACCTGATGCGAAGAGCTGATTTATGAAGACCCTGATGCTGGACAAGATTGAGGGCAGGAGGAGAAGGGGCGACAGAGGATGAGATGGTTGGATGGCGTCACTGACTCAGTGGACATGAGTTTGAGCAAACTCTGGGAGATGATGAAGGACAGGGCAGCCTGGCGTGCTGCAGTCCATGGGGCCACAAAGAGCTGGACACGACTGACTGAACAACAATCACAGCATGTTTTATAACAATCACAAGCGTGTTTTATGTAAGAGGGAGGCAGAAAGGTCAGAATCAGTGAGAGAGATCTGAAGTCACTACTCTATGGGCTTTGAAGAGGGAGGATCAGACCCATGCCAAGGAATGCAGGCAGCCTCTAGAAACTAGAAGAGACTAGGAACTGAGCCCTCCTCTAGAGCCTGCAATGCAACACTGCTGACACCTAGATTTCAGCCGTGTAAGGTTCATTTCCGACTTCCCACCTCCAGAACTTTGAGAGAATAGATTTGTGTGGTTTTAAACCACTGTGGTGCCATGCTACAGCAGCAGTGAGAAACTGATACAAATGATAATGACTGCAGCAATAGCACGTGTGCACCTCTTTTCATGGATTAGCTCATTTAATCCTTGCAAGGATCCCAGAGAGGGGAGCTGTTTATCCCATGTTACTGAGGAGAGAAATGAGGCCCAAGAGGTTAAATGACATGCCAAAGGGCATTTGCCAACTAGTAAGTAATGGACCAGTGTTCTTCCTGGAGAATCTGAAGGACAGAGGAGCCTGGGGGGCCACAGTCCAGGGGCTCTCAAAGAATCGGATACAACTGAGCGAATAAGCATGTATGCTTGCACAAGCGATGGATCCCAGTGTCAAAAATTAACTCAAAGACAGTGAGTTACTTATTTGCCTGCTATTTACCAGCAAAGAGAAGAAGAATCTTTCGTTTCTTTGCCAGCTGGCCACTGGTAGTGAGGCTGGTCAGCGTTCTGATCTTCTGCTGATAGAAAGCCAACATTTAGTTGTTCATGGATGCCCTGGAAGACCAGGAGAGCTTAGCTTTCTCTGTGTGAGGCCTCTCAGCATCCTTGCCACCATCTCCATGTTCATCATTGCTGTTGTTCAGTCGTGAGCTGTGTCCAACTCTTTCTGACCCCAGGGACTGCAGCACGCCAGACTTCCCTGTCCTTCGCCGTCTCCCAAAGCCTACTCACACTCATGCCCATTGAGTCGGTGAAGCCATCCAATCATCTCATCCTCTGTCACCCCCTTCTCCTCCTGCCTTCAATCTTTCCAAGCATCAGGGTCTTTTCTAATGAATCGGCTCATCGCTTGTTCATTAGGGTGAAGGGTGAAGGTTTGTACCATCACCCTTATCTGAAGTCCTCACTACTGTGGCATCCAGCCTGATTTCAGTTGCCTTCCAAGCCATTTCAGTGACCAGGAGCAAACCAATGAGTTTCCCCGATCCCCCTCAGCCCCTACACACATCCACGTCTGGAGAGGCACAGAAAACTTAATCTGGATTCACCAAACTACCCTCCTGGCACTCCAACCATTTTTCATATACTCCGTTCCTCACATTCCCCTCTTCCTTTTACGCTTTCCAAATGTCTGGGTCTGTCTGGAATTGCCTTCCTCTAAGGGGCTTCCCTGGTGGCTCAGAAGGTAAAAGAATCTGCCTGCAATGCAGGAGACCCCTGGGGAAGGGAAGGGCACCCCACTCCAGTATTCTTGCCTGGAGAATTCCCATGGACAGAGGAGCCTGGCGGGCAACAGTCCGTGGGGTCGCAGAGAGTCAGACAGGACTGAGCGGGTAACGTTTCCACTTTCACCAGGTAAAAAAACCGAGGCCACAGCCCTCTGTTCGTCACCAAACTACGCTGTCTTCCTGGGGTGTCATGTTCTAAACCGGATGTCAGGCCACGTGTCTCGAACACGGACCTGGGTTTGTTCTGGAAGAAAGGGGAGAACAGGCCCCTGGTCTTGAGAAGCACAGACGATTTCCTCCAGGCCCACGCTCAGCTGAACTGCACCCCTCTGCTTACCATGAGAACCTCACGTCACCCCTCTGAGCCTCACTTCTGGCACCCAGTTGCGTGCCCGGATGTTTGAAGTACAAAGGAGCGTGGAAATGGTGTTCAAGCCGCAAAGTGCTGTGCACGCATCTCTCTGGGGACACAGAAGTTCACTCAGCTCCAGTTTTCTCACCACAGAAGGCTCGTGCCTGGGGACAGGCTGTGTTATGACGCTGCTAATTTTGCAGTGCTTTGAGCTCCAGCTTCTGCCCCAACCCCTGCTGGGTCCCCCAGGGGTGAGGCTGGGTGGGAGAGCAATTATCTTCTTCTTTTTCCCCTCCTATTGGACTTTAATGATCTGTCAGCTCTCCTAGGGACTGTAAATAAAGGGGCAGGAGAGGTGACTTTTGGAAATACATGGCAATAATTCTCTCCGCAAGCACGGCCACCCAGGCAGGCTCTTACTTTTAAAGTGAGGCCCTGCAGTCTCTGGCGTGAAGTTTCATAGCAACAGGGTTGCAAGCTGTCGCCCGTGCTGCCATGGTTAATGTTTTATTTGGTAATTAAGTAAGAGGTCCAATTCAGCCCAGGCTCCTTTCGGCACATGCGTGGTCTCTCTCCACAGTCTCCTGTTTCCTCAAAGGGAAAACGTGTCTCTCCCAGACGTGTCCCACCTGAAATGTCTTAACTTTTGTTCCATCTCCCACACATTGACTCTGATCCCAAGTTACTCAGCAGTGAGGCTGGATCAGCCAAGTCCACTGTGTGAAAAAAAAAGATTAGGTCAGATCTAAGCAAAATTAGGTTCTAAATATGAGCAGAGCATGCGGTATAAAGATACCCAGACTCATGGCCTGGATGACGAAGATGCTCACCTTTATTAGGATCAGGCACAAAATCAGGTATTGGCATGACCTCGTGGGCTCCTCACAACAGCCTCGATGGTGGGCGCTGTTATTATTTTATTCCGCAGATGAGGCACCTGAGACTCAGCTTGAGTGACTAGTCCACGGTCACTCAGCTAGTCTTGGCCCCAGGATGGGATCTCAGGAAGCCTCGTTCCAGGACCTCACTGTCCTCCTCCTGTGGATCTGAGGCTATATTCACCATACTCATTCATTTCTGCAATCGTTAATCCATTCAGCTTTACTGGAGAAGGGGGCGTCTTTATAGGAGCTGGCCCCAGAATATTTCTGCGGTCGGGCACTGTCCTTACATCACGGCAGACAGGAGGGACCCACCAGGTAAATGCCAGGAGGTCTGATGGGGCAAGCTGGGACTGGCCATGGACCCTTTGGTGCCCTGAAAAGCCCACCTGAGCTTGCAAATCTGGGGTAACCGGATAGTTAGTGGGGCTTTCTCAACAGCCTGAGAAATCGGTGCTTTCGGCCATCGCTGAAAACAAGAGGTGCTAAGAATTCTACAACCTCGAGAAAACCGCCAACAAGCAGGGCCCGAGTGCTGCCTCCCAGCTTCAACCCGGCAGCTTCTTATGAGCAGAAGATGCCTTACTGCGTCTTGCTTGTGGTCCTCGCCCTTCACACGTCCGGAGGTGGAAATGGTCCAGGTTCCTTTGCGGCCCCAAGTCTGATCTGAGGGTGTACTTGGAAGGAAAAGGCCCGGAACCACATTCCTTCCTGCAGACACTTTTGGGTCCCAGAGCCCGGGGCCTGAGCTATTTACTGTGGACGCCCTGCTGCCCACTGTCGCTTCCTGCATGGTCTAGATGGACGCAGGTAGAGGCAGGGCGGGAGAGGTGCCCCTGGGGGATGGACCACGACTCTCACAAGAGAGACGCTAACCATGGCTACATGCCTCCTGGTTCCCGCAAGGGAGGGGCACACTGCAGGGAAGCTGCCGCCAGCCAGCCAGCCAGCCAGGACCATGATTTTGGCGGGAGGAAGCTAGGATCCAGTCTTGGAGGGTGGGGAAGGCCTAGGATCATTAAGAGAGGGAGACGCAGAGGTTGCCTGGGTGACCAGGGCTGTTTTCATGAGCACACATCCTCCGTCCCTTCATTCCAGAGCCTCCCTCCTCACCCCAAATCTCTCTTCTTCCCTCCCCCAGAGTTCACCCTCAGAACGACACACCCAGGGACTTCCCTGATGGTCCAGTAGTTAAGAATCCGCCGTGCAAAGCAGGGGACATCGGTTCGATCCCGGGTCCGGGAAGATCCTATATGCCTTCGGGTAACCAAGCCTGTGCATCAGAACTACTGAAGCCGGAGCACCCTGGAGCCTGGGCTGCGTGCAACAAGAGGAACTGCGGCAGTGAGAAGCACCCACACCACAGCTAGAGAGTGGCCCCCACTCGCCACAGTTAGAGAAAGACTGCACAGCAACGAAGACCCAGCAGAGCCAAAAATAAACAAATGTTCTTTTTTAAGAGAAGAAGCAAAGGCTGCCTGGGTGACCAAGAGTCTATTCGTGAAAGCACCTTTTCCATTCCTTCATTCCAGAGAGCCTCCCCCTGCACCCCGACTCCATCTTCTTCCTCCCCGCATTCAGCCTCCACACAACACACGCAGGGAGTTGACTGTTCTGCTTTTATTCGAGCATTCTATACCCAACACACGGCTAACAAGGGCCTGTTCCATGTTGGGAATCATGCCAGGGGCTTTGCACACACTCTCCCCATTTACCTGCATAGCAGCCTGGGGCCCCCGGGGAGGACTTTTACACCCATTTCACGGAGGAGAAGAGAGTTGACGGTGTCTCACAGCTGAACCAGAATTCCATCCAGGGATACTGACTGCAAAGACTCTGCTCTTGCAACTCATAACTGTCTACTCATTCATTCAAAAAACAGTTATTTTTGACACATGCCAGCTGTTGTGCAAGGCCCCGGAGGTATAGAAATAAACGAGACAGACACGGTGCTTGTCTCTGTGTCCTCAGGTTCCAGGGGGAAGATAGACCCCTCTGTCACAAGGTAACTGGCACACCGGCTCACTGTGAGTCACGGCCGTTGTGAGGACAGAGAAACAGGAGGTGGTGGGAGCGCTCTGATGCAGACTGCGGCAGGGAAGCTGTCTCTGGGCAGGTGACATTTCAGCTGTACCTGACAGACTTCCCTGGCAGTGCAGGGACTAAGAACCCGCCTGCCAATGCAGGGGGCATGGGTTCCACCCCTGGCCCAGGAAGGTTGCCCATGCACCACAGCTGTTGAGCCTGCAAGCCTAGAGCCTGTGCTGCAACAAGAGAAGAAGCCACTGCCTTGAGCAGCCCACACACTGCACTGAAGAATACCCCTGCTCACCGCGACAGTGAGGGCCCAGCCCAGCCAAGATAAACGGAATGAGCTCTACCTGAGTGGCTGGAAGAGCAAGAGGAAAGGGATTTAAGGAACTGCTGTGTCAGTCTCTCAGCTGTGTCCAACTCTTTGCGACCCCGCGGACTGAAGCCACCAGGCTCCTCTGTCCGTGGGATTCTTCAGGCAAGAATACTGGAGTGGGGTGCCCTTCCCTTCTCCAGGGGATCTTCCCGAGGCAGGGATCGAACCCAGGTCTCCTGCACTGCAGGCAGATTCTCTACCATCTGAGCCACCAGGGAACTCCAGCTGTGCAGTGGCTATGCTTTTTTCTTTTGGGGGTGGGGTGGGGGCTTCCCTGGTGGGTCAGATGGTAAAGAATCCTCCTGCAATGTGAGAGACCTGGGTTCGATCACTGAGTCAGGAAGATCCCGGAGAAGGGAACAGCTACCCACTCCACTATTCTTGCCTGGAGAATCCCATGGACAGAGGAGCCTGGTAGGCTACAGTCCACAGGGTCTCAAAGAGTCGAACACGACTGAGCGACTTTCACTTTCATGGGTTCTAACTTTTCATTTAAGGAACATCAGTGATGTACTCACTACCGTCACAGCAAGGAAGGGGCTGGATCTGCAGGAGAGACAACCTGTAGACCCAATTCTGGAATGCTTGGAATGCCAAAGTTGGAAACTGAATTCCAGGGCAGGTGGAAATTGTAATTTCTCTCATATCAGGACAAAGTTGCCTGACACACCACCTTGACTTAGAAGTCCAAATAAAGAAAATGATATCCAACACTGTTCCGGTTTATGCATCGGTAACCTAACCTGGCCATAACGGCTGAGAAGCAATTACCTCTGAGATCTCTATTTTACAGGTGAGGAGGCTCAGAGAGGTTAAGCGACTAACCCAAGGTCACCCAGCTAGAGATGAGAGGGTTGAGACCCCAAATCAGACTTCTCTGACTCCACAACCCATGTGTTGCTGTGTATGCGTGTGTGTTTACGTAATAAATTCTAACATCTTTCCCAAACTTGTGTTTAAAAATAAAGCCAAGAAGGCAATGGCACCCCACCCCAGTGCTCTTGCCTGGAAAATCTCATGGATGGAGGACCCTGGTAGGCTGCAGTCCATGGGGTCGCTAAGAGTCGGGCACGACTGAATGACTTCACTTTCACTTTTCACTTTCATGCATTGGAGAAGGAAATGGCAACCCACTCCAGTGTTCTTGCCTGGAGAATCCCAGGGACGGAGGAGCCTGGTGGGCTGCCGTCTATGGGGTCACACAGAGTCGGACACGACTGAAGCGACTTAGCAGCAGCAGCAGCAGCCCTTTACTTTCATCCAAGGCTGGAATTTATGGGGCTGTCCATCCGGGTCACCCAGAAAAGGCTTGGGGAAGCCAGCACACCCCTCCCCTCCCCTCCCTCCCAGAGTCCTGTGTTTGGGTAACAACGCCTTCTACAGACAGTACATATTTAAGCATCTCCAGGGCCCAGAACATCTGCTGCACGGATGCTCGCGTCTCCTCCTGCAGGTGCGTGGTTCTGCGTGGGCGGGAAGACGCGCTATAAATGTCAGCACAATATTCACACCCGACTGTCTAAGAATTGCCACGCCTTTGCAGAAGGGTTTGTGTCTGCAGCCGCAGGCATGGGAGACACACCCCCTCCAGGGATCCTGCATTTGTGGTTGGTGCTCTTGGCGTCGCGAATGCGGGTGGGGGGGGGTGGGTTGTGGTTTGGAGCGGTGGGAGTGCACAGCCAGGCCAGAAACAACCAACCTGCGGAACCCAGGCAGGGAGTCCGCCCGCGGCCGCCCGGGGAAGGGCAGCAGGGTGACGGAGCCGGCTGCTTCCTGCTGTCCAAAGCTGGGGGCGGGAGGATGGGGGGGATGGGCCGGGGGACTGGTAATTTAGAGGGAACAAAGAACCAAATCAAACGCCGACTCTTACCAGCTCTAGGGAGACTCATCAGTGTGAGAAGCAGTTTATCATAAAGGAATTGGGCTTCTCCTCACAGAAGTTATCAACATGGAAGGCTAAGTCTCACAAGCAGTTTTGAAAACAAGCCAGGGTGAGTTTTACCAAGGCTTCTGTTTATTCCTCTCCTGGACCATTAGGGAGGCAGTTCTTCACGCTCACTGTCCTTACTGGGGCTGTGCTCCCAGGCTTGGGCCTATCACATTGTCCTGGGATGAGACTGGACCAGTGGGTGCCCTGCTGGGACATTTAAGAATAGGACAGACCCCCGGTAGCCAGGTCTAGGGGTCGACTGGACACCCGAGGTCTCTCTCTGTCCTGCGTCCAGTCTCCCTGCTGCTGAAGGACTCCCATTTATTGCAGGGCACCACTATTGCCTCAAGTCTACTTGGTTTGGGAGGAGCTGACTCCCATCTAGTTCTAAAGATGGAGATGTGACCCAGGCCCAGCCAATGGGCAGATTCCATTGCCATGGCCTCCGTCGCTGGTCTGAGGGTGGGCACGTGACCCAGATCCGTCCAGTGAGAGACAAGCCTGGGACCATTGCTGGAGCTACTGGTGAAAGAGAAGTTCTCTTTTCACAAGTGTTGCTAACAGCCAAGAGTTGAGGCTGGGGGCTGCTCAATGTCATCTTGCCACTAAGAGGGGAGGGCCTGTCCCAGAATTAAGCTGACCTAGAGGAAAGTAGAGCACTGAAGAGCCATAGACAGCTTCCAGATGACATTTGTAGAACACCTAGACTCAGCCATGCCTGAAGCTGTCACAGCCCTGGAAAGCGTTACATAAGTGAAGCCATATATCCCTCTGTGATCAAGTCAGTGTAAACTGGGTTTCTAACACTTTCCACCAGGAGAATCTTAACTCACGCCAGGCATTTACTTAACCAAGGGATCTGATTCTCCCAAGAAATCAGGGCAGGGCTCAGTTCAAGGGCAGACTGAGGGCGCCTGCTGATAGACAAGAGGCTTGAGCCTGGTGGACGCTAAAGGCCCAAGCCCAGGGCTAGGAATTTTCCTGCATGTTCTGTGGTAATCAAAACCAACGCTCTGTATAAAGATGCCCAACCCCGTGAGTCATCAGGGAAGCCTAAATCAAAACCACAATGAGATATCACTTCTCACCCACGAGGATGGCTAGAACTGTTTTGTTTTGTTTTTTAATGGAAAAAGGCACATTGGCAAGGATGTAGAGCCCTCTTACACTGCTGTGGAGAAGGTAAAATGGGGCAGCTACTTTGGAAAGCAGTCTGCTGGCAGTTCCCCAGTTAAATACAGAGTTACCATATGACCCAGCAATTCCCCTCCTAGGTCTGTACTCTAGAAAACTGGAAACGTGTTCATACAAAAACTTGTACACAAATTATTCACAGCAGCACTGTTCACAATAGTCAAAAGGTGGAGGCGACCCAAATGCCCATCAACAGATGACGAACAAACAAAAGACGGATAAACAAAATCTGGTCTATCCGCGCAATGCGATATTATTCATCCATAAACGGATAGTGTGTTTGTACAGCGACAACACGGGTGAGTAAGCCCTGAAACATTGCACTAAGTGAAAGCAGGCAGACACTCCGCCAGATGCATAGGAGTCCATTGATAGTTAATGTTATGGACAGAGGAGCCTGGCGGGCTGCAGTCCATGGAGAGCCAGACACGACCTAGAGACTAAACCACCACCGGCAGAGTTAATGTCCAGCATAGAAAAATCAATGGAGACGGGAAGAAGATTAACACTTGGCATGGAGTGGGGAGTTTCCCTGGTGGCTCAGATGGTAAAGAATCTGCCTGCAATTCGAGAGACCTGGGTTCGACCCCTGGGTCAGAAAGATCCCCTGGAGGAGGACATGGCAACCCACTCCAGTGTTCTTGCCTGGAAAATTCCAGGGACAGAGGAGCCTGGCAGGCTGCAGTCCATGGGGTCCCGAAGAATCGGACAGGACTGAGCCACTTTCACTTATGGAATGGGGAAGGGAGGAATTTAGACTAGCTGCTAGTGGGTGTGTTGTTTCTTCTGTGGGCTATGGAAATATTCTGGAATTAGATAGTTGCAGAATATAGTGAATGTACTAAAAACACACACACAGAGAAATGTATACTTTAAAACCTGCCACGCTGGGAAGATCTGAAAGAATGGGCAGGATCTCGTTCATGTGAGGGAAGCTGGTGAGAGGGGAATGGCTCAGGGATGAACACCTAGGTGAGAGTATAAGGAATTTTCAGTTCAGTTCAGTTCAGTCGCTCAGTCATGTCCAACTCTTTGTGACCCCATGGACTGAAGCATGCCAGGCCTCCCTGTTCATCACCAGCTCCCGGAGTCTACCCAACCCCATGTCCATTGAGTCCATGATGCCATCCAACCATTGCATCCCTCTGTCATCCCCTTCTCCTCCTGCCTTCAATCTTTCCCAGCATCAGGGTCTTTTCAAATGAGTCAGTTCCTTGTATCAGGTGGCCAAAGTACTGGAGTTTCAGCTTCAGCATCAGTCCTTCTAATGAATATTTAGGACTGATCTCCTTTAGGATGGACTGATTTGATCTCCTTGCAGTCCAAGGGACTCTCAAGAGTCTTCCCCAACACCACATTTCAAAAGCATCAATTCTTCGGCCCTCAGCTTTCTTTATAGTCCAACTCTCACATCCATACACGATTACTAGAAAAACCATAGCTTTGACTAGATGGACTTTTGTCGGCAAAGTAATGTCTCTGCTTTTGAATATGCTATCTAGGTTGGTCATAACTTTGCTTCCAAGGAGCAAGCGTCTTTTAATTTCATGGCTGCAGTCACCATCTGCAGTGATTTTGGAGCCCCCCAAAATAAAGTCTCTCACTGTTTCCCCATCTATTTGCCATGAAGTGATGGGACCGGATGCCATGATCTTCATTTTCTGAATGTTGAGTTTTAAGCCAGCTTTTTCACTCTCCTCTTTCACCTTCATCGAGAGGCTCTTTAGTTCTTCTTCACTTTCTGCCATAAGGGTGGTGTCATCTGCATATCTGAGGTTATTGATATTTCTCCCGGCAATCTTGATTCCAGCTTGCGCTTCATCCAGTCCAGAATTTCTCATGATGTACTCTGCATCTACGTTAAATAAGCAGGGTGACAATATACAGCCTTGACGTACTCCTTTCCTGATTTGGAATGAATCTGTTGTTCCATGTCCAGTTCTAACTGTTGCTTCTTGACCTGCATACAGATTTCTCAGGAGGCAGGTCAGGTGGTCTAGTATTCCCATCTCTTGAAGAATTTCCCACAGTTTGTTGTGATCCACACAGTCAAAGGCTTTGGCATAGTCAATAAAGCAGAAGTAGATAAGGAATTTTAGGCTGATTTTATTTTCTGTACAAACTCCCCACGTATGCAGGGGTTGAATGTCCAGCACTTAGCCACCAGGAACGCAGCAGTGGAGGTTCCGGGTAGTCAATCTGCCCTTGGGTTTGCCTCAGTGGGGGGAAGCGAGCTGGCCGCAGCCTGTCCATAGATGTCGGCTCCCCGTGGAGCTGGAGCATTGCCCAGATCAAGGATGAGGAATGGCATACTCGGGTCCCAGGGGAAAGGTGAAAGGTAAGGTGCAGAAACAAGTGTAACGGGTGTCAGGGTCTGTGGACTGAAGAAGATGGGGACCATTCCACATAATTCCAGCTCCCCTAGAAAAGATGATGTCTTCAAACCATCCACCTGCAATGCAGGAGACAAGAGTTTGATCCCTGGGTCGGGAAGATCCCCTAGAAGGGAACGGCAACCTGCTCCAGGATTCTTGCCTGGAGAATTCCAAGGACAGAGGAGCCTGGCGGGCTACAGTCCACAGTGTCAGAAAGAGTCGGACACGACTGAGTGACTAACACTTTCACTTTTCATCCCTTAGGGGACCTCTCTGGTGCTCCAGTGGATAAGACTCCAAGCTGCCAACACAGAGCTCTAGGGTTCAATTCCTGGTCAGGGAACTGAGATCCCACATTCCGTATGGTGTGGCCAAAGATTTTGTTTGATTTTAAATCCGTTATGAGTACACGGGGCCCTGTAGCTTACAGATACATTTGCAGCCCACGCTGTCCCTGGCCCCCTGCCTGTGGCTGCAAACGCCTGTGACTCCGCCTGCAAGGGCTTCTCGGGGCGCAGGAGTAAACTCGGCCCAGGCTCAGGCAGTCTGTAAACGCCTGGGAGTTAATGCCCAGAAGCGCCCCTCAAACAACCGTCAGTGGCAGCCGCTGCATCAATACCCCAGCCTCCCCCCGGGGACAGGCACAACTCTGAGGGGTATCCTCAGCCATCTCTCGGAGTTCTCCAGCAGCGTCGAGTCCTGCTGCCCACAGCCCACTCTTTACTTCCCCTCTTGTTTCCTGTTCCCTCCCCTGTTCCTTCATCCTGACAGCCTGGAATACCTCCCAGGTAAACTACTCGTGTGGACATCTTAGGTCACAGAGTCTGCTGTGGGGGAACCCAGACACAGAGAAGCGCTCACATTTATCTGCACATTTGCTCTGTCCGGGATAATGCTAAACTCCACACGGGTCGTCTCGCCTGCCCTTACAGTACCTGTGAGGTCAGCGCTGTTACACTCATTTGTTGTTTAGGCTCTAAGTCGTGTCTGACTCTTTGCGACCCTGTGGACGATAGCCCTCCAGGCTCCTCTGGGCATCGGCTATTTCCCAGGCAAGAACATTGCAGTGGGTTGCCATTTCCTTCTCCAGGGGATCTTCCCGACCCAAGGATCGAACCAGGGGTCCTGCTTTGGCAGGCGAATTCTTTACCGCTGAGCCACCAGGGAACCCAAATGAGGAAACGGGCTCACAAAGGCTAAGCAACTTGCTGCTGGCTGACAAGTCAGATTCAAACCCAGGCTGAGCAGTCTCTAATAAAATCATCTCTTTACTGCACCAGGAACCTCCCTGTGGCCTTGATATCCACATGCCGTCAATTCTGCCTTGAGTGCTGACTCCGGTCACTGCGTTGAGAAGGATTCTGAGGCTTCATTCATGCTCTGTGTTGAGGAGTTGGACTTTATCGTTGATGTAGCTTCTCGTTGTTTCCTTCAGGAGAATGGCTCCTTCTGGACTCGTGATTCCGTGGGCTGCCAGTCCGGGGGACCAACACCCACTCCCACCACTGAACACATGGCCCCTGCTGGCCAATCTGAGACCTTTCCTGAAATGTTCAAACTGGAGGGAGAGGGGCATGCTCTCAACTTTTCCCCCAGGTTCGTAGCAGAAAGGAGATAACCTCAGAGTTGCCAGCTTCTAGTCACCAAGAACCTTGCCTGAGACTATAATGCCAGCAAACATTCGAACACCTAAAGGATAAGAGGTGAGACAGGGACTCGATGAGGCTCCCAGGAGAGCCCAGAGCTTCCCTGCTGCCTGCAGCTCCTTCTCTGGCTTTCTGAGCTACTCCAGTATCCAAACAATAAATCCCATTTTCCGTAAGCTGATCTCTTCCAGCCAGAAGAATCCTGACTAACGGAGTGTCATGATTGATTAGTAATGTCTGCCTTGGGCTCGTGAGTAGGGAGCAGAGGTTCACGGGGCAGATATTTCCCATTCCTGGCGAAGGGTTTGTTTGAGACAGTGAGCATGAACCATGCTTATTATTCCTGAAGCAGGAAGAATATCACTCGTGCACTCTAAGTCACTGCAGTCGGTCCGTGGACGGTAGCCCACCAGGCTCCTCCGTCCCTGAGATGCTCCAGGCAAGAACACCGAAGTGGGTTGCTGTACCTTCCTCCAGGGGATCTTCCCAACCCAGGGATCAAACCCACGTCTCTTAAATCGCCTGCATTGGCAAGCAGGTTCTTTGCCACCAGCGCCCCCTGGGAAGCCCGTTACTCAAGGAACCATTAGTACATACTCACTGAGGCCGTATGCATACCTAGTCTGATGCTAAGGACCCAGGGAACATAGAATGAGAAGGGTGAACAGAGTTGGCACTGAGCACCTTCTGGGTGCTGGATGCTTTATATGTGTGTCCTCTAATTTTATTTCACCATCATAACACCTAGTCCCGAAAGGTTTTATTATCCCCATTTTACCGATAGTGAACTGAGGATCAGAGCTAGTCAAGGCCAAACCCATGATTCAAATCCAGGCCATCAGTCTCTGGTCTGAAGTCTTTCCACCATGCCGCTTGCTTATTCACTCATTCATCTACATGGTACATTATTCCATATACAGTGATTTGGCTAAAACCTTAACAGCATGATGACACCATCACAGCAGCTACACTTGAGTAGTCAGGCATGGTTCAAAACACTTAGTACACTTCACTCACTTGCCAGTTTCTCTGTTAACTAGAAGGGCAGAAAAATAGGTGGATGAGGTGTTTCCTGACCTCAAGGAGCTCACAGTTCAGTCAGTAAGATAAACACTTAGGTGGTAATTAATAATTTCATGCTCATATCCACACTCTCAACCTAACGATGCCACGACTCAGCTTAGGCATCACCTCCTCCAGGAGGCCCCCCTGGATGTCCCCAGCCTCTAAGTGCTGGGGAGCTCTGGCTGGTCCATCTCTGATGTCCAGTTGCCAGCACCAGGCCCTTTCCAGAGTGGGTGCTTGAGAGTATTTACTTCATGAACATACATACGGAAGTCTCTGTGGATTCATGGATGGATGAGGGAAGGAGAGACTAAGGGTGTCTCTCCAGGGTCAACAGGAAAGCAAATCTCTGGTAAAGAATCCTCCTGGAGTGCAGGAGACCCCGGATTCGATTCCTGGGTCGGGAAGATCTGCTGGAGAAGGGATAGGCTACCCACTCCAGTATTCTTGGGCTTCCCTGGTGGCTCAGCTGGTAAAGAATCCGCCTGCAATGCAGGAGACCTGGGTTCCATCCCTGGGGTGGGAAGATCCCCTGGAGAAGGGAAAGGCTGCCCACTCCAGTATTCTGGACTGGAGAATTCCGTGGACTGTATAGTCCATGGGGTTGCAAAGAGTCGGACACGACTGAGCGACTTTCACTTCCCTTCACTTTCATTAGAGATGGAGGCTCTAAGCCAGTCTGATAGAATAAACAGTGAAGACAGTGTCACAAAGGAATATAGTTTACGTGATTCAAATGAAAGAATGAACATTTTAAACAACATGGCACCAAAATAAAAAAAAAAACCAAACCACAACCAGGAAAGTGTTTCCAAAGACCATGCATAATTAAAAACTCTCACATTTCAAGACCCCCAAGGACCGAACTGAGGCAACTTGTTTATGGTTTGCGTGGCGCCACCGTGTGGCAGCAGTGGGGTATGACAGAATTGTCGAGGCCTGCCTGCTTTGAAAATGCTTGACACTTGAATTTCCTTCTCACTGCTGCCTGTGTGTGTGTGGTGAAAGGGGGCAATATTTATATTCCTTTCCATTTTGCATTTAAAGTAGGACTTGGTTAATGTTTCACAAAGCACTGCCTCAACTTCACACAGAACGTGGCTTCCCCACCCGAATGTCACAGTCTGAAGGTGTGAGGTCCCAATTTGCTGCTCTCTGTCTGTGATGGGTCCCACAAGCCAACACGCTCACTTGACCACCCCTTCTCTCTTGGGTCCAAAACCCAGGGTGGGTTTTGGAGGCATGAAGCCAGGGCAGGCGTACAACCTCAGGGGCACCATCAACACAGTAGCAATGCCCTCTCCCTCAGAGGCAAGCCCCTTGCTTTCAGTTCTGGGGTGACCCCACCTTAGTCTTGAGGTTGGAATCCAAGACATCTCAGGCTATCCAATCACTTGTCCAATAAGTGAAAGCTATGGGTTTTTTCAGCAGTCATGCACAGAGGTGAGAGTTGGACTGTAAAGAAGGTTGAGCGCTGAAGAAGTGATGCTTTTGAACTGTGGTGCTGGAGAAGACTCTTGAGAGTCCCTTGGACTGCAAGGAGATCCAGCCAGACTAGTCCATCCTAAAGGAGATCAGTCTTGAGTATTCATCGGAAGGACTGATGCTGAAGCTGAAGTTCCAATACTTTGGCCACCTGATGCGAAGAGCCAATTCATTTGAAAAGACCCTGATGCTGGGAAAGACTGGGGGCAGAAGAAGGAGATGACAGAGGATGAGATGGCTGGATGTCATCACTGACTCAATGGACATGAGTTTGAGCAAACTCTGTTAGATGGTGAAGGACGGGGAAGCCTGGTGTGCTGCAGTCCATGGGGTCGCAACGATTCGGGCACGACTGAGCGACTGAACAATGAACTGAGCACTTGCTGTGTGCCGCTGGTGCAGAGGGGGCTCCTGTTCTGGAGCGCCGTCCAGAGAGCTGCTTTCCCACCAGATCCTGCTCTCGACAGGCTCCGCCTCACGTCAGCTATGTGGTATTCAGGCAACTCCAGCCCTGTACTTTCTTGGGGGCAAAGGGAAGTCAATCGATGCCAATCGTGTTGCAGGAGCATCAGCTGTGTTCCGATCGCCTACCCCTTGGGCCCCTCCGGTTCTGGGGATGAAAAGGCACATGAGTTGCCCCACCATGAAGGGTCTGGGATAGCCCGATTGCAGATATTTTGGTCTGTGATTCTACAGAGTGGTTCCTAGCTTGGGAGGACAAGGGTCCCAGCAGCCGCTGTCAGTGTCCTGTGAGGGGCCCTGGCCTGTCCATCTGGTGGTGCCCGAGGGAACAGCCCCAACCAACGGCTGCAGAGACTCGGGGCATAAGTGGGCCAGCCCCCTCGCCCTTCAGGCAGGACAGCTCTGAGCTACTTCCTCCCTGACCCTCAGCTAAGTCTCCACGGCTTTCCGCTCCAATTGCCCACATCTGAGCACTCTGCGCTGGCTGCCTCCCCTGTCTCACTCAGGCTTTTTCAGCCACGCACCCTGGATCCCTTCCCAAGGAAAATGCACGCACTTGAATTCTCCACTCAGGGTCTGCCTCTGAGGGAACCCAAACTAAGACAGAGGAATATTTTTTAAAAGCCCCAGAGGCGATCCCAAGATCCTTCCCTCTGTCCCGCTGAATTAAGAACCCCTCCAGCAAACTATCGGAAAGTCAGCTTGCCTGGGATTAACTCCCAGCAATGCCACTAGCCAGCTGTGTTACCTTGATAAGCTACTTAAGGCATCTGAGCCGCAGTTTTCCTACCTGTCAAGGAGAGTGTCTCCTTTCCCGAGCACTGTGAAGATTCCGTGAGAGATACATGGACTCACCCACCTTGAATGGACGCGGACACTGAGAAAACCGTCTATGATCTTTTAAATGTCAGGAAGCATTACCTTAATATACGTGTCACAAAAATCTCTCTCAGATTGCTCTGATTTCCTTTCTATGTAGGTCACATAGCAAGGAAATGCCCGAAAAGTACAATTTAATGGCCACTTATTAAGCTCTTCTTCCCTTGGCCCGGAATGATGCTCTGGAATTATAAATGAGAAGGACCCTTGTTCCCTACCAGCTGCAGGAGACACAAATAAACAAATAATTGTTTGGCGTGAAAAGGGTTCTAAGAGGCATCTCTGGTAGGCACTTGTGGGTTTTGGCTGCTGGGTCCCCTCTTGGCCTGGGGGCACCCTGAACTTTCCCTCTGGAAGTTGCCCCTCCCCACTCTAGTTCTTGGACTTCAGGGGGTATCATGTGACTCCAGCTAGGCCAATCAGAGCTGTCAATCCCCTGGTCACAGGGATTGGTCCAAGGACTAGCACGTGACCCAGGACTGACCAATGAGGCTCAGTCCTACCAAGAAACATGCAAAGGAGTGTGCAGGACACAGAGGAGGCGTAGGTGAACAAGAGATCAGCCACTGAACAAAGGGTCTGGAAATCTTCTGAAGAAAGAGACCTCTGATCTGGGTTTTGAGGGATAAATAGAAGTTTGTTCTTTGATGATTAAGGCAGGGAAGGGCATTTG
Organism: Redunca redunca; assembly: GCA_006410935.1. Taxonomy (NCBI): domain Eukaryota; kingdom Metazoa; phylum Chordata; class Mammalia; order Artiodactyla; family Bovidae; genus Redunca; species Redunca redunca. The sequence goes on along the minus strand of SJYQ01013809.1, from coordinate 54,920 downwards.
AGGCAGAGGAAGTAACATCAAAGAGTGGAGGTGGGACCTGAGTGTCCTTCAATATGGCTGGAATACGGGACATAAGAAGATGAGGCAGGGGTGCTAGAAGGGGCCAGATCACAGTCAAATGTCATCTTTTCTCCCTCCTGCCAGCGAGGCTGGGGGAGCCGAGAGTAGATGCTTGTATGCGGGAAGCAGAAGGGAAGGTGGATCAGGCCTCACAGAACTGCAGAGACTTTGTGAATGTCTCTCACAGAAAGTGTCCTCCTCACAGGCAGCTATCTAAGGGCTTCATATGCTAAGGTGTCAGCTGAGGTCACACTCAGTGAACACAGGTCAAGGCTGAGGTCTGGGGGACCCTGGACAAGCTAACCACCTCCCACCTCCGTAGCCAAGCTTAATGATATAGATGCTCAGCATTCACATGGCAGAGGGGCAGGCGATGCACCAGAAGGGAGAGGAAGCTGTGGGCGGCAGCTTCAACCTCTGCTCCCCACCCTGAGCAATTCCATTCTGGCCCCAAACTTGCATCCCACTGCCTCAGGAAGACCGAGCCCTGCAATTATGGGCCCACCCTTCTTAGAAGGCACCAGGGCCCACCCTCCTTGGAGCCTCCCCCTGGAGCAGCCTCCTCAAGAATCTCACCCCCACCTCGGAGGCTTGGCAAACCCACACAGTCTTCCCAGTGACTTTCAGCAGGACTTACTGTTGGTGCCTTTGGCATTTCCTGTTATCTGGCTCTTTAATCCAGTCTAGGGGCCAACAGAACTCATGGACGGGGGCCCAGATGTCGAGTGCATTGCCTGAGGCCACAGAGCCTGCAGTGGACCCCAGCTCCGCATGACTCTGTGCGTGGTCTGGGGCAGCAATGGCATCACCCGCAAGCTTATCAGTAAAACAGAAGCCAAGCCCCGCTCCCCCCACCAGAACTTCTTAAGTCAAAATCCGCATTTTAACAAGTCCCCGGGTGAAAAGTGTTGGGCTCTGAGCTACATGAAACTAGCCAAACAAACAGAAGAAAGGACTTCCTGGGTGGCTCAGCGGCTAAGAATCCAACTGCCAATGCAGGGGACACGGGTTCAATCCCTGGTCCAGGAAGTTCCCACACGGTCGGGCAACCAAGCCCATGCACAGCAACTAGAGTGTAGCCCCACTCACCATAACTAGAGAAAGCCTGTGTACAGCAACAAAGACCCAGAGTGGCCAATTAAAAAAAAAAAAAACAACAACAGAAAAATACCCCAAATTAACTTTGGTTGGGTTGAAATGAGGGAATTATAAAAGGTCATTTTTTCCTCTTCTTTATATTCCAGAATGTTGTTATATTACTTTCATAATGAAAAAAAGAGCAGTTAAAATTAAAGAAAATCTAAAACACAAAATTACACAGTTATAAAACTTAAGAAACGGTTATTTGCATTTAAAAATAGGCCTCATTTTCAGTGTTATTATTTATTTGTTTTAATTGTGACTTCCCTTGAAAAAGAAATTTTTTTCTGCCTCTAAACCCAGAAGCATAAATCCCAATGAGGGCTCGGGCCTTGTCCTGTGAGAATGACCGTGTCGGGAAAGGCGTCTTTCCATCTGCAAAGGGAGCTCATTGTAATATGTGTGCTAGCCACTCGGTCGTGTCCGACTCTTTGCTACCCCGTGGACTGCAGCCCGCCAAGTTCCTCTGTCCATGGCGACTCTCCAGGCAAGAATACTGGAGTGGGTTGCCATGCCCTCTCCAGGGGATCTTCCCAACCCAGGAATCGAACCCAGGTCTCCTGCATTGCAGGCAGATTCTTTACCATCTGAGCCAGCAGGGAAGCCTGCTGCTGCTGTTGCTGCTAAGTCACTTCAGTCGTGTCCGACTCTGTACGACCCCATAGATGGCAGCCCACCAGGCTCCGCCACCCCTGGGATTCTCCAGGCAAGAACACTGGAGTGGGTTGCCATTTCCTTCTCTAATGCGTGAAAGTGAAACGTTTAGGTCTTAGCAAAATCCACTTCTGTGTTCACTGAAATGAACAACAAGGAATGATTTAAGTATACATGTGATCTGAGACTTGCCGTTTCCCCATGATTGTCTTCCCGTGTTTGTCCTTTTTCTGCCTACACAGAGTGAAGGCCCCTCTCCTTTCCTGAATTCTCAGGTTTGCAAGCCAAAGCTGCTGCCTTCAGACTTGGTCTCTGCGTACTTCACTCTCACCCATCTCTCAGCACTCAGGGGACTAACTCCTCCAAGACCCGTTAGTCCCGTGCTAGGCAGCTTTCAATGGCAAGTAGTGGAGAAACAAACTAAACTGACTTAAGTCCAACAGGATCACAGTCGGTTCAGAAAACAGAAAAGCCTGGGGTAATGGCTTCAGGCACAGCTGGATCTAGGGTCTCAAATGACACCCCCGGGAAGCTGCTTGAAAACCTCTCAGGGACGTCCCTGGGGGTCCAGTGGTGAAGAATCCACCTGCCAGTGCAGGGGACACAGGCTGGATCCCTGATCCAGCAAGATTCCACATGCTGAAGGGCAGCTGAGAAGAACCGCAAATACTGAGCCCGTGTCCCACAACGACCGAAGCCCTCGGGCCCCGGAGCCCGTGCTCCGCAGCAAGAGAAGCCACGGCAATGAGAAGCCTGCACACCGCACCTGCAGAGTAGTCCCCACTCACCTCACCCAGAGAAAGCCCCATGAAGACCCGGCGCAGCCAAAAATAAATAATTTTTTTAAAAAAAGAAAAATCTCTCCACCTTCCTCTAGACGATTCCAGATTTAGACAGGTTCTTCCCTTGGGTGCTCATGAAAAACTCAGATTTTTGATCCTCCAACCTAGAAACACCCAGCAGAAAGAGAATTTTCTTTTCCCACTTGTCCCCCACAAAAGTCCCAGCCTTAAATCTCATTGGCCAGATTTAGGTCACCCGTATATCTTTGACCAATCATTGGCGTGGTCAGGGAATGGAATGCTCTGATTGGCCAGGGTTGTGCACCTACCGTAAACTCACCATCATCACCTGAATCATAGGGACTGGTGGAAGGTAAAGGTGGGTCCCCAAAGGAAAATTGAGAACATGAAGGCATGAGGCTGGGTGGGCATTAACTCCAGTAGTTTACAACAGACTACTTGTTACAAGTTTTCATAGCATCCTGCAATTTTGCCTCGGTAACGTTTGCTGGCTTTTAAAAACTATATATACATTTGAGCAGTTAATTGATTCTTGCCTGTCTCCTTAACTCTGAGGGGAAGGATTACATGTACTCACAGATAACAGTATTCACAATGCGCCACACATAGTAGAAGTGAAGTGAAGTGAAAGTCGCTCACTCGTGTCTGACTCTCTGCGACCCCATGGAGTACACAGTCCACGGAATTCTCCGGGCCAGAATACTGGAGTGGGTAGCCTTTCCCTTCTCCAGGGGATCTTCTCAACCCAGGGATGGAACCCAGGTCTCCAGCATTGCAGGCGGCTTCTTTACCAGCTGAGCCACAAGAGTGTACTCATAGATATCGGTATTCACAATGCCTACTATATTCACACATAGTAGGGGTTCATCAAATATTTATCGAATGGATGGACTCTTTCCAGCTGCCTGAGCAACAGCTATGTTTACTCACATTTGCCAGAGGCAGTTCTGGAATGCCAGCAATCCAGCTTTTCATTTTGAATGAGATCTGGCTGTCATCACAGCCAGAACCACTGTTCTAGCTGGGCCCTGGGACAGTCGGTGCTACAGAAATGCTGCCCTATAGAACTGGAGACATCTGCCATGTGGCCAGTGGCAGCCAGAGACTGCTGTCCGATAGTACAGCCCCTGGGTGGGCTGGCAGCAGACAGAGTGGGGAGATTGGGGAAGATCTTGAATTATATTGTACTGTAGCCCTTGACATCTGAAAGTGGACTACTTCAAGCCATATGGCCGTCCTGTGTGGTAATATGATTGTGTCCATTCATTCTGAGCAAGTGACTGAGGTTCAGAGTAGCCCACAAGGTCTGCCGGTTCATACCCAGCAGAGCCTGTACCTGGACCAGGATTTGTCAGTCCATGACAGTCTTCCTGACGTCAGCTCTGCCATCAGCTTTCCACGCCACCTTCAGCAAGTCTCTTTACCTCTGAGGCCTCAGTCTTTTCATCTGTAAAATGGGCATGGTTATCCTCACCTGAACAGGGTGTTGTGAGATGAGATGAACTCTTGCACAATACGCAGAAGTCCTAGGCAGGTAGTAGGCACAGCCTTCCCCTCCCTCTAGACATTTCTCCAGCCAAGTTGTATATTCTAAGTGCCTCCCTGGGTGTAACTGAAACAGAGATGTGAGCTAATAGGGGGAGGCCACCAGGAGAGGTCTTCTCTGGGTTTGACTAAACAATGAAATCCATACCTGATTGTCACACTTGTCACTCAGGACACAGTCCAAGAAACAGCTTGCCTAAGGGCAGCACCAAGCCTTTCCCACCCCTGGGACTTCCCACAGCAGCTTAGGCGTGTCTGGTCCTCAGGGGACAACTTAGGTCCAGAAGCCGAAACCCACGTTGGGCAAGATGTGTGGACCTCAAAGATTCATGCCTCAGGAGTCAATGTCTCTTGTGACAACAGCTCCATGTGAAAAGTTTCTTGGGAGCCTGCAAGGGACACACCCAGTAAGAAGACTCTGTACATGGTGAAGTTCAATGTTTTGATGTCCCCATTGAGCATTTGGAATTCATTCGTGGTCATTCTAGTTCAGAGGCAATTCACCAATCAAGAGTCATTTTTAACATAAGCAATGTTGCCGGGCAACACAGCCAATAGGCCACTTTCCTCCAGTTTCTGGGGTTAACAGAGATGATAAGTTAACCCGAGGTCAATTGTGTTCTTGAGAGAAGGAGAGGGGGTTTGTTTAGCTCTTCATCCATAGGTATTTCCTCCCCACACATATGAACACACACACACACACAGCGGCCCTTTCTCCAGTCCTTCGCTCTCTCCCATCTTACACAGATCCAGAAAAAGAATGATAAAACGGAAACACAGGGTGGCCTGGGGAGCTGACTTTTAAAAGTCTAGACTTCTTGGGAGTCAAATGCCAAGAATTTCAAAAGCAAAGCCTTTCTTGTTTGAAAGTTAAGATTTCCGAGGTTCAAATGCTGGATTGAATTCCAAGGCCAAGACTGATAAGTTTCGAATGCCATTGTTATTTTCCCGAGTTTGACCTTTGGGGTTTCGGAAAGTGAAGCCCTGAGTCAATGCACAGATTTGGTGTGCTAACCAATAGGTCTGGGGAGAAGAGACAAAGAGGCGGGTGACCCGGGCCTCCGAACTTTGGATGGTTTTCTGGACTGAGAAAGCGGGGAGGAGATGAGTATGAGGGAGTCCAGACGAGGGGCGCACGGTTACAGAGATCTGGCGGTCCTTGTGGGTGACCGCTGCTCAGAGGGTTAGCAGGCAGGGCCCGTCTGTGCCCCGAGGGGACTGTTTCTAGCAGACGTGCCCCTGTGCACAGCCCCGGCTTGTCACCCTGTCGGAGGTGGTAAGGGTGCCTGGAGCCTGGCAAGGGGCTGGTCGCCCGGAGGGAGTCTTGCGACCTTGCACCAGGATGGTTCTGAGCAGAGCCCGCCTGTGGCCTCCCGGCCATGTGAAGCAGGGGGGAAACCCAGCCCCACCCTTCCGGAAATCCACACCCCACAAAGATGAGAGCGACAAGGCCCCCTGCCGCTGTATGTGTGAGGGAGGACACGGGACTCTGGACACCAGTTCCCCAGCGTGACTTGGGGGCAAGGTCACTAATTTATTCGATAAGCTGTTCTTCCCCTCTGAGCAAGGTTCTGGGGCCAGACGGCCCGGGACTCACCCTGCTGCTTCCTCGATCAAGTTCTTTCATCTCTGTGTGCCTCAGTTTCCTCACCTGTAAAATGGAGAGGAAAATACTCCCCGAATTTTAAAGAGTCATCTTGATGTCTAAAAGGGTTAGTATATCCTTGTGGAATCTAAAAAGAAATGATACAAATGAACTTACAAAAAAGAAAGAGACTCACTCACTTAGAGAACAAACTTAAGATTGCAGGGCGGGGCGGGATAGGAGAGGAGATGGATCGAGGAAGGGACCTTCAGGGAGTTTGGGATGGACAAGGTCACATTGCTATATTTAAAACGGATAACCAGCTTTCAATTAAAATAAAAAACATAAATTAAAAAATGGAAAATTTAAAAAAATAAATAAAACAGATAACTAACAAAGACTGTAGAGCACATTGGGGGAGACTGGATAAGTATACATGTATGGCTGAGTCCCTTTGCTGTTCACCTAAAACTATCACAACACTGACAATCGGCTATACCCCAATACAAAATAAATTAAAAAACAAATACAGGATTAGTATATCTAAAGAAATCAGAAAAATTCCATGCAGCTTGCAAACCCGCCACAAACGTTTAGAACTATCATTTCTCCGTGTCAGACATTCCTCTATGCACCAGAGGTATAGTGGTGACCAATCAAAGCATCAGCCTCATGGAGCTTCCGTTAGGGAGCCAGGTAATAACAGACACAAAACTAGTATCTGTCTTTGGAAGAAAGATAAAGCAGGGGAAGCTAAGGAGGTCCCTTCACTCTGAGCACCGGCCCCTTGGGGGAGGCAAGCAGCACCCATGGCCCCCCAGGCTCACTGGCCTCCAGGCAGGTCCCTGAAAGGGGCCCTGCCCGCTTGCTGCTGCCTGGGTGGACCAGCCCAAGATGCCAGCCCTCGCTGGAGGACCCTGGCCCTCAGGAGCACCAGGAGAGTCGATAGAATCACGGACACAAAGGATATTCCCAGAAGCGCTGCTCCCACCAACCAGATGTTCCCACGCCTTTCTCCGACAGATTAGTGTCCTAGCAACTGGAAAAGGGGGAAACGGTCTGTTTCTCTCTGGGAAAAGAAGGGACAAAAGACATTCAAGTTCCACCTCTGGGAAAGCCCCACGGGCGTTCGGTTCAGGACACCTCCTTCCTCGTGGTCCCAGGTCACTGTGGGGCTCTGCGAGCCCTGGGTGACTTCCTGCGGTCCTTCAGAACGGAGAGAGCAGAGCTGCTGCTCCTCACAACAAACCTGCTTCCTGGCTAGTCTCTGAACCCCCTCTTCCTTGTCTTTATTTAGGGCTCCCATCACTCGGAAAACTAGGGTCCTCCAGACTCCCCCCGCCCCCTCGTTCTCATGTGCAAACAATGGCACAGTGGTCTGGGTCTGTCCCCTCCTGTACCTGCCATGGCGTAAGAAAACCTAGTCACCCCTCCCACGCCATACCCGGTTTCGATTTCTGGGATTTCAGTTACTTAGGCTGAGCCATGGTCTGAAATTGTACGTGGAAGATTCCAGAAATAATCCATGAGTTTCAAATCGCTCGCTGCGCTGAGTCGTGTGCTGAAATCTCTCTCTGTGGCCCTCCCTCCTGCCTAGGATGTGAATTACCCTTTTGCCCAACACATCCACGCTGGCCATGCTTCCCTTCCCGCGTCAGTCACTTAGCAGTCGTCTCGGGTATCAGATGGGCTCTCCTAGTGTCGCGGTGTTCGTGTTCCAGTTGCCTTTCTTTGACCTAACAGTGGTCCCTGAGGGCAACAGTAGCGATGCCAGCATCTCAGATATGCTCTGGCTGTGCCTAATCTCTACGTTACACTTTATCGTGAGCAAAGCATGGTCTGGGGGCTTCCCTGGTAAAGAATCCGCCTGCCAATGCAAGAGACATGAGTTTGATCCCTGATCTGGGAAGATCCAACATGCTGCGGGGTCTTTCCCAGGCAAGCCACCAAACCCGTGCGCCGCAAGTACTGAAGCCTGCGTGCCCTAGGGCCCGCGCTTCTTTCAAGAGAAGCCGCTGCAGCGAGCAGCCCGGGCACGGCGACTGGAGAGTAACCCCTGCTCGCTGCAGCTAGAGCAAAGGCCACACCGCGACAGAGACCCAGCACAGCCGAGAATAAACGAGCAAGATCACATTTTTAAAGTTCATTAAAAAAGAAAAAGCACACTCTGCGTAGGCTGTGGTATCTCAGCAGTTTGAGGCATCTCTGCAGGTCCTGGATTTTATTCCCCGAGGATCAGAGCGGGGGCAATGTATACTGCTGCGTAACAAACAAGTCCGGACCTCAGAGCATCCAATGGTAGCGTCTGTTCGTGGGTCCAGGATCGGCCGGGAGCGGGCTGGGCAGTTCCCTCGCCTTGGATGGGCTCTCACGTGCCTGGGGTTGCTGGCTGGCCACAGATCTAGGCTGGTCTTGGCCTGGGGCAAGTCCACATGTCTCCATCCTCCACCAGGCCAGCCTGGCGCGTGGTGATGGCAGAGGCTCAGGGCGAGTACTGCCCAAGTGCAGGGGTCCATTTCAGCCTCTGCTGGGGTCACATCTACTGAAATCCCATTGGTTGAAGCATCGCACACGGCCAAGTCCAGCGTCAAGGAACAGGCACTGCAAAGTTCAATGGCAAAGGGTGAAGCTCCAGGAGATGAAGAGTTAAGACCAAGTGGTGTAACGCCCCCACCGTCAGCTATGCTGCACCCCCCTGCTTTGCCAGACCACCACTAGCTCAATTGTAGACCCTTCCCCAGCTTCTAATGACCACCCCATCTTTCACCCACTCTTGACATCCGTTCCCTCACAGAATGGACTCTTGCAGGCCACCCCACCCAGCGGGACTTCTAGCAACGTGAATCTGACCGTGTCTCTCCCCTGCCCCAAACCCCACATGACTTTCTGTTGCCCTTAGAGTGAAATTCCAGCTCCTTACAGGGAGCTTCCCTGGTGGTCCGGTGGTTAAGCGTGCGCCTTCCATCAAGAGGACAGGGAAGGGTTCTACCCCCGATCGGGGAACTAAGTTTCCACGTGCCATGGAGCAACTAAGCCCTCGAGAGCCACACTTGGAGAAGTCCACGCACTGCGAGTAGAGAGGCCTGGGTGCGGAGACCCAAGGCCTGCACACCACGATGAAGACCCATTTCAGCCCAAAAAGTAAACATTCAACGGATGAACAGACTCCTTACGGGACTACAGAGCCCATGGGATAAGCCTTCGCCATTTCTCTCAGCCTCACTTCTGACCACAGCCGTCTTTCCTCTGAGTCTTTCAGCAGCTGGGGTCCTCACTCAGCCCCTCCAACAGGCTCGGCCTGCTTCTCTCTTCTGGGCCCAGAACATGCCCAGGGACACCCCTCCACAAATCCCTGCTGAGCGTCTTGATCTGTGTCGGGGACACAGCGAGGCCTTGGGGACGTGGCAGGACTGGGAAGGACGTTCTTCTCTCCTTTCAGCAAACACATGGGCCCTGTCTGAACGAGCCCGGGGCCAGGTGCTGGGCCTGCTCCGGGGGTATCTCCTGGCCACCCTTGTCTGGTGGTGACCCATTTACCCACCTGTCTGTGTCGCCCTGGGGTCCCCCAGCCCCTTGGGGGCTCTGGCATCCATGGATCTGGTACACAGCATGGAGCTGGAGAAAGGGGCCCTAGCTGAAAGCAAACAGACCCAGAACTTGTCCTCAGAAGGCCACGCCCAGTCCAGGCGGGGACACTCACGTACAGCGTGTCAAGGCTGCAGACCTGGGAGGAGGCAAGCTCGGATGCGGGGAGAGCATTTGGTTCACTGTTGTTATTAACTTGCTAAATTGTGGCCGACTCTTTGTGACCCCACGGACCGCAGCCCGCAAGGCTCCTCTGTCCATGGGATTCTCCAGGCAAGAGTACTGGAGTGGGCTGCCATTGCCTTCCCCAGGGCACCTTCCTGACCCGGGGGTTGAACCCAGGTCTCCTGCACTGGTAGGCAGGTCCTGTTCCACTGAGCTATCACTGGTAAATTTCCCTGTCCTATTCATTTGGCTCATAAGAGGTGCTAAATCGATATTATTAAAAAAAATTTTTTTTGACGTGGATCAGTTTTCCTTGAAAGTCTTTATCGAATTTGCTACAACATTGCTTCTGTTTTGTGGCTTTAGGTTTGGGGGCCACGAGGAATGTGGGATCTTGGCTCCTCGACCAGGGATCAAACCTCCACTCCCGGCACTGGAAGGTCAGGTCTTAACCACTGGACCGTCAGGAAGTCCCCAAATCAGTACTTTCATTTCCCCACTCCTGGAAAACCCCAGCTGATTTTTCAAGACCCTGATCAAAAGCCTTCTCCTGCAGGAAACCTTTCCTCTCTCTCTCCCGTCATAAGAGAGGCTGAGCGCGCTCCACCCAGATTCCCATCACCAAAACAGAGCACCCACCTCCCAGCTGCTGTGTGCGCTGACTGCGAAGAGCTCTGGCTGCACCTGCCCCCGAGAATGGCTTTCAGCCAGCGGGAGCCTCCCGGGGGCCGCGTCAGGGATGCTACACTCTTCCCGTGGGAAGGGGGCAAGTACTGTTCCCTCAAGTATTGTTCCTGCTCCAGAGCAACCCGTGGGGTCAGGCTGAGGCCAGAGTTCTCCTGCTTGCCTGGTTTCTTCCCTGCCTCTTCTGGCTTCCCTCTCTCCCCTACCTTACATAAATGCGTGCACAAGAATGCCTGTTTAAGGCTTGGCCCAATCCAAGACAGTGTGTGTGTGTGTGTGTTTGTGTGTGTATCCTGCTCTTATTCAGTCACTAAGTCATGTTAGAACCTTTGTGACCCCATGGACTGTAGCCTGCCAGGCTCCTCTGTCTGTGGGATTCTCCAGGCAAGAATACTGGAGTGGGTTGCCATTCCCTTCTCCAGGGAATCTTCCCAATCCAGGAATCGAATCTGGGTCTCCTGCATCGGCAGGCGGATTCTTTACCACTGTGCCACCAGGGAAACCCTGTGTATATAGGTGTGTGTGTGTGCGTTAGTTGCTCAGCCGCGTCCTCCTCTTTGCAGCTCCGTGGACTGTAGCCTGCCAGGCTACTCTGTCTGTGGAATTTCCAGGCAAGAATACTGGAGTGGGTTTGCCATGCCCTTCTCCGGGGGATCTTCCTGACCCAGGGATTGAACCCGAGTCTCCTGCGCTGCAGGCAGAGTCTTTACCTTCGGGGCCACTGGGGAGTCCTGTATGTATATGTCTATATCCACATATCTTATGTGATGTAAGCCTCTTCCAGGCCTAGACCCTTGAGCCCTCTCAACCATTCCTGCATCCTGTTCCCTTTCACCCGCTCAGTGTATAAATCACGTGGAAATGGGGTCACAACACAGAAGAAACTTGATCTCTGAATGATCACATGGAGAAGCTGATTTGGAACTTCCCGCAAGTGAGAAAGAAGCTTATCTCGTATGTGCGCCACTAAGGATTTGGCAGTCTGTTGGGTCCTGCAGGTAACATTCCTGTAGTGAGTACTTCTGGGTCGGGTCATTTGTTAGCCTGGCTGATACAGTGCCCCAGTGTCAGCCTCGGAGTGATCAGGCTGGGGCTCCAGCTCAGACATGTTTGGCCTCCCTGGGACTCAGTTCCCTCAGCTGCAAAGGAAAAGGCACAAACCCCCCCTTCGATCAGAAGCATTAAACGAGATCGGTTAATTTCAGGCGTCAGCCTGACTGGCCTCAAGGCCCGCAGGTACTTAGTCAAATGTTATACTGCGTGTGTCTGTGCGGATGTCCCGGGATGGGATTAACATTTCAATCAGTTGACTGAGTAAAGCAGCTTGCCCTCCCCAGCGTGGGTGGGCCCTGTCCAATCCACTGAAAGCCTGAATAGAATAAAAGGCTAAGAAAGAAGCCTTTCTCTACGCCAGTCTTGGAGGTGGGACGCTGGCCTTCCCCTGCCTTAGGACTCAGACTGGAACTTTCCTCATTAGCTTTCCCAGGACTAGACTTCTCCGTCTCCATAAACACGTGTTAGTCAACCGCTCAGTCAGGTCCGACTCCGTGACCCCATGAACTGTAGCCCACCAGGCTCCCCTGTCCATAGGAGTCTCCAGGCAAGGATACTGGAGTGGGTTGCTGTTTCTTCCTCCAGGGGATCTGCCCAACCCAGGGATCAAACCCAGGTCTCCTATATTGCAGGCAGATTCTTTACCATCTGAACCACCAGGGAAGGCTCTTTTCTAAAAATAAGTCTATCTATACCTATCTATGTCTAAATATCTATATATCAATATATCAATGTCTATATGTATGTATACACACACACACATCCTACTGGTTCAGTGGAGATTCCAGACTCATTCACGTGGGGTATTCAGCCAGCCTTCATTGCTGGAGCACAGCTGTATCACACAGTGTCACCATATGTGCCTCTTCCCCTTCAGTCATCTCTAGGATCCCTGCCCCAGGGCATGGCCCCTCACCTTCACCTGGACCATCACACACCCCTCATCAGCCTCCCTGCTTCTGATGTTGCCTGTCCAATCCATCCTCCCTGAGGGCCACAAGAATGAGGGCTCAAAACCCCACATCAGTCAGTGTTATACATGCAGTAAGAAAGCTTACTAAGCTTAGAAGCCTCAGTTTCCTCATCTGTAAAATGGGAAGGTGAACCAGATGAACTTGAAGCCTCCTTCCAGCTGTTTGTTTCTTTGGTTTGGAAATGTGGTCCTTACTCCATTTCCAGAGCCTTCTGGATCCTGAATCTCTCTGCCACACCACCTCTCGTTTCTGAGGCTTCCGCCCTCATCAAGAACTCATTTCTCCCACACTCTTGGCTCCTCTTCCTGTTTCTATTCCTCTGCTTACAACATTCCATTCCTGCTACTTTCTCCCCTGGTCCTATGGCGTTGCAAGCTTACTCACTTGCTGCCATTCTCGCTACTACGACCCTGGCATTACTCTGCACACACTGCCTCAGTGTCTGCACACTTCTGTTCCTCCTCTCCCTCCCATAGAACAGCCTCTCCTTTTTAACTCTCCCATTCCTACTGCCCACAAAGGTCCGTCTATCCAAAGCCACGGTTTTTCCAGTAGTCATGTATGGATGTGAGAGTTGGACCATAAAGAAAGCTGAGTGCCAAAGAAGCGATGCTTTTGAACTGTGGTGTTGGAGAAGACTCCTGAGAGTCCCTTGGACTGCAAGCAGATCCAACCAGTCCATTCTAAAGGAGATCAGTCCTGGGTGTTCATTGGAAGGACTGATGTTGAAGCTGAAACTCCAATACTTTGGCCCCCTGATGTGAAGACCTGACTCATTAGAAAAGCCCCTGATGCTGGGAAAGATTGAGGGCAGGAGAAGAAGGGGGCGACAGAGGATGAGATGGTTGGATGGCATCACCGACTCAATGGACATGAGTTTGAACAAACTCAGGGAGATAGTGGAGGACAGGGAAGTTTGGCGTGCTGCAGTCCATGGGGTCGAAAGAGTCGGACACGACTCAGGAACTGAACGACAACAAATCTCTACTTGTTGCTCCAGTTCAGGCTGCTATTGTTTCCCTTGTTCCCGTCCCTAACGTTACCTGTCCAGGCATCACTCTTCTCATTGCCAGTACGTCTCTGATCACTCCTCCTGGCAAATGATTTCTTCTCTGACTCTTCGTCATCTCTGTAACTTTTTCTCTCCTTCTCCTTCAGTGAATAGGATTTCTTCTGTTATTCTTCCTCCTCTTCTTTCCTCTGACATTTTTTTTCCCTTCTGTGGGATTCAAAATTACATGCAAATCCTTCAACACTCCTCCCATAAGAGGGGGGTCTGTGCCTGGAATTTGGGGGGCTGGTGGCTGCTTTAAGGATACGTCTGTATTATTTGAGTTTATTTTATTCACAACAATACGTATTGCATTTATAACATTTTAAAATAAAGAGATGCTTTAAAACTAAAAAAAAAAAAAAGAAGAAGAAACAGGAAGTGAGGCTTCTAATGCAGGGTCATGAATGTGGAGCAGGCTCCACCTGTGCTGTTTGAAACGCTCGCTCTGGGAGCTCTGAGCCCACCGCGAGCAGTTCAGCTGCCCTGAGGCCGCCATCCAGCTCAGGAACCAGCGAGGCAAGAGGCCTCCGGATGGTGCCAGCCTCCAGCCTTCCCTGCTGAGTGCCCAGATATCACGGAACTGAGACAGGCCCTCTGCCCTGTCCAGATTCCCGACCCGAGAATTCACAGCCGTAATAACTTGACTGCTTTACGCCACCTGACTTTAGGGTGGCGTACTCTGCAGCAGCAGGAGCCGAAAGGCTCTCCCCTCGCCCACACGGCCCATCCTGGAGAGTCCCAGGACTCTGCCCTGCCCTGCTGACTGCCCTCTTCTGCCGGGGCCTCCTGACCTTGGCACTGGCAGCGCTGCCTGTCCCATCAGCGATCCCAGCCCCGTCATCCTCTGGGCTGCGGGCATCTGGGCCATGCGTGAGGCCATCCATCTGGGTACAGACAGCAGTGATTCACAGTTCTGCTGCCGGGAGAGACGTACTTCCTCGTCAAAAGCTCTCAGCCAATAAGACAAGTTGTGGAATCAGCACAGTGGACTCAGGCCTTTGTGCTGATCTGCCCCGGCCTCACCCCAACCCCCTGGGCCTGCGCCCAACATACTGAAGTGACTAATGATTCATGACGAATACAGGGCTGGGGTGTGACCCATCTGAGGGTCTTAGGAGCACAAACAGGTGATAGGTGGATCAGATAGACTGCGTGTGCGGCACTGTCTGGGGGTGCTTGGAGCTGGGCAGATCTGGATTTGATGGCCAGTTCTGCCAACTTCTGGCTGTGTGACCTTGAGAAAGACATAACCTCTCTCAGCCACACTGTCCTCCTTTGTAATATAGGTTAATTACACCAACTTTGCAGAAATATTGGGGATCTAAGATCCCATAAAAGCCCACGCTTACCTTACAAAAGCGGTACTTCTGAAGGCCAAAGGTTAGGCTGACTTCACTGATAGGATCAAGACGCCTGGGATTGCCTTTTGGAATCCAAGCACCCGGCTCCAGCTTTCCTGGACTCTGCAAGGACACTGATGATGGTTCCTCGTTTGCAGGTGGGGAATCTGTGGCTCAAAGAGATAAGGTCATTTGCCCAAGGACACCTGGCTAAACAGACTAACCCAAGATGCAAGCAGAGGCCAGTTGTCTTCCCCCCGCACTCGTGGAGGGCAGTGCTCTCTGCTGAGCTCCGCATTCGTACTTCCCTCTGCTGTTGACTAGCAAGACCCCCTCCCTCTCAGAGCAGGAGGCGGGAGGGAGGCAGCCAGGCAAACATGGTGACTTGACTGGGCAGGGGGGAGGCAGCCTTTACTGAGGTACAAATGCTTTTTCTTGCTGTCATAAAATTTTATTTATTTAAGAACCCTAATTAATTTTTTTTAGATAGGTAATCCGCAGTGGTAAAGAAGCCGTCTGCCAATGCAGGAGACGCAGGTTCAATCCCTGGGCAGGGGACGATCCCCTGTGGGAGGAAATGGCAACCCACTCCGTAATTCTTGCCTGAAGAATTCCACGGACAGAGGAGCCTGGTGGGCTACAGTCCATGGGAGTCAGAAAAGAGTCAGACATGACTGAGGATGAACTCCTTAATGCGTTTCCAGAGTTCAAAATTTCAAGGGCTTCCCTGGTGGCTCAGTGGTGAAGAATCTGCCGGCCAATGATGGAGACACGGGTTTGATCCCTAGTCCGGGAAAATCCCACATGCGGTAGAGCAACTAAGCCCGTGCGCCTCTGAGTACTGCTGAGCCTGTGCTCGAAAGCCTGGGAGTCGCAACTACTGAAGCCAGTGCCCCCAGAGTCTGTGCTCTGCAACTAGGGGAAAGCCCCTGCAGCAAAGAAGACCCAGCACAACAGAAAATAAATAAAACGACTTAAAATAATTTTAAATAAAAAATAAAATCACTTTAAAAATTTTCAGGAAGCACAAACGAGGATGCAATGAGAATAGAGTCTGTCCCATCTGCTCCCAGCCACTTTGTCAAGGGGATCTGTGTGTCCACCGGAGAGAATTTTCCACATGCTTGAGCAAGCATGAAGGCAGAGCCTTCGCTTTTTTTTCCTGCGCATTTTGTAAACATGTACTCCACGTTGCCCTCTTCCAAAGAGACCTTTCCTCCTTTTTTGATGGCTGTGTGGTATTCCTTTGTCTGGATTGCTCACACGCCTCCCTCCCCCCATTCTAAAGGAAGAAGCGAGTCTGATTTCCAAGGCTAGGACTCCCAGTGTCCCTTCCCTGGCTGCTCTTCCTCAGAAACTGCGCCCTGGGGAGCTTAGTGGCTGCTGGGCGGATGGAAGGGAGCTCTGGTGGGCTTCAGTGGACAAAGCCCGCAGACAGACAGACCTTCTGACCGCTGGCCTCCAGCCTTTGCTGGGTCCTCGGGCAGGGCCTGCCCTCTCTGAGCCTCCTTTCCCCCTAGATACAGCTCGAAGACCCCACGCGCAGGGCAGAGGTGAGGGCTGCTGTAGAAAGTCGCTTGCCTTTTACAAGCCTGAAGCCCGGGGACACTCGCTGATTCACTGATTCACTCGTTCTGTCATTTACTCAGCCCCTTATTGATGTATTCCTCCCCACCGCCCATTTATTCACTCGCTAATTTGCATAAATCATACACCCATTCACTCATTCACTCATTCATTCCGTCACCGTGTCTCCCTCGTCCACGCACCCATGCACTCACTCACTGATTCCCTCCCTGATGCACCCATTTATTCAGGCATTCATTGTTTTCACTCATTCATTCACGGTCTGATTCGCGGTGATCAGCGTTCCTGGGACGTGCTAAGCGCGGATTCGCGGGAGGCTGGCGCGGAGAGCCGGCTCAGGCCGCTGCGGGGGCCCCTCCGGCCCCGCTCCGCGCCGCCCCCGCCGGCCCCGGCCGCCGCGCCCCCGCGCCTGGGAAAGCGCGCGCTCTCGGGGCGCCTCTGCTCAGCGGCGGGCTCCGGAGCCGAGCCGAGCGC
>SJYQ01013809.1:0-38076 GCA_006410935.1 Redunca redunca | reverse complement strand
AGCGCTTGGCGGCCGCCCGGGCCCCCCGACCCTCGGCGGCCGCCCATGCCCGCCGCGCCCTGGGCGCACGGCCCTCCCCAGAGCTGCGCTGAGCCGCCGGGCCCGGCGGGGGCGGGGCCGGGCTGGCGAGGCCGGGCCGGGCCGCAGGGCGGCCGCCGGGATGCGGGGCTGGCGGAGGAACCTCGCGTTCTGTCTGCAGCGGCTGCCGGACGAAGGTAGGACGCGGCCGCCGCCCAGGCCGGTGAGCACCGGCGTGGCGCGGGGCGAGGAGGGCGGGCCCAGCGCGGGGCTGATCGGGGGGCGCCCGCTGGGGGCCCCCGCGGGAGGCGAGGGGCGGACGGCGGTCTGCTTCCCAGGCGCGGGAGGGGAGCGCCTGAAGCGCCGAGCCCGAAGGGTCACCGCAGGACATGCGGCTTGGAGCGCAGCGGGGCCGGGGGTGGGGGACACCGCGGGCGGCTGCGCGGGGCGCGCGGAGGTGGGACCGGAGCCCGGGCGACCGCTTGAGGCTAGGGGTGGGGGGCGAAGGGCTCTGGACGCCCCAGGACGCAGCCCGCTACCGGCGCGCGAGTCTGGTCCTTGGAGGGGCCAGGGCCGGCGCAGCGACCACGTGCGTCCCCGCGAGTTGGCCCGGAGTGGGGGGATCCGGTGTGCACGCGCTCACCGCGGCTGAGGCCTGGGGTTCCCGAGGCTGCCGTCGCTGGGACCCAACTTTCCTCCGCGCGCCTGGCAGCCGTCCCACGACGACCCCAGAGTCTGCAGTTTCTCAAAGTTGCAGAGAGGCCGGAGGCGGGAAGGGGTGCGCGGAGGGCGGGGAGCCGGCCGGGCCCTGCCGCAGAGCGGCGGCGCAGCCGCCTCCGCCCGGCCGCCCCCCGGGCTGCCCCGCCGCCTACCTGTGGTCGGGGCCGCTGGCCGCGCGGGCTGGAGGTAAGGAGGACCCGCGCCCTGGGGTCCGGCCACCGCCGAGGGAAGTTCGGCTTCGGTGAATTGCCAGAACGGTGTCGAGGGGGCAGAGCCAGGCGGGGATGGCAGTGCCCACCCTCGGCTCACTTTGCGGGGCACGAAGGCGGCTTAGAGGCAGCGGGCACTGTGCGTCCGGGCCCACACTTCCGCCTCTGCCTTTCACCTTCGCGGCCAACCCTGGGGAGGGCGCTCTTCTCTCCTGGCCGGGGAGGGCATTGAGCTCCAGGGAGGATGCCTCTCCCGCAAGGTCACAACGCTGGGTGGAAAAGCTGGAGGTGAACGAACCCAGGTCTGCGTTACTGGCGAGACTTCGGTCGTGCCAGCACCCTGCCCTGACTCCTTCCCGTCGGACCAGGCTCAGTTCCTGGGAAAGGATCCGTGTCCAGTCCAGCCCAGGACGCTCCTGAATGGGGCATGAGGGAAGCGGGGAGGGGGGACTGCTGAGAGCAAGTCCCCGCCCCTCCTGTCTGTCCCCAGTGCTAGGTCAGTTCTGGAACCCATGCAAAGGTGGGGACGGGGCAAGTGCCCAGGCTTCCTTCCTTTGCGTGGAGGGAGGGGGCAGGTGGGTAGAGCGGGCACCATGGTGCTGCCCCCAAGGAGAGGAGTAAATTAAGAGTGCATCTTCAGAGCCAGGGGCCCAGCACCAGTCTTCAGAAAACAGCGCAGCTCAGCCACAGGCGTGCTCCGTGGTCTTGGACCCATCCTTCAGCCTCTGTGAGGCTCACTTTCTGTGTCCCTAAGGGGAGGGCCTGCCTAGGGAGGAAAATGTGAGATCTTGGCCCCTGGGCACTGCACACAGCCCAGGGCAGAGTGGCAAGTGGGAGGCTGTGATGTCCTGAGACGGAGGGTGTTGCTGCCTTGCTCCTGGAATCCCACTCGCAGTGGGTGAGGCACGCGGGTGGTGTCTACGTGTGAGGTGTGCATGCTGGCTCGAGGGTGGTGTGCTTGAGATGCACATGGGCGTGCCCAAGGCTCACGGGTGACCTGTATGAGGTGCGGGGGTCTTGTGACGCCTGCAGACCTTTCGCCTGATGCTGGCCACTGTCTTGAAGAGGAGCCCCCCATCCCCCCCTCAATGCCATGATATACCCAGTGTCTGAGTTTTCCTTGGGAGATCTCTGAGACTGATCTCTGAGCTCAGCACTGAATCGGAGGGTGACTGGTGTCTCCACCCTCGCCCGGCAGGAAATTGCTATTTTAAAAAGGCAAAAATTCCCAGCTGACTCTGGGCCACAGGAAAATGGTTTCCCGTGGGCCAGGTATCAGATGAGAAACTCTGCGATGTGGGCCCAGCTGGACGGGAGCCCTGTGGGAGGTCAGCCGAGCTTGAGTGAGGGAGAGAGAGAGCTGCAGAGATGGGGCTGTAGGCCTGGCATCCTCAGAGAAGAGCTTCAGCCAGCAGGAGGGACATTCTGAACAAGACCAGCTTGTCCACTTGTTGGGCAGTGTAAGTTAAGGCCCCAGGGAAGGGAGAGTGGGCTTGGAGAGCAGACTCAGGGCCCCAGCTTAGTGTCTCTGCTGGCCAGCTGTGTGACCTTGGGCCCACTGCTTAGTTCTTCTGAGCTTTCAGTTTTCCATCTGTGAAGTGGGAAAGGTACCCTTGCAGGTGGTCTTGGAGAGTCAGTGTTAACATGGCTCAGCAAGAGGTCGGTGCTCAAGAAATACTAATCCCCATCTTCCTTTCCAGATCTTTCCATCTGCTTCAGGTTTGGTGGGGTGAGGATGGGGCTTCCCGGATGGCTCGGCAGGTAAAGAATCCATCTGCAATGCAGGAGACGCTGGTTTGATCCCTGGGTCAGGAAGATCCCCTGGAGGAGGGAATGGCTACCCACTCCAGTATGCTTGCCTGGGAAATCCCATGGACAGAGAAGCCTGGCAGGCTACAGTCTGTGGGGTTGCGAAGAGTCGGACACAGCTGAGTGAGCATGCACGCGTGCTTAGATTTGGGGACGTGATCTAGTGTACTGGTCAGAGGGGCACTCGACTCAGGGTGGGTTTCTGGATTATGAGAAGTCATCTTGAGGCTCCCCACTCCTAGGGTTTGGGGGAATCCAGTCTGGGTTGTGTCTGCTGTGTGGCTACTTGGATCCATCGGCCAGCCTTGCCCAGTGAGGCTGGCCAAAAGTGTGGGTGTGCTCAGCACACACTCACACAGTGTGTGTGTCTGGGTCGCTGCACAGTACTTAGCACCTTGCGTAGTAGTCGTGTCTCTTGAAGAGAAACACACGCGGCCGCAGGAATTGGGGAACTCTGCGACTCTTCATGATGCTTTTGAGGGGTGTGTTTGTGTGTGCGTGTGTGTGGGGGGTTAGACAGAGAGAGAGAAACTTGTGTTCTAATGAACCTTGAGGTTTGTGGCCCCATAGACAGCAACAGATTCCCTTCTGTTTGCCTCAGTAAACCCTTCTAGAGGACACTCGCCTCCCTCCTCCAGGCTCCTGCTGATCTCTGTGTGGGATCAGAAAAATAAACGCCAGTCCTCAGCCTCAGGTTGCCCCCCAGTCCCTCAGATAACAAAAGGTCAAAGTGCCCAGTGCCTGGGGAACGTGGAGTTGAAAGCAGCAGCCAGTTCCCGGTCAGAGAGGCTGCTCAGAGGAGGAGGGCCCTGCGACCCAGTGGAGACAGTCGGATCTCCACCGGCAAGTTCTTCCCGTGGTGTGGCCTGATTAATTTTCCTCCTTATGTCAGTCCTTTCTGCTCTCTAATGGACTTTTGGAATGTTAGCCAGGAGAGTTAATAGAACTCATCATGCCCAGCTCTCTTAGTAGAGAGAGGGTGAAATACAGAAGCAGTCAGGAGGAAATGACTTTTTAGTCACTCACCAGATATTTCCTGGGCCCTGTTCTGGGGGCTGGGGATACCGCCAAGAACCAGAGACCCTGCTGTAGGGACTTTACCTTCTGGGGAGAGACAGAGAACAAGTAAGCAGGTAAATAAGAATGGGATTGTTTCAGCATCAACGGTGAAATGAAGACAACACAGGAACATGGGGTGATGTAGTGGAGAGTCCCAGAGGAGGAGACTTCTTTAGAGAGGGTGGTCAAGGGGGTATCAGGGAGGACCTCTCTGAGAAGGTGACTTTTGAGCCAAGACTGAAGAACAAGAAAGCTCAGCCATCCAAGAGCAGAAGGAAGAGCTGAGTAGGCAGGGCAGTTGTGGTTTAGTCGCTAAGTCGTGTCTGACTGTTGCGACTCCATGGACTGTTGCCTGCCAGGCTCCTCTTCCCAGGGGATTCTCCAGGCAAGAATACTGGAGTGGGTTGCCGTTTCCTTCTGTATAGGTAGAGGGAACAGCAAGTGTCAAAAGCCCTGGCTTCTAAGGCGTAGTGTGGGGAGGATGGGTTTGACCTGTTGGAGGAAGAGAAAGAAGCAAGGGAGGAGGGTGATGAGTGAAGAGGCTGGAGGAGCCAGGGCATGGAAGGCCAGATCACCATAGGAGAGGAGGGTGGGTTTTATTCTGTAATGGGAGGTATCGGAAGTCTTGACCAGGGACTTGGGTTGGCTCCGAAGATGAGCAAGGTTTTGAGTGATGGAGATGACGGTGGGAGAGGCATGCCAGGCCTGGGTCTGGGGTGTATGGGCATGGGCATGTGTATAGGGGCGGAGGCGGGAAAGCTGTAGGAGCTGAGACTGCTGGATGGGCGGGAACCAAAGGCACTGAAAGTGCGCTGGGGGAACTGTCCAGGGTTCTGACAGGCTCCTCCAGCGGCTCTGCAGTTATGGACTTTTAGGGGATCGTGTGTGTGTCCGTTCCCGTGGTACCCAGCCAGCTGATGTGTCCCTTTGCTGGTTACCTAGGAGACAGCGGGAAGACGATGGGGTGGGATCTGATTGGCTACTTACTCCCGCTGTTCATCTTTCTGTCAGACTTGCAGGCAGAGGTTACAAATGGTCCGTGTGGGCATGCCAAGTGCCGGAAGGGGAGCTGCGAACGTCCACTGCCCCAAGTCCTCCGTGTGTGTGTGTGTGTGTGTGTCTGCCAGTGCATCTGTGTGCATGTCTTGAACAAAGCGGCAGCATCTGGAGTAATGTGCTTCCTGCTGTGAAACACCTGCTCGTTTCCTTAAATCAGGTAGTGGGGGCTCAGAGAAATTTAAGAAGAGCCAGCCAGACTTGAGAAAGGATCTTTTGTTTGGTTTTAATAACTACGGTGTCAACACTGAAGCCGACTTTAAACGTTTCCCTGTACCTCCAGAAATGCACATCAGCCTTTGAATGGCGGAAGTTGTGTCCCGTGACGCAGAGTGTGATGTCAGTGTGCAGAATTGCCTGCTTCCCCCAGCCCAGCCAAGGATGGTGTAACATTGTAGACCTGGAGTTTCTCTCTTCTCCTTTTTTTTTCCCAAAAAAAAAAAAAAAAAAGTATCTCTTTTTCTTTCACTTTGTGGGCAAAAGGACAACAGATCTGCACGTTAATTTTGCTTATAGAGGGAATGGGGAAACAAACAAACAAAAACCTCATCCAAGTGTTTCCTTCGCTGCTGACTTTTTACTTTTTTTTTAAACTTTTTATTTTGCATTGGAGTACAGTTGACTAGCAATGTTGTGGTAGTTTCAGGCGGAGAGCAAAGGGACTCAGCCATTCGTATGCAGGTATCCATTCTTCCCCAAACCCCTCTCCCATCCAGGCTGTCACATAACCTTGAGCAGAGTCCCATGTGCTACACAGTAGGTCCTCGCTGATTGTCCATTTTAAATATAGCAGTGTGTGTGTGCCCATCCCAAACTCGCTAACTATCCCTCCCCTCTATCCATCCCCCCTGGTAACCATGATACCGTTCTCTAAGTCTGAGTCTGTCTCTGTTTTTTGAATAAGTTCATTTGCATCATTTCTCTTTGTTGTTGACTTTCTCCAGCAGAAGCCCAGGTAGGCTTGCAGGGAGAAACACAACAGGAACAACCATAGCACTTGCTCAATAAATATTTGAAGGGAGCAAAATGAGCCTGGAGGACAGAGCTGAAACAGAGTTAGACTTCCTAGCAGCCTGGCTCAGCCCACCAGATAGTCTGATCTTTTTTATTGTTGCTGTGTTTTCTTTTTTCCTAGAGAAGCTAAAAATCCGGTTTTAAGTGCTACCGGCCAACTTTAAAATGCTGAGCATCAATTTAAACGAACTCTGAGGAGTCCGATGACGCTGCCTTTGAAGCTGGAGGCCTCTGATATTCCCAGCCCTTTGGGATCTGGCTGCAGTAACCTCTCTTTGCTCTGGAATCATGCACAGACCTTGTTCTGCCCCACCTCTGAGCCTTCGCTCAGGCTGCCGCCTCTTCCTGGAGTGACTCTTCTCACCCAGCAAATTAGTGTTTCCTCGGGTTCCTGCCTTAGACCGGGGCAGGGTGCAGCCTCCTTTTGTCCCCTCCTCCAACATGGCAGAATCGGCCTCTCCCACATTTGTGTTCCAGCTCCTCTCCTACTGAAGCATAACCATGTGTCTGCTCGTCTCTCTTCTCTGCTGGACTCGGGCTCCAAGGGGCAGGAACCCTGTCCCATCCATCTTCTCAGCGTCCCGCCCTGGGGCCCCAGCTCCGGAGCCGGCCAGGACAGATCTGAGTGTGGAGGGGCAGCAAATCCCTTCGTGGGGAACTGCATCTTTATGGCAGTTTGTGCTTGGCAGAGCATCCCCCCTGTTTTTAATGCTATTGGTTTATTAGCCATATCACCCTTTTAGGAGTTTAGCATCATGTTTGTGTCTTGCCGGTGCTGGATCTTCATTGCTGCACACGGGCTGTCTCTAACGGCAGCGAGCGGGGGCTACTCTCCAGCTGCAGGGCATGGGCTTCTCTTTGCGGCGGGTTCTCCTGTTGGTTTCCACAGGCTCTAGGATGTTTGGGCTCAGATGTGGAAACTTACTTCCCCAACCAGCCATCCAACCCATGTTGGCAGGCAGATTCTTAACCACTGGACCACCAGGGAGGTCCCTGCAACACATCCTTGTTGGTATTGTTTAATTAGCAGTCCACTTAATCAGCGGATGTCTTTTTGAGCTCCTGTTGTGTGCCAGACGTGGGCACACAGTGCTGAAGACCGAGGAGGCCGAGCTCTCACAGAGCGTGCACATGTGCGGCTGGACCGTGTGGGCTGCTGCCTCTGGCGGTGTTTCCCAAACACCAGGGGCTTGGATCTGCCCACTCTTCTTCGTTTGGCTGGTCTGCCTCAGTTTACCCTCCAGGGACTCCTCCACAGTCCTCAGCCTTGAATGGCTCCTCAGAATGCATGCCATGGAGGGGCAGATAGTCCGTGGCCTTCTTTGAAATCAGGGGATGGTGGTAAAGGACACGTTACTCAGGAGTGTAGGGAACCCCTGGGCTTCCTTCCAGAAAATTAGTTAACTTTTCCAGGTGGGGCGTTCGGAGCATTCTGAGAAAATATTTGTTTTTAAAGTTTGTCCTTTCATTCTGCAAACTCTTACTAAGCCCCTACTCAGTGCTGGTCCCTTCTCTTATTTGTTGTTCAGTCACTCCCTAAGTCATGTCTGACTCTTTGCAGTCCCCTGGACTGCATGCAGCGTACCAGACCTCCCTGTCCTTCACCATCTCCCGGAGCTTGCCCAAACTCATGTCCATCGAGTCGGTGATGCCACCTGACCATCTCCTCCTCTGGCGTCCCCTTCTCCTCCTGCCTTCAGTCTTTCCCAGCCTCAAGGAAGGTGTTTTGCAATGAGTCAGCTCTTGGCATCAGGTGGCCACAGTATCGGAGCTTCAGCATCAGTCCTTCCAATGAATGTTCAGGGTTGGTTTCCTCTAGGATTGACTGTTTGATCTCCTTGAGGTCCAAGGGACTCTCAAGAGTCTCCTCGAACACCAGAAATTGAAAGCATCAGTTCTTCGGCTTATACCAGTTCAGAAACCCAACCTGAGTTCAGAGCTCAGTATCTCTGTCTCACACTTGGGAACCTGAGGCGCAGGGAGGTTAAGTCGCTTGTCTGAGAATGCACTGCTGGGTCGCAGCACAGCAGGAAGTTCATCCCAGGGGTGTCTTTCTCCCAAGCCAAGGCTCGTTCTGTGACCCCAGGCTGCTTCCTTTGGAATTCCAGTCCCAAGAGCCACGAGTGATGGGGCACTCAGGGAAGGAACATGGAGCTCTGTCTGGGTTGGGGAACTGGTGTTGAATCTGGCTTGAGTGGGCTTCCCTTGAAGCTCGGCTGGTAAAGAACCCTCCTGCAATGCGGGAGACCTGGGTTTGATCCCTGGGTTGGGAAGATCCCCTGGAGAAGGGAAAGGCTACCCACTCCAGTATTCTGGCCTGGAGAATGCGTCCAAGGACTGTACAGCCCATGGGGTCACAAAGAGGCTGACACGACTGAGCGATTTTCACTTTCTGGCTGGGGTTTCAAAGAGCAATGGTGAGTTGGCCAGGAAGGAAAGGAACAGGGAAAGGTGCTTTAGGCCCACAGATCAGCGGGCGAAAAAGCAGAGCTCAGAAAAGCGTTCTGTGTCCACAGCTGTGCAGTCTGGGCTTGCATGAAGTGGCTGGGGGTGGGGGAGTGGGGCTCCGTTCTGGAAAGGTGGATCTGGCCAGATTGGCAGGGCAGAGACGACCGTACCCAGCCCGTGAATACATCTTGCTTGGCACTGACAGTAGCTTAAACAAATTATTTGCTGTTAAATTTTAAGTGTAGGTGGGAGGAGGCGGGGAGCTTTCACATTAGAAAACCAGACGTGCAGCTCTCTTCAGAGGACCCCGCGACCCTGGGCTTGCCCTTCCACTGTGCCCTGTGGAGTGCCCACCCCCATCCAACCGATGACGCATTCACGCACTTGCCCGGTGTGGGAGACCTTGAACTCAACCACGAAAGCAGTTTATGCGTCATTTCTTGAGGCAGCTGAAAGGTTTTCAGGCAGGAGAGTGATTATCTTCAGAAAGCTCCTGCTGGCTGCCAGGGGACTGGGAGGCAGGGCGAGGCAGGAGGACCCACCCCCTCACCAGCGACAGTCCTGTCATTGTTCGGCGTATTTGCCCAGCCCTACCAGATGCCGTATTCACGCTTCGTATTAACCCTGCAAGGTTATCAGATGCTGCCGCTGCTGCTGCTGAGTCGCCTCAGTCGTCTCCGACTCTGTGCGACCCCATAGATGGCAGCCCACCAGGCTCCCCTGTCCCTGGGATTCTCCAGGCAAGAACACTGGAGTGGGCTGCCATTTCCTTCTCCAAGGCATGAAAGTGAAAAGTGAAATGAAGTCACTCAGTCGTGTCTGACTCTGTGCGACCCCATGGACTGCAGCCCACCAGGCTCCTCCATCCATGGGATTTTCCAGGTATGAGTACTGGAGTGGGTGCCAGTGCCTTCTCTGGTTATCAGACAAGGGAATAGAAACTCCAAAAGCAGATGCCATGAAAAAAAGCATGGAGAGATTGGACCACCAAAAAATTGTAGTTTTGTATGACCTAGGAAACCATTCGCAAGGGTCAAAGACAAGCCACAGGCCGGGAGGAAAAGTCTTTAAAGCATACCTAATCCAGGGACTTCCCTGGTGGTCCAGTGGTTAAGACTCTGCCTTCCAATGCAGGGGACGTGGGCTCGTAACTAGGATCCCACAGGCCACAAGGCAACTGAGCCCGTGAGCCGCAACCCTTGAGGCCGTGTGCTCTGGAGTGTGTGCAAGAGCGAGGGAAAAGCCTGCACACGGCAACCACACGCCACAGCAAAGCCCTGAGACAGCCGGAAACAGATCAGTATTAACCAAAGAATCCAACCAGTCCATCCTGAAGGAGGTCAGTCCTGAATATTCACTGGAAAGACTGGTGCTGAAGCTGAAGCTTCAATACTTTGGCCACCTGAGGCGAAGAACTGACTCATTGGAAAAGACCCTGATGCTGGGAAAGATTGAAGGCAGGAGGAGAAGGGGACGACAGAGGGTGAGATGGTTGGATGGCATCACCGAGTCTATGGACATGAGTTTGGAAAAGCTCTGGGAGTTGGTGATGGACTGGGAGGCCCGGCATGCTGCAGTCCATGGGGCTGCAAAGCGTCAGACATGACTGAGCGACTAAACTGAAAAAAAGAATATCTAGAGTGCAAGGAAGTCTGCAAATCAATAAGAAAAGGAAGCCGTTTAGGAGGAGTGTAATGGATTCGAGCAGGAAGTTACTAGATGAAGACGCACAAATGACCAGAAAGTGAATGAGATTGATCTCGGCGGATCGCTGTATTAGCATCAGGAAAGGTGCTCATAGAAATGGGAGCACACGATCAGTTTTGAGGGGAAATGAAAAGATTAGTAGCGTCTACTGCTGGCGGGACAGTGAGTGAGCAGAGACTGGCGAGTGCAGCAAGCGGGTAGGACCGTTTTCGGGGGCCGGGGGACAGTTTGCAAAGTGCTCACATCCTGTGACTCAGCTATCCTTTTCTCTTTAAAACCGCTTTATTCTGCCCGCAACAGGTCTTTGTTGCTACGCACAGGCTTTCTCTAGTCGCGGCGAGCGAGGGCAGCTCTCTAGCTGCCGTGTGCAGGCTTCCCATTGCCATGGCTTCCGTCGCTCCGGATCACGGGCCCTAGGCAAGCGGGCTTCAGTGGTGGCAGCCTGCGGGCTTCAGCTGCCCCACGACATGTGGGATCTTCCCCGACCAGGGATCGAACCTGTGTTCCTGGCGTTAGCAGGTGGACTCCTAACCGCCGTACCACCAGGGAAGTCCCACCCATCCCTTTTCTAAGTATCTATGCTCAGGAAAAACCTAACATAGATGCATAAGGCAGCATGGGTAAGGACACTCATTGTAATGTTAGTGAAAAAAGACTAAAAAGCATAAAGCAACTGTCCACCGGGAGGCGGCGGGCCTGAGAGCTCGAGGGTCACGTGGTCCAGAAAGAAAATCTCAAAATACTTCCCTGAAGAGTCTCTCCCCAGCGTCTGTCTTCTGTTTGTCAAGTCCCTCCTCTCCCACTGTAGGTAAAACCATCATCTGTTCCTAGTGCACGCCTCTAGAAACTTCTTCTGTGTGTAATAAACAACTCTGCGTTCCTATTCTTTCCCCTCACTTAAGTGGTGGCCCGCTACCCTTCGATTCTGCACGTTGCGCTTTCATTAAAAGATATACTGGACACAAAGAAGAGCACTTCAAACATGGGTACTTTTGAAGGATCAACGTAAAACAATCACCAATGCATCCGGCCTGGGGTGAGAAATAAATCATGGCCCGCCCCAAGGCCACACGACTCTCCAAAATTGCTGTTCTGACGTACACTCCCTTTGGGGATTTGTGTAGTTTTACAGAAAAAAAGATAAAGCAGTGGTTTTACTTGTTCAGGGTCCCCAAGCTAGGCAGGTAGTGACTTTGGTTGGGCTTCAGGTCTGTCTGCCCAGCAGGGTGGAAGCTGAAGCCCAGAGCCCCCGGAGGGAGGCAGGCAGCGGGCCATGCGGGGGATCCAGCTGACCTCGGGATGCACGAGGAGTTTCGTGCGTGTTTTTGTGCGTGACGCACGGAGTTTCCTGATCGGGATTCCTCAGGGCCGGGGGAGTTACACTGGTATCTTTTGCTGGGGGATGTGCAGGAGTGGGTTTTAGGGGGCTGAATGGGAGGGGCCTGCCGAGAGACCCCTGTCATAGAGGCACCTGTCTGGCTGCATAGCTCTGGGAGCTGGCAGCACAGCTGGGGAACCCTAAGGAAGGGGGATGCCCTTCAAGCAATCGTTTTTCAACTGAATGAACAAATTCTTCCCCTCTCCCGTCCAGCAAGGGTGATTCATTCTAGGGTGAAAAATGAATTCTCCCAGGAGGCGCTGCTGCCCGAGACCCTGGAGCCATGAATTTACTGCCTGCCTTCTGTCCTGATGGAACTGGGTCTCAAGATTTACATCTGGGGGTTTACGGGCAGCTGGCTCTGGGTTGGCAGCAGTCCTGGAGGGCTGGCAGGATGGGGGCGGCTGTATTTTACAGTGAGGCTGGGCCCCAGGAGGATGTAAATCACGGACCTCCCAGCCTCTCGAGAGAGGCCGCCTCCCTTGAGTGGGTGGGAAGGGACTGGGGGGTGGTGATGTCCAGGGTCAGCAGGAAGGACCCTCCCTCAGAGATCACTAGGTCCAGTTCTCTTGGGTTCTCGGTGGGGAGACTGCCCAGGGAGAGGGAGAGTGTGGTCCAGTGCCTCCGAGGAGGCCAGAGTTCCTTCAGATCAGAGGAGTCAGACTCTGGTTTGAGCGGCTGACCTTTCACAATTGTTTTGTTTCTTTCAAATGTAAACCAGCCTGAACCAGACATCCCTCCAAACTGCTCTTGTTCAGTGACTCAGTGCTGTCACTCTTTGCGACCCCGTGAACTGCAGCACACCAGGCTTCCCTGTCCTTTACCACCTCCCAGAGTTTGCTCAAACTCACGTCCATTGAGTCAGTGATGCCATCCAACCATCTCATCCCCTGTCACCCCCTTGAACGTCAGCAGTCTGCTGGAACAGTTGACTGTTCAAGCCCTCTGGTGACCTCTGCCCTCCAGTAGCTTGCAGGCTCAGCTAGTGGTTCCCCACAGTGCGGTGCAGCTACCCCACCCAGGACGTCTCTTGAAGATGGAAAAAAATATCGAGTTTCAGTTTATGGTAGCATTTTCTCACAATTAATTATTTCTGTTTTTGCATGTGTTGTATGCCATGATACACAGATACAGTGAAGCATGGATAGTCTGTAAAGGACGTGCATATGTTGCTGCAAGGGAGTGTACAAACATTTTTCTGTAGATGGGAGTACAAGATCCAAAGCGTTTGGGGACCACTCCCTGCCTACCTGATGGGAGCATAGCATTAGGGAGGATCCTACTGGGATGTCCCTTGCTTGGAGAGCAGAGGGCACCGCCATTTACTGAGCTTCCACCAAGTGTTGGGCACACCCCTTCTCTAGAGGCCTGGATTCTGCAGCAAGATTGGGAAGCCAGTGATTAATCCCATTCTACAGACCAGGAGACTGAGGCCCTGAGGGGAAAAGGCCTCACCTGGTCCCTGAGCTGAAATTGGTCTTCTGACCCTCCTGTTGACCAGTTTCCTGGTTCTTCCTTTGTCTGTTTTGTCTGTTCCTTTGTCTGTTTGCAATAAAGAAATCTTATAAAACATTTGTTGGGCATTTAAACTATTTAAAACAATTAGGCACAGAAATATCAATTTTTAAAAAGGCATTATGATGCCCCCTCCTTCTCTGTGTATCATTGATGTGGGCACATTCCTCTGGCTTTTTGCCATCATTAAAAACTAACAACAGCATCCTTTTAAATTAAGTTACTTTCTGTGACCTCCCTGATTATCCAGTGGTCAGGAATCCACCCTTCCATTGCAGGGGGTGCCTGTTTGATCCTTGGTTGGGGAACTAAGATCCCCTGTGCTGCACAGAGCAGCCAAAAAAAAGAAAAAATTAAGTTTCTACCTGATTGAGGATGCATCTGTTGTCAAAAGCAGACCATTTTGGGAAGAAACCTAAAGACCAAGAACAGAACTAAAATCATTCTCTGTCGACTCACCACCCAGGGACCCTTTGCCGTGTTCCCTCCGAGTCTCTTTTCCACTGTCTATTTTTGCTGACATCGTATGACATGCCATTCTAAGTTCTGTTTTCGCTTTTCTCTTCCCTTGGCTTCACTGGGTCAGCATCCCCCTGGGTTGTTCTAGCTGCAGGTGCCTGTGGAGTGTCTGTGTGGGGCACCGTTCCTCTGCCTGCTCCCCTCCCCCGCGAGCTGGCTCACGAGGGTCTCCAGAGTTCTGCTGTTGCAAATAAGGCCGCAGCTTCCGCTGGCTGTCATCGGCCTGTAAGGCAGTTCTGCTTGGGCTTTTCCCTTGCAGGTGTTATTTCTCACGCTTGTCATTTCTAACGGCTGCATAATCTCCTTGAGTGTCGCTCTTCCTCATGCTCTGAACCATTTCTCCCTCTCTGCATCCCCCGTAGTAGGAGTAGGTTAGTCGCCCAGTTGTGTCTGACTCTTTGCGACCCCGTGGACTGTAACCCGCCAGGCTCCTCTGTCCATGGGATTCTCCAGGCAAGAATACTGGAGTGGGTTGCCACTCCCTTCTCCAGGGGATCTTCGCCACCCAGGAATCGAACCCAGGTCTCCTGCATTGCAGGCAGATTTTTTACCAGCTGAGCCACAAGGGAAGCCCTCTGTATCCCATGAGGCCTCCCTACTCCCCTGGGAAGCCTCCCTCTCCCTCGCACTTTTGCTTCAGGGAAGTGACCTTGGGTGGCCGGCAGGGGTGGGAGAGGCCAGGAGGGGCTGTCATCGTACGTGGGACCCCAGGCATGTGCTGCCTCCCTCCTCCTGTGGCCTGGCCCTGAGTGGACTGACTCCTTCCTTCCCCGCTTTCATCCACTCCACAGTCGCTCACCAGGGCCCGCCAGGGGCTAGTCCCTGCTCTAAGGACTGGAGCTGCGGCGGCCGACGAGCCAGTCTTTGTCCTTATGGAGCAGGGGAGTTGGGCCCTAAACAGGCGAACAGATAAATAAGAGTGCACAGAAACAAAGGAAGACAAGGAAATGGGATGAGGGGCTTCCCCGGTGGTCTGGTGGTTCGAACCCTGGTCAGAGAGTAGATCCTACATGCCACGACTCAGAATTTACATGCCGAAGCTGAAAAAGACCCTGCAGGCCACAACTTAAAAAAAAAAACAACCCTGCACGCCTCAACAAAGACCACAGATCCTGTGCATCGCAGCTAAGGCCCAGCACAGCCACATAAATGTTTTTTTAAAAAACAGGGACCTTCCTTGGTGGCTCAGGTGGATCAGCCTGCCCGTTTGATCCCTGATCTGGGAATAGCCCACAGGCCACGGAGCAACTGAGCCCGTGCGTCACAACTCTTGAGCCTGTGCTCTAGAGCCCCGGAGCTGCAGCTACTGAGGCCCACACGCCCCAGAGCCTGCGCTCCCCAACACGAGAGGAGCCGCAAGAGAGCAGCCCCGACTCCCCACAACCAGAGTAAAGCCCACCCAGCAACAAAGACCGAGAACAGCCAAAAGTAGATAAATAAATAAAACTATTTAAGGAAAGAAATGGGATGAGATGACGAAGGGTGACAAGGTGGTCAGGGAAGGCCTCCTGGAGGAGGTGACATTTGTGCGCGGACCAGTGGAGGGAAGACCCAGGAGAGAAGCGCGGCAGGTGGAGGGAAGGCCAGGGGCAGAGGCCCTGGGGCAGGGGTGCCCCTGGTGTGTTTGTGGGGTGAGGCGGAGAGCTCAGCCAGGCCCTGCAGGCTGAGTGGAGGAGTGCAAATTTCTTCTGAGCATCCTGGGAAACCATTGCAGGGCCTGGCCCACGGTAGATGCGGGTTGAACCCCCGTCGTGTGGGAGATGGAGGGCTGAGACTTGCTCGATGCCGGCTTGCGCGGTCTGGTCTCCGAGTCTGACCTGTCCCGGTCCTGCTGCGGTTCACCCCTGTCCTCTCTCTGACAGCGGCCCGAGGACAACCTGGCTTTACACATCGGCAGTTCCTCTCCCCCCAGTTCTCCCGGCCCAGGAATCAGGGGACCCGGTGGGCCTGTGTTTGCTCTGAACTGTCCTCTGTGCATTGGGCCAATTCTACCTCCCAGGGCTTTCAGGGGGCTGTGTTGGCACCTAGTGGGGGCTCACCAACGTTGGCTCTGAGATGCTAAACCAAACATCTTAAGCAATAACGCTTTATCTAGAAATCTGCGCACTGTCTGTGAGTGTCAGTGCCCTGCAGGCGCCCTGGAGGGAGGTGGCAGGTGTCCCCTCCGGGAAAACCAAAAGCAATTCCTTTGGCTTCGCACTTCATTTAATGAGAAGGGCCTGCGGGGAGGCAGAGGCGGGGCTTGCAGGCTGTGGGCAGGAGCGATTCTGGGGAGATTCATGGCGCTTCATAAAAAATTCAGATCCAGGCTGAGCTTGGACAGTGCTGGGCTCAGCGCCCTGGGAGGCAGATGGTACGAGACTCCGGGTGGCTGTGATTGCTGTGTGGCTCTAGGCAAGTCACTGCCCTTCTCTGGGCTCTGGAGCACCACTGGGTATTCTGGGTTCCCTCCGGTTCCTCTGTCCTTGGCCCCACCTGCCACCTGCCTCCACCAGACCTAAGAGGCTTCCCACACCCATGAGATCCTCTTCCCCACAGCCTGTGCCCTCCCCAAGCCAGCTATTTTCCTATTTTACAGAGGAGAACACTGAGGCTCTGAGGGGTTCACTGATGTGCCCATAATTACACAGCAGGTCTGGGGCAGGTGTGGGGGGCGCTGTTTGGCCCCTTTACCAGGGGGAAGTCAGGAGCCTCCGGGGTGTGCTTGAAGGCCACTCAGGTGATTTGCTTTTCCATCGAATGAAGTCTGTCCTCTGGTTTTTATTTTCCCATTCAACAGAGAAGGCCCAGGAGAGTCATGGGGCCAGCCTGGACCTCACAGCAACTAGCACCAGAATGGGAATATAATTGCCTCCTGGTCCAACCTTTCTCCTCAGCACATCGCAGAAGTCTTTCAGCCTCCCCTGACTGGAGCTCAGCTCCTCCACTGATTTGCTGTGTGTCCCTGAGCAAGTGACCTGATCTCTCTGAGTCTTCACGTCTTCATCTTTAAAATGAGGATGGCAATATGCCTACCTCCCAGGCTTGATGGGAGGAGCAGCTGTCGGCAAAGGGCCTAGAATAGTACCCGATATCGATTTCTTTTCAGAAAAATGGTAATCCTAGCGCTGCTCAAACCCTGGAGAAAAATCCTTCTAGAAAGGAACCTCTGCTTTACCGGGCCTGAGCCTCGCTGGTGTGGCCCCAGCCGAGGCAGACGAGGATGGAGGGGACCTAGCGTGGGCTGGTGGCTGCAGATGGCAGGCAGCTAATTTATTTACTTCTTCCTAATAAATATGCACAACGCATAAATAAAATATCTCACTTGTACCGCTCTCCTCGGATCCAGGCAGACAGCGACAGTAGGCAGCGTCACTCTGAGACAGGCTGGGTGTGTGTGGAGTCTAGCGAGGGGGTTAATGAGCTGATTATACCTGCTTTAACCTAATTTCTAGCCAGATATCCAGCAGTGCTTGAAATTCCCAGTTCTGGAGGTGCTGGGCATCCCCTCCAGGCCTCCCAGCCAAGCTCAGGTCGAGGACAACTCCCACAGCTCTTGCTTCCCTGGGAACTGGGCCAGACTGAGCTGGACTGCCCTGGGAGGGATTGAGCGCCCCATTCAGGCTGTTGCCGGAAGGGCCTCCGTCCTGGGTGGGGTTTGGGCTGGGGGACTCTCAGGGTGTCTCTGGAGATGCCTTGGGCACGCTGGTGGGCCCAGCTTTTGCAAACTTGACCTGCTTCTGTTCATGCACTGGCCTCTTGGCAGGGGGCCCAGCCTCACATTTTCCCCACTCCCCATTCAGTTCTTCTGTCCCCCTCGCCCAGCTCATCTGGAGCCACGAAATCCAGTTCTAAGATAGGATTAACAGTTCACGGGATCTGCCACCCTCCAGGGCTGAAAGAAACCTGGAGATGGGTAGGGGGCAGGGGCAGCCTGCAGACTCGCAAGGACTGGGATTCCCCTCACTCTCTCTGAGACCTTCAACACGTTACCCAACTCAGAGTCTCAGTGTCTTCATCTGTGAAATGGGCACACCGTTGGTATTTGCCTGACAGGGTTGTCAGGAGACTTGTTCTTTCATTTCTTTGACAGCTGTTGGCTGAGCAGCCGTTTTGTGAAGACGCTGCCTTAGGCCCTGGGGGTCGAGTGTGAATGAGACAGACGGGACCGTGCCTGATGGATCTTACACGCTAGTGTGCTAGCCAGCCGAGCGCCTTGTCAAATGATGGATGAGAATGCGATTGAATGTAACCCAGGCAGGCCAAACAGCGGGTTGAGACTCCCCTCACCTGTGGTCCTCAGGAAGGTGTCTCCGAGATGGGGATGGTCAAGCACACACTTGGATGATAAGAAGCAGCCCGATCTGCAGGGAACTGCATGGGCAGAGGGAACAGCCAGTGTGGTGGTCCCGAGGTGCAGACAGGTCTGCATGTTCTGGGAACGCCAGGGCCACAAAAGCACTTGAGATGAAGCAGGTGGCACTCTGGCACAGGGCCTGGCACAGGGCAAACACTCACTGGACTTCTTCCTCCTTCCCCTGCCCTCCTGCTTTTTGGCCTGTGCTTGAGTCCCTGTACTCATGATGTAAAGGTCGGAGATTTCTAAAATATCGAAGCTTCACAACTTGAATTTTTTTAGACCCATCCTGCGTATGACCCAGACCGGTGTATTAAAAAGCAGAGACATCACTTTGCTGACAAAGACTTGTATAGTTAAAGCTATGATTTTTCCTGTAGTCATGTATGGATGTGAGAGTTGGACCATAAAGGAGGCTGAGTGCCAAAGAATTTATATTTTTGAACTCTGATGCTGGAGAAGACTGTTGAGAGTCCCTTGGACTGCGAGGAGATCCAACCAGTCCATCCTAAAGGAAATCAATCCTGAATATTGATTGGAGGGACTGATGCTGAGGCTGAAGCTCCAATACTTTGGCTACCTGATGTGAAGAGCTGACTCATTGGAAAAGACCCTGATGCTGGGAAAAATTGAAGGCAGGAGGAGAAGGGGATGACAGAGAATGAGATGGTTGGATGGCATCATGGACTCAATGGACATGAGTTTGAGCAAGCTTCGAGAGTTGGTGATGGACAGGGAGGCCCGGCGTGCTGCAGTCCATGGGGTCACAAAGCGTCGGACACGACTGAGCGAGGGAAGAACAAAGACCCATCCTGAAGAAGTGTGAGCCCCACAAGCGGCCTGTGGTTTCTCTCTGGGCCCGCCTTGCAGTCATATGTAGCCTAGAAATCAATGCAAAAGGAACAAAAGAGACCATAGCAAAAATCAACAAAGCCAAAAGCTGGTTGTTTGAGAGGATAAATAAAATTGACAAACCATTAGCCAGACTCATCAAGAAACAAAGGGAGAAAAATCAAATCAATAAAATTAGAAATGAAAATGGAGAGATCACAACAGACAACACAGAAATACAAAGGATCATAAGAGACTACTATCAGCAATTACATGCCAATAAAATGGACAACTTGGAAGAAATGGACAAATTCTTAGAAAAGTACAACTTTCCAAAACTGAACCGGGAAGAAATAGAAAATCTCAACAGATCCATCACAAGCACGGAAATTGAAACTGTAATCAGAAATCTTCCAGCAAACAAAAGCCCAGGTCCAGACGGCTTCATATGTAGCCTGTATTGCCGACAGACAAAGGGCTCATCCAGAATACATGAAGATCATCAGGAAAAGGACAGGCAACCCAAAAGCGAACTGATCCAGATACCCAAGCAGGCAGTTCACAAAGGAGATCCAAATGGCCAATAAAATGTGTGCAGAAGTGCTTGGCAGCATCTCACAGGGGGACATGGAAAGTAAGCCACAGAGAGGGCCTTCCCTGGTGGCCCAGTGGTTGAGGATCCAATTTCCAAGGCAGGGGACCCGGGTTCGACCCCTGGTTGAGGAACTAAGATCCCGCACGCCATGGGGCAGTTAAGGCCGCGTGCCAAAATGAAGATCCGTCCTGCCGCGACCAAGGCCTGATGCAGCCAGATATAAATAAGTAATTTTTTTTTTTTTAAACAAAGCACAGAGATCCCCAGCAGAGGGCCCACGTTGAAAAGGCTGGAACTGCTGAGTATTTGTGTGGAGGAGACACAGCGGGACATCACGCGCTGAGGGTGGGAGCAGAGACCCCGCCTTGCTGCAGGCTCCCTGGAGAGACGAGTGGCAGGTGTTTGACACCCACAGCAGCGAGGGGTGGATTCACCTGACCCGCTGCTCCCTGCTCTCTCCCAGCCTGCATCCCACTGCTGGGTGCCTCCTCCCTCCTCAGCCTCCCCTCCGCCGCTCTGCTCATCAGCTCTGCTTCCGGCTTGCACACACCAGGATCCAAAACAAACCGGGCCCTTTCCATGAGCCGTGGCCACCTGCTCACTCTCAGGCCTGCAGAGGAGGCGGTGTCAGGAAGGAAGCTGCGGGATAGAAACAACAGAAACCCAACCCCAAGTGGCGCAAGCAAGGAAGAGGCCTGACATGCTCATGACAGCTTCAGGAAGGGCTGAATCCAGGGGCTCGAAGGATGACATCAGCGCTCCGTCCTTCCGTTCCTTGT
The DNA here is from genome assembly GCA_006410935.1 of Redunca redunca. Classification (NCBI taxonomy): domain Eukaryota; kingdom Metazoa; phylum Chordata; class Mammalia; order Artiodactyla; family Bovidae; genus Redunca; species Redunca redunca. Next base: position 18,083 of record SJYQ01013809.1, on the reverse strand, counting down.
CTTCGTGCTGCTGGCTTTGCTCCAGACTCGTACCATCCCACAGTCTGGTGGGGCAAGAATGCACAGCTGGGTCCAGCTGGAGGGGAGAATGAGCTGCTCTGATCCGCTGTGCCCACCTTGGAGGCAAGGTCACCCCCGTGAATCCCATGGACAGCGGGTGGGGGTAGGGGTCTCCCCAGAGCAAAATCGGAGTGTTGTTACCAGAAGACCAGAGTCTGGATGATGGATGGGTAGAAACAACTGCTGCCGTGGTGGGGGCCTCAGTTCATTTAAGTGAGGAGCGTGGGCTCAGAGTGTATCAGTCAGGGTTCTCTGGAGAAACAGAAGGGATAAGAGATCTATCTATCTGTATAGCTATCAAAAAAGAAGAGATTTGTTTTAAAGAATTGGCGGAAGCGCTGCTGGGGCTGTCATACAGAAATCCATCGGGCAGCTCGGGCAGGCTGGAGCCCCAGGCAGGGTTTCTGTGCAGCAGCCTTGAGACAGATTTCTTATGGGGGAACCTTGGTCTTTGCTCTTTAGACATTTATCGACAGTGTGAGCCCCCCCTCCACGTGATGGAGGGTCATCTGCTTCACTAAATAACTGATTGTGAGTGTCGATCACGTCTAGAAAATATCTTCACGGCAACGTCTAGACTGGGCTTTGTCCCAACAGCCAAGTTGACACGTAAAGGGAAGCGTCACAGAGCAACCACGGTGCTTGTTGAAATAAGCCCCACGTGGCAACGTCAAGGTGTATTTGTCCCCTTGTCACCTAAGACTGGGAGAAACCGCTCAGGGAAGCACAGGAGAGGCCGATGACCCCAGCAGAGAGAAGAGGAGAACCTTCTGGCGTCAGAGGGGCAGCTGGGTGCAGATTTCATCCCGAGCTCAATGATGAGTTGGTTCTCATCTGCTCTGGGTTCTGGACTGTGGGGCGGCCAGCTCTGTCCTGCAGGGTCTTCCCAGGCTGCCTGTGGTCAGGGAGCGGGTGGTTTACCCTCTGAGGCCCCTCAGGTTGTCGGGGCAGCTGGGGAGACCTCCTGTGTCCATCATGCAGTCCCATGGTGGGGTCAGCAGCTGTCTGAGTACCCTGACGTGAGGTGGTTTCACCATCAGCCCCTTTGCTGGAGGAAGGGAGATGCTATGAGGCTGATGGGAGAATCACCATGATTAGCGGCAGATAGACCATCACGCATTAGATGGACAGGCCCGCCTCCCTGCCCAGTGGAGCAGCGAGCAAGAGATTCTGGCCACCTCTGCGGAGCTGGGAGCCCCGGAGGTGCGCTCCGTGTCCGTACTGGTCTCCCAGTTTTGATGAGGGCTGATGGCATGGCCTGGTGTTCAGCCCAGAGCTAGGAGCTAACAAACAGGAATGTTCTAGAAACTGAGACTCTGGCAGGGAAACTGCTTTGCCCCAAGTGTCACAGCGAGTTGGTGAAGGTGAGAGGCAGGGTTCCCGCCCGGGTCAGCCTGACCCCAGAGCTGGGTCACCCTCACAGGGGAATCTCAACACAGCTGGTGCGGTGGGCTCCTTTTTCTGGTACCATCTAAAGAAATGCCCCCAACTCTTCCCGCTTGTAGAGTTTGTTCCAGGGTGACAAGGTCTGGCCTGTCCATCGGTATATACCGTCTGATCATAGACCGACCCAGGAAGCTTTGCAAGAAGGTTGTCTCAGGACCCATTTAAAAATGAACCATATTGAAGTACAACTTACATACAATAGAATGCACCCATCTTCAGTGTACAGTTTGAAAGTTTTGACAAATGTATGGACTTGTGTAACCACTGCCCCAATCCATGAATAATTAGAGCCTTCCCATCACCTAAGAAAGCTTTCTTGTGCCCCTTCCAAATAGTTCCTGCCAGACCCAGGCAAGCACCCATCTGCTTTTCATCAATAGGAACTGATTTGTGTTTTTAGAGTTTCATAGAAATGGGACCATACGTGTATAGTTTTGCACGTTCATCACGTCTTGAGACTCCCCCAGTGCTGCCGTGTGACGGAACCTCTTTCTTTCTCTTGCTGAGTGTAAGAAAAAGGGTGTGTTTACTCAGTTGTTTGTTCGTGGGCGTTTGGGTGGTTCCTAGTTTGGGGTTACTGTGACTTAAGCTGCTAGGAGCCCTTCTAGACCAGGGTTTGTGTGAACACACGTTTCCGTCTCTCTCGGCTAAACACCCAGGAGTGGGACTAGTGGGCTACATGCCAAGTGTGTGTTCAGCTGCTTATAAGAAGCAGACCCATCTTATGGATGAGTAAACTGAGGGCCAGAGAGAGAAAGCAGCTGACCTGGCACACCCAGTATGAGACAGTCCAGCCCCGGGCTTCCTACCTCATCATGCACTCACCCAATAAATAAGAAAAAAAGCCTTTCATTCATAATATTTATTGGCACCTGTGTAATACACCATCTGGGGTTCCCGGATGGCTCAGCGGTAGAGAATCTGCCTGTCAGTGCAGGAGACGCAGGAGACTCGGGTTCAGTCCCTGTGTCAGGAAGATCCCCTGGGGGAGGAAATGGCAGCCCACCTCTATCCTTGTCTGGGAAATCCCGTGGACAGAGGAGCCTGGCGGGCTACAGTCTGTGGTTGCAAAGAGGTGGACAAGACTTAGCGACTGAGTGCACACACACGCATGCACCCCATTTATTTCACTTAATCCTCCCAACAATTCCTGAGACCAAATCATAGAAATATTCTCATTTCCCAGATGGACGGAGGCCCAGAGCGGTGGTGCTGTGGCTGAGACTCAAACTCAGATCTCTGGGCCCTCGCCTTTCACTGCCCCAGCTGGAGACGCAGGGAGCGCAAGACCCACCGCCCACCCGCTCGGCCCACTGCCAGCTGACTGCCGGGCTCCTTCCTGCTGACTTAACCTCTGAGGCTTTTAGAACCCTTCTCCACGCAGCCGCTCCTGATGGGTCAGGGATGGCAGGGGAGAGGAGAGCCACCAAACCCAGCCCTGGCCCCGCCCGTCGCAGAGTCCAGGTCTGCCTGGCGGAAGGCCCTTCCCTGGCGCGAACGCAAGGCGGAGCCCAGAGGGACTCCGAGAACCTCTCCTCCTTCCAGGCAGGACCGCGGCCTACCGGTGGGGCCGTCCCTTACGGGGCTGGAGAGAAAGCAGGGCAGGGCGGCCCACTCGCTGGAACAGCGCGGTGTGACTGCGGAGCCGTCAGAAGCCGCGCTGCAGTTTCACCGGTCTCCCTCTCCCCGTGTGTCTCCCCGTCTCCGTGTCTCTCTGCGTCTCCCTGGCAGCCTCTCTCTGTGGTCTCTGTCTGGGTCTGGGTCTCTCTCCCCGCCTTCAGAGCCCTGTTCTTTTTCTGGTTGGCAAGCATGTTTCCATTTGTTACAGATTCCCTGAGAAAAAAATCTCCAACCATGCATCTCCAGTCCAATCTGTCATGAACGTTGCCAGTAGAAATAACTGACACAAAATAAAACTGACATTGGCTAAAACGGTGCACGGTAAAAAAAAAAAAAAAGTTATTGATCTAAAAATTGACAGAAGAATCAAATCTCCATGCCAACATCAAGATCTGCAAAATTCTGACCCCATAAAATTGAAATTGACAGAAATCACGGCCAGAACGGGGAATCTGAGGCGGCAGAAGATGCTGTGATCAGTGGTGTGTGCTGTGGGCAAAGGAACTGATTGATGAGTCAAATCTTCATTACAGGTTTTAATTAAGAAAGACTCCGTCTTGATGAAATCGACCTCAGTAAAGCAAAAACGGCAACAGAAACCGCGGAAGTGGCTTAACTGCGCTTTGTAGAGGATTAATCAAAGGTTTAAGTGGGGTCTTCGAGGCTCGTGCCAGGAAACACTTCCTTGTATTCGTCACATGGTAAAATTTGTGCTTTTGTGTACAAGATGGCCTTGTCGGGAGTCAGTATGGACTGTGCTGTCTGCAGGAAAGACCATGGCGCATTGAGGCTCCGTCAATGCACAGCAAGAGAGGAGGTGTCTGTCCGCCGTGCACTGTTGCTCGACTTTGGCCATATCCTGGCTGCAGGGCACCTTTGAAATGTGTCCGATGCCCTGACTTCCTCCTTCCTGCAGGGCTCCCGGCTGCTGCAGGATCCAGGTCAGCGTCCTCTCGTGAGGCCTGGCACTTTCGCCCCCTCCATTCTCCCATCCCCGCTTCCCTCTGCCCTCTCTGGGCTCCCCAGCCACGCAGGCCTCCTGTGTGACCTTGTGCGGGCTACCTAACCTCTCTGTGGCCCTGTCTTTTCATCTGTAAAATGGGAATAGCAGCACCTGAATGAAAGCGTCATCATGCAACAATCCACGTGGTTGCATAAAGCCCCAGAGCCAAGCCTGGGGAGCACCCAGGCGTGTTCATCCTTACTCCCACCCCAGACCCTTGCCCATGCACTTCTCTCTGCCTCTGGGGCATAGGGGGCTTCCCTGGGGAACCCACAGTAATCCTGTGGACCTGGCCCAGCATCCTCTCTCCAGGAAAGCCTCCCTTTGCCCCGTCTCATGCCCCGAGTCCCACAGCAGAGGTCTGGGACTGCCGTCTTTCTCTTCCCAGCATTGCCCCGGGGCCTGGCATTTAGCAGGCGATCAGCAATTCAGGAGCTACTGTGGGGGTAGCCCACTCCCTCCCGTGGCGATGGGGTAGCAACTGACGCGGATTGGCAGCGTTTCTGTCTTCTATGGCCTCGTGCCGAGGGTGGGCCTGAAGCTTCCCCGCTCCTGCCTCCCCTACCCCCACCTGGACTCTGGGGAGACTGAATGCGCCTCGGCAGAAGCCTGAGCAGACGCCTCCCTGATGGCAGCCTCTTAACTGCTTCTTCCCCATCCTTTCTGTTTTCCTTAAAGGGCAGTCACCGAGCCTGGCCTCCAGAGCAGGCACACTGGGCCGCCAGGCCCTCTGCGACGGGATTTCAGTGACTCACCCACTCTGTGTCACCCTCCCCTCCAGTATCACCCGCATCCAGAGTGGCACCCGCCGGCAGGAATTCCTTCCTTAAACCCCCAAGGTCATCCTTTCCGACTCGGACCGGACTTGCTGTGGGCCGGCCACGGTGCTGGGGGTCCCCTGGGCGCTTCTAACCAGCGACGGCCCAGCTTGCCAACTGGGGGCTGGCCTTCTAGGCTCCTCTTCCCAACACGTGGGTGTTTTAGAAGTTGTTGTGGCCTCAGGACCTTGGGAATCAGAGTCTTCAGGGTGTAGGGGTGGCGGGGGCATGTTTAAAATGCTCATCCCAGGGCCCCAACCCAAGCCTGTGGAATCAGCATTGCTGGAAATGGAAGGGAAAGTTCACATTGTAGAGACTTCCCCGGTGGCCCAGTGGCTAAGACTCCACACTCCCAATGCGGGGACCCCAGGTTCAATCCCCGGTCAGGGAACTAGACCCCACCTGCTGCAGCTAAGACCCAGCACAGCCAATACACAGGAGTGTGTGCTGAGTCGCTTCAGCTGTATCCGGCTCTTTGAGACCCTATAGACTATGGTCCGCCAGGCTCCTCCGTCCCTGGGATTCTCCAGGCAAGAATACTGGAGTGGGCTGCCGTTTCCTCCTCCGGGGGGGTCGTCCTGACCCGGGGATCGAAACCGTGTCTCTTGGTTCTGTTGTGTCTCCTGCATCGGCAGGCTAGCGCCACCTGGGGATAGATACATAAATATTAAAATAAAGAAAACTGTAAAATATGCATGTGATTGTAACACAGAGGAGGAGGAAAAGATAATGAAAGTGAACACCCTTGTAACTGCCCTGGTTAAGAAATTTCTGTGCCTTTCTCTGTGGGTTCATCTCAAGCTGCGTCTCCCTCTCTCCACCCAGAGGCATGCTCAGTCCTGACTCTCTGATGATCATTCTGCTCGCTGTCTTTGCGGCATGACCCCTTGTAAATACCATGCCATGATGAAGTTTGTTCTTGTCTGTTCTTGAACCTCGCATAAACGGGGTGTGTATCCCGTCCAGCTCCTCTCCCTCAGCACCACGCTTCGGAGCTCCTTCCATCGCGTCAGGGGTAGCAGCAGGGTGTTCTTGTCCACGGCTGTGTAGTATTCCTTCGCTTGACTGCCAGATTGTTTCCAGTTTTTGACTTTTATGAGAAACTTCTGCTCTGCGTATTTTTGACCCTGCCTCCTGGTAGCCCGGTGCACACGTTTCTGTTGGTTACACACCTTCAGGTGAGGCTGCCAGCCCGTAGGGTAAGCATATTCTTAACAGCTCGATCGAGGTATGCTTTAGGATATGCATATTTAGAGAGATATGCCCAAACTCCTTCCCAAACTTCTTGTACTGCTTTACATTGCCACAAGCCACATATGAGTTCCGGTGGTTCCACATCCTCACCAACACTTGTCAGACTTCCTTCCTCCCTTCCTCCCTTCCGTCTGCTCCTCCCTCCCTCCCTCTTTTCCTTCCTTCCTGCCTGAACCTTTATTTCCTATGAACCTTCCCAGGAGATTCTGAGGCCCTCGGAGGGAGGTCTCAACCCCTGCTGTGCGTGAAAATCACCTGGTGAGCTTTAAAAAGGCAGACCCTGAGACCCCTGCCGGGCCACTGTGAATCAGAGCCCCCCAGGTTAGACATCCAGTCCCTCCGAATCTGCGCTGACCCCCACCCCCGCCCCCCGGCCGGAGCACAGACACTGGTGGTTTGAAAGCCGAGCTTCCCGAGCTGTCTTTAGGAGCATCCACTCCACCAGCTCCCCCTCTCCAGGCCGTCGTCCAGCTTCTTGTTGACCAGCCGTTCACGAAGACCCCTTCTCTCGGCCTCAACCTCTGGATGAAGGCTGTGGCTTCTGTCCAGCTGCTGGCCTACTGCCCCGGGCGCTGGGAGGCACCGAAGGAAGCTTTACCGCCGTGTGGACGGCGTCTCTGAGGCTCTCCGGGTTCCCATGGTGACCTTTTCAGACTGGTCCTCAGTGGTCGCTGTGCCTCTTCCACGGGCCAGCTTTAGGGAGGGGAGATCCGACAGGTCGCCCCTTCGGGTGACACCAGGGTTTGCAAACTCATATGCCTACAGGTTTTGTTCCAGTCCCAAAGAAAGGCAATGCCAAGGAATGTTCAAACTACTGCACGACTACACTCACGTCACATGCTAGCAAAGCAAAGCTCAAAATTCTCCAAGCCAGCTGTCAATAGTACGTGAACCGAGAACTTCCAGATGTTCAGGCTGGACTTAGAAAAGGCAGCGGAACCAGAGATCAAATTGCCAACATCCGCCTTATCATAGAAAAAGCAAACGTATTCCAGAAAAATTTCTGCTTCATGAACGACGCTAAAGCCTTTGACTGTGCGGATCATAGCAAACTGTGGACAATTCTTCAAGAGTTGGAAAGAGCAGACCACCTTACCTGCCTCCTGAGAAACCTGCATGCAGGTCAAGAAGCAACAGTTAGAACCGGACATGGAACAACTGACTGGTTCCAAACTGGGAAAGGAGTATGTCAAGGCTGCTAAACATCCCAGGATGCATAAGACAGCCCGCATCATAAAGAATTATCCTGTCCAAAATGTCAGTCGTGCCAGGGGTTAAGAAACCCTGATCTGACAAATATCTCCATTTCAGCATAATACATAAAAATTTTGCGCCATTTCAAAAGCTAAACATTTATTTTGCAGCATGACTTTATGTTGAGTTACACCTCAGGCTAGGAGCCAGCTTTTTGTCGTTGGTTAGTTCCTCCAAAGCGGTGCTTCTCCGATTGGTGAAGGGCCAGCATTTTCTTCTTCTTCTTCTTTTTTTAATCTATGGGATACGGATACATTTAAAAAGTACATGCGTGCGTGCTAAGTTGCTTCAGTTGTGTCTGACTCTGTGTGACCCTCTGGACTGTATGTAGCTCTCCAGGCTCCTCTGTCCACGGGGTTTCTCCAGGCCAGAATACTGGAGTGGGTAGCCATGCCCTCCTCCAGGGGATCTTTCCAACCCAGGGCTCGAACTCAGGTCTCCTGCACGGCAGGTGGAATCTTTACCATCTGAGCCACTAGGGAAGCCCCTTAAAAAGTACATTCGCAATAAATTCTTGAAAAATGAAATAAAACAACACATGGAAAAGACTGGCCCTGATCAGGCGCTTTGGGTGTTGTAGCAGTGTTGAGCTGCTAACCATTTATTGTTTCTGAACTTTTCTGTTGTCCAGCGAGAATTAATTCAAGGGCAGGCCTTGGTCCACAGGCTGCACTTTACACAGCTCCACTCTCAGTCCGGCTGAGGCTGCAATTGCCACAACACCTCCATTCCTGACCCCAGGTGGTCTAAATACCCTCCAAGCTTTCCGTACATCCAGGGCAGCCACCCCGACCCCCCAGGCCCTGATTCTGACCTTCGGCTACTGCTGCCTCAGTGTAGGGATCACATCCCTGCCCGCAGGGGTGGTCTCTGCCCCCATGAGGCCCGTCTGAGTTCAGGCAGGGACACAGTAAGCCCTGGAGACTGATGTAGGGTGGCAGGCTTGACTAAGATGCTGGCCAGGAAGAGGCAATGGAGAGGGTTTCATCACACAAACTCACACATCTCCCAGTCGAACATCAGACACCTTTGTCCTTAAAGCCTTTTGCCTGCCTTCACCCCATTGCCACAGCCCCTGTTCCCATGGCCCCTACTTCCCCCCTCACAGACCCAGCCTTCTGTGGTTGGCCCTGTGACCTCTGACATCCTGAGACATCTGGTTCCTTGCTCGCTCAGCTTCCAACCACACTGGCTCCCTTCTTGGTCCGCAGACACGCCAGTGCTGCCCTGCCTCAGGGCCTTTGCACTGACTGCCGCCTTTGCCTCACTCAGCGGTCGGCCTGGCGGGGTCCCCCGCTTCCTTCCTGTGTATGAAGACTTGCTCAGAGAGGTCGCCTCCCCCACACAATCCGCTCACCCGACTCTTATTTTTCTTTGATGTGCTTCTTTCCACCTACGTTAGGTTGCATCTCTGTCCCCTTCTTGTACGTGTCTCCTAGTGCGTACAAGTTTTATTCATTGCCGGAACATGAGAGCTGCTCAGCATGTCTTTAGCAAGGGAGTGAGTGACTGCTGGGAGCACATGAGGTCTGGGTATAAATGCCACTGGGTTATCACTGCTGTCGTCCTTATTTTTCCTCTCGTTGACTCTGCTGCCTGAGCCTCAGGCAGAGAACAGGCCCCGGCAGCTCCAGGAGCGAGGTGCCCTCACTCCTAACCTCTTGCTCTCTGCCCGGATTCCCAGGACACCACGTGATCTGCAGCCCCGAGGCTGGCATGTCCCCAGGGAGGGGCCTGGCACTTAACGTCCTCACGGTGGCTGGCCGCCTCCCTCGGCTGGAACCCATGCGGAGGCAGGGGACTCTGAATCGCTGGCCGCCGGGATTCCTCTCGGGGGGCCTCCTTCCTCCTTACAGACAGTTTTTTAGTGCCCAGGAACAGATCGAAAGGGTGCTTGGAACTGAGGATTCTGGGTTCGAATCCCAGCTCTGTCCTTGTGGCTCGGTGACCTTGTTCAAACACCCGCACCAACCCGGGAGAGGGACTGAGAGAATGCGTCGCCTCCCGCCCAGTCCCTGGGAGCCCAGGGGGCCTCGGGTCAGCAAAGAGCAGGAAAGCGCCTCCGGGCCGGCGTGCCTCGAGTCCCTCACTGAGCAGGAATCGTTGAGCGCCTACTGCGTGCTGGGACACGCACCCTGCCTAGGGGCTGCCATTCTAGTGTGGGAGACAGGCGGTAAATAAGAAATATAAGTACAGAGTGGCTTGTCAGATGATAAATGCTGAGGGAAAAAAATAAAGCAAGGAAGGGAGTAGGGGTGCTCGGGGGTGGGATCTGCACCTTTCAGCAGATGAAAGTGAACATGTGAATCGCTTGGTCGTGTCCGACTCCCTGGACTCTCGGTCCAACCCCGTGGACTGCAGCCTGCCAGGCTCCTCTGTCCGTGGGATTCCCCAGGCAAGAACACTGGACCAGGTTGCCATGCCCTCCTCCGGGGGATCTTCCTGACCCAAGGATCAAACCTGGGTCTCCCTCATTGCAGGCAGGTTCTTTACCATCTGAACCACCCAGGAAGCCCCTTCAGGAGATGGGGGAGGTGGTTTTGGAATGAGGTCCTAAAGGGGAGAGGGAGGGACAGAGCTGTGCAGACAGCAGGTGTGGAGGTGGGGGTGGGGGATATTCCGGCAGAGGGCATAGTGGGTGCAAAGGCCCTGTGGTCGAAGGCCGAGGTGGGCATTAGAGTCAGTGTGAAGAGAGTGGAAGGAGATGAGGCCAGAGGTCACAGGGGGTCTTGTTGGCCTTTGGAGGAATTTGGGTTTCATCTAGCATCCTGGGAGTCAGGGGAGGATATAAACAGGGGAAAAGTGAGATCTGATTTCTGACCGCCTCAAGGTGGGCAGGTAGAAGGTGGGTTAGGTAGGGTAGGGAAGGGGAGGCAGGGAGACCAGGGAGGAGGCTGCTACCGCTGTCTGAGGAGCAATGCTGTCAGCTGGACAGGGTGGGGAGGGAGTAATGGGCACCGAGGACTGTCTGGTTGGTCCAGCCGTGTGAAGGGAGACGTTATCCAGGGCTGGAGGAGTCAGGGAGGGCTTCCTGGGGGAGGTGACCCATGAATAGGGAAAGTCGGGAGGTAGAGAGGAGGCCTTCCAAGGAGGGGGCTTTGCAGTTAACGAAGGACAAAAGCAGGAGGACAGAGAGCAGAGGCTGGGATCCAGGAGGGGCACAGGAGGGGAGCCCAGAGAAGCGGGATGGTCAGACTTCAGGAGGCGCCTTGTCCATTCATTCAAGTGAGGTCCTTTGGGAACCACGGAAGCTTCTCAGGAAGGAGAGACGAGTGATGATCATTTCACAGATTATTGGTGGTGAACGGACTCTCAGAAAGGGCCATCCCCCTAACTTTACTGTGGGGAAACAGGCCCAGGGCAGACAGGAACTTGTCCCAGTCACACGGTAGCCATGGGACTGCCTTGGGAAGAGGAGTTTGGTGGGACTGAGGGCAAGCGTGGGGGACTCAGGGCTATAGAAAGGAACTTTTGGGAGACACAGTCTGCTTGGCAAGAAACCAGTAACTCACACTGTGCCTTTGGACCTGGCTTGGGGTCCCACGGGGCACTCCTCGGCCTTGTCCTCGCCCTAAGTCTGATGACCTGTGGCTTGGGGTTCCCTCGCCACCGTGGTTTCCGTGTCTGTAACTTGGACACAGTCCCCACTGTCCGGTGGCCTGTGGTCAGGTCCCACGGTGAGTGCTCTGCGGCCTGGAGCCAGCACGCCGGAGCTCCAGGGTTCCAATCTTGTGTGCCCTTGTGGCTGATTACCCCGTCCCCGTCCTGGGGGGAGCTCTGTGCCCCTGAGGGCCATCACCCAGGTTCCTACCGGCCTGGGCCTTGTTTCCCACGCGGTGCTGGCCTGTTTGAGCGGCCAGAGCCCCAAGACTTTGCTCAGATTATTGACACCGCTGCCCTGAGGACAAGTGGGCAGAAAGAGGTCACCGTGGCCAGGCCAGTCTCTCCGCGGACAGCTCAGAGGGCTCCCTTGGGCCACACTCGCCTTTTCTTTATCTGGGACCCCCTCCCACCAGGGCCACCCCTGGGTGTCGCTGGAGTGCGTGGTTACTGCCTGCACGGGGTGGGGGCAGGGCGTGGGTAACAGGGCTTGGTATTTCTGGCCCCACTGTCTTAGACCGTTCCGGCTGCTGTAACAAAATATGCTGCCTGGGTAGCTTACGAACAACAGAAATGTATTTCTCACAGTTCTAGAGGCCGGAAGTCCAAGATCAGGGTCCGGGGAGGGCCCACTTCCATAGCTCGTGTCTTCTTGCCATGTCCTCATGTCGGGGGAGGAACAAGGGACTCTCTGGGATCTCTTATTTATTTCTTTTAAAATGTTATTTATTTATTGGCCACACTGCACGCCATGTGGGATCAAACCTGCGCCCCCTGCATTGGAAGCCCAGACTCTTAGCCACTGGACCACCAGGCAAGTCAGTGGGGTCTCTTTTATAAAAGCAGTGATCCCATTGGCCACGATCACCTCCTACCTCCCGAAGGCCCCACTTCCTAACACCGGCACCTTGGGTGTCAAGTGTTTAACATAAGACTCTGGGGGCATACAAGCATTCGGTCTTCCCAGGTTGTTCAGTGGTAAAGAATCCGCCTGCCAAAGCAAGAGACACACGCAGGAGACATGGGTTCGGATCTCTGGATCAGGAAGATCCCCTGAAGGGAATGGCAACCCACTCCACTATGCTTGCCTGAATTCCAGGGACAGAGGAGCCCGGCGGACTACAGTCCATGGGGGCCACAAAGAGTCAGACGCGGCCGAGAGACTGAGCGGGTAGCTCAAGCATTCAGTCTGAAGCTGCCACTGATGAGCTATGTGACCTCCAGCCCCCTCCTTTCTGTGTGCTTGAGGTCGGGGGTTTGGGGTGAAACGCACAGACCATGCCAGTGACGGGTGGATGGGTACAAGCCCTGTACCCCTCCGTGGGGGCTCCTGGTCTTCCGTGTGCCAGGCTGGGGGGTACAGGCCTACAGGCCACCCCAAGAAGGGTGATGCTTGGATGTGGCTGCCTCCCGGGGCCTCCCCCAGGCCGTGATGTCATCCACCTGCAGCCTCGGGGCCACTGAAAGCAGACACGCAGACCCGGATGAACCTCCCCACCCTCCCGAAATGCCAGGTGATGCCCCCGAGGTGGCCGAGGGGAGGCAGGGCTCTCACAACCCCGGAGGGCCCCGCCCGCAGGCACAGTCACNGATTCACTTTTTTGGTATTTAACTCCAGAAACGTTTTGTCCTGGGCTATAGCTGATTAACAATACGGTGGCAGTTTCAGGTGACCAGCAAAGGGACTCAGCCACACATACGTGTGTCCGCTCTCCCCCAGTGCCGCCTCCCGTCCAGGCTGGCGCGCGACGTTGAGCAGAGTTCCATGTGCTAACTTCTTTATTTCTTAATTTGGAGGAACGTCTCGCCTTCATAAGTGGAGAGTGCCTTACACTGGGCCGTTCTGGGCCCTGCTACGTCGTTGAGCAGGGCTGAGGCAATGCTGGGCTCTGACCGAGCAGGGAGGCTCCGGCCCCACCCAGGCCTCTGCCGGCTGCCTGCCTGCCTGACCCTCGTCCTGTCTGCTGGCCCAGGGGCCATCCAGCATGTCGCTCTGTAGCCCGGATTTATGGAGACAAGCCGAGGGCCTGTCTTACAGGACACGCCCCACATGAGGCACGTCACAGCTCTGGACACTGACCCCGCCTAGAAGGAATATGGGCGGGGCCAGCCTCTGGCCCAGGTGCCCCTTCCCACCTGGCCCGGTGGGTCTGGAAGACCAGGTCCGGAGGGTGTGGCCGCGTTTTCCGGGTCGTGTGGCCGTCGTGCGGCACGATTCCTGTTAGCCATCTGCAGTAACTGACTGAAGAGACGCTTGACTGGTTTTATCCTAGAAATGGACGAAATTCCCAGGAATATTGTTTTTAATCTTACAGATCTTGGGAATTTTAAAAACTTTCTTTGGGTTCAGATTTGAAACTGCCTTAGACTCTTTTCAGTCACAGTAAGTATTCAACAGGTGCAAAACATTGTGATTAAAAGAGAATCTTGATAGCTCTTCTATCTCAACTTAATTTTAAGAAATATTTGTGGAAAGCCTGGTCAGTGTTGGATTCCTTTTCTAGAGGTGCTAGTAACAAAGCTCTCAGACTAGGGGCTTAGACAATACACAGTTCTTCTCTTTAGTTCTAGGAGGTGGAAGTCCCAGATCGAGGCGGGCAGAGCTGACTTCTCCTGAGGCCTCTTCCTCATCCCCTTCTCTTACAAGGATATCAGTCAGACTGGATTAAGGCGAAGCCATAAGACCTCTTGAAAACTTATTCCATCCTGGTTTCTCAAAAAGTTGAAAATAGGACTACCATGTGATCCAGCAATACCACTTTGGTGTATACAAAGGAACTGAAGCCAGTGTCTTGAAGAGCTGTGCCCCGTGCTCACTGCAGCATTTTTGCAATAGCCAAGACATGGAGACAACCTGAGTGTCCATCTGTGGATGAATGAATAAAGAAGCGAGTGATATTTGGAATTACATATAAAGAGATATTATTCAGCCATAAAAAAAGGCCATCCTGCCAACTGGAACAACATGAATGAACCTGGAGGACATTTTGCTAATTAAGTTAGAGAAAGACAAATATAGTACTGTATAATTGCACTTACATGTGGAATTCAGAATCATCATAGAACCAGAGTAGAATGGTGGTTGCTGGGTGCTGGCATTGAGGGAAATGGGGAGCTGATGGTCTGAGGGTACAGACTTCCAGTTATAAGATGAAGTTCCAGTGTTCTAATAATGTACAGCATAGTAACTCTAGTTAACAAGTATTATGTACTTGAAAGTTGTTAAAAGCAGATCCTAAATGTACTCACTGTAACAAAAACAGCAAAATGGTAATTATATGAGGTGAAGGATGCATTATCTCACCTTTTCATAGTTTGCAATATGTATGTGTATGAAATCATGACACTGTACACCTTAGTGTTATAAAAATTAAGAAACAGAAACCTCATTTAAAAATGAGTCGGAGGGACTTGCCGAGTGGTTCAGTGGTTAAGATTCCAGGCTCTCAATGTAGGGAGCCTGGGTTTGAGCCCTGGTTGGGGAACTAGATTCCACATGCAACCAAGAGTTCAAGCATGCTGCAACTAAGATCCCGTGTGCTGCAGCTAAGGCCCAGCACAGCCAGACAGACAACGTGATATTTAAATGAAATGCAATGGAGTCAGAGAAAATTCCCTGGCGGTCCAGGTGTCAGGACTCTGCACTTTCACTGCCGAGGTTTGAGGGTTGGGTCAGGGAACTACGATCCTACAAGCGGCCTGCTCAAAAACTTAAAAAAATAAATTGGAGTCAGGAGGCCAGAGAGGGAGCAAGCAGGCCCTGTGTGTGCCGTGCGCTCAGTCGCTTCAGACTCTGCAACCCGTGGACTGCAGCCCACCAGGCTCCTCTGTCCCTGGGATTCTCCAGGCAAGAACACTGGAGTGGCTTGCCATGCTCTTCTCCAGGGGATCTTCCCGACCCAGGAATTAAACCCATATCTCTGGCATCTTCCTGCAAGGAAGAGAGTACCTTGCGTTACTTTACTAATAGGAGGAGGAAGGAAGGATTTCGCCACTCCTGGCAACAAGCCAGCCAGTGAAAGACCACTTACGTGCCAAACTCTCAGTTTCCACCAATGGACTCTTTGCTTAGACGGGCCCTTCCTAATTCTCCACACTCCTCTATTAAAGAATTGCCTCTTTGTTCTCCAGACTTGCCTGTGGTTTGCCATAGACTGATGTTCCAAACTGAAACTCTTGGCTGTTTCCGAATAAACCCATTTTGCTGGTCTCTTTTATTGTTGTAGGTCAAGAGTGTATAATTCAGGTGTGCATTATATGTGCCAATTACTTGTTCTGTGTTGACTGTATCTTGATATATGTTGGATCATAAGAAAAGCAAGAGAATTCCAGAAAAAATCTGCTTCACTGACTACACTAAAGCCTTTGACTCTGTGGATCACAACAAATTGGAAAATTCTAAGATGGGAATATCAGACCATCTTACCTGCCTCCTGAGAAACCTGTATGCAGGTCAAGAAGCAACAGTTAGAACTGGAAATGGAACAACAGACTGCTTCCAAATTGGAAAAGGAATACGTCAAGGCTGTATATTGTCACCCTGCTTATTTAACTTATATGTAGAGTTCAGTTCAGTTCAGTTGCTTAGTCGTGTCCAACTCTTTGCGACCCCATGGACTGCAGCACACCAGACATCCCTGTTCATCACCAACTCCCGGAGTTTCCTCAAACTCCTGTCCATTGAGTCGGTGATGTCATCCAACCATCTCATCCTCTGTCATCCCCTTCTCTTCCCTCAATCTTTCCCAGCATCAGGGTCTTTTCAAATAAGTCAGTTCTTTGCATCAGGTGGCCAAAGTTCTGGAGTTTCAGCTTCAGCACCAATCCTTCCAGTGAAAATTCAAGACTGATTTCCTTTAGGATGGACTGGTTGGATCTCCTTGCAGTGCAAGGGACTCTCAAGAGTCTTCTCCAACACCACAGTTCAAAAGCATCAATTCTTCAGTGCTCAGCTTTCTTTATGGTCCAACTCTCACATCTATACTTGACTACTGGAAAAACCATAGCTTTGACTAGACAGACCTTTGTTGGCAAAGTAATGTCTTTGCTTTTTAAGATGCTGTCTAGGTTGGTCATAACTGTTCTTCCAAGGAGCAAGCACCTTTTAATTTCATGGCTGCAGTCATAATCTGCAGTGATTTTGGAGCCCTCCAAAAATAAAGCCTGTCACTGTTTCCACTTCCCATCTATTTGCCATGAAGTGATGGGACCAGATGCCGTGATCTTAGTTTTCTGAATGTTGAGCTTTAAACCAATTTTTTCGCTTTCCTGTTTCACTGTCATCAAGAGGCCCTTTAGTAGAGTACATCATGTGCTCTCTGCAGAGGACATCCTGAGGAACGCTGGGCTGGAGGAAGCACAAGCTGAAATCAAGATGCTGGGAGAAATATCAACAACCTTAGATACGCAGATGACACCACCCTTATGACAGAGACTGAAGGGGAACTAAAGGGCCTCTTGTTAAAGGCTGAAGAAGAGAGTGAAAAAGGTGGCTTAACACTCAACATTCAAAAAACTAAGATCATGGCCTCTGGTTCCATCACTTCACGGCAAACAGATGGGAAAAATGGAAACGGTAGCAGATTTTATTTACTTGGGCTCTAACATCACAGTGGATAGCGACTGCAGGCATGAAATTAAAAGACGCTTGCTCCTTGGAAGAAAAGTTAGACCAACTGTCTAAGATACCTAGACAGTATCTTAAAAAACAAAGACATTACTTTGCCAACAAAGGTCTGTCTAGTCAAAGCTATGGTTTTTCCAGTAGTCATGTATGGATGTGAGATTTGGACCATAAAGAAGGCTGAGCACCAAAGAGCTGATGCTTTTGAACTGTGATGCTGGAGAAGACCCTTGAGAGTCCTTTGGCCATCAAATCAGTCAATCCTAAAGGAAATCAACCCTGAATATTCATTGGAAGGACTGATGCTGAAGCTGAAGCTCCAATCCTTTGGTGACCTGATGTGAAGAGCCGACTCTTTGGAAAAGACCCTGATGCTGGGAAGATTGAGAGGAGAAGGGGGTGGCAGAGGATGAGATGGTTGGATGACATCACTGACTCAATGGACATGAGTTTGCTCAAACCCCAGGAGATGGTGAAGGACAGGGAAGCATGGTGTGCTGAAGTCCATGGGGTTGCAAAGAGTCAGACACAACTTAGCGACTGAATAAGAACAGCAATCACATGATTATTAATTCTTTTTAAGTCCTTACCTCCAAATACAGTCACAGTCACTGTGTGAGGTGCTAGGAGTTGAGATGTCCACGTGTGAATTCCAGGGGACGCAGTCCAGCCCGTGACTGGCGCCACCCTCTGTGCTGGGCCCTCGGGGGTGCTGCTGGGCAGAGCCACCTGGGTCCCTGCCCTCTGGTGGGACAAATGTTGCCAAAGGGCCAGCACAAGGGGCTGTGGAAGCAGAGTGAGGAGACCCACCTTGCCCGGGGTGGGGGGACACCCCAGCAACTGGCTGGCCGGGGACCAAACTCAGGCAAAGCATCTGGGGAAGGGCATACTTTGATCTTAGAAAGTTGGACGTTCTGGAATTGAATACACGTCAGATGAGGAAGGAACATGCTTTGTGTTTTCCCAGAAGTGCAGCAAAGTTCCCCTCCGACAAATGCAGAGGGGCAGGACCGGCCGGAAGTGTTTTCGCTAAAGTGTCTACTCACAGTTTCCCCGGGCCCTGCAGTTTTGAGTGTTAATCATCTCAGTTGCGCGGCATGGTTGCACTGCTTTGAGTGACTGTTAGCTTGGGAAATAGTTTACTTATAGTGCAGTTGTGTGTTCTTACGTCCACTGGAATGCCCGGATAGTCAGTGTGTCCAGGCCCACCCGTTGCCATGGTGACCCGTCGCCCCTCCCCACCCCGGCAGAAATGACCGCGGCTCTGAATCCCGCCCTGCAGGGCAGGCTTGCTCTGCGCACAGCCCTTCGTGTCTGGCTTCCCCTCAGCTGGCTGACTCCGAGACCGTCCAGGGTCCCGCACCCACCCGCGGGCTCCTCCTGTTGCTGAGCGTGCCCGGGTGTG
>SJYQ01013808.1:103488-127972 GCA_006410935.1 Redunca redunca | reverse complement strand
CATAAAAGTATGGAATCTTAATTTTATGAAATTTTAATTCTGTAGGAGGAAAAAATGATGAATGCTGATACTTAAAGATCAAAACATCTTACTTTCTCTTCACTGCATGAGCTTTCTACTTCTAAAGTTAATAATGTATGTGTGAAAGCTGTTAAAGGATTTTAGTCTTTTCACATCCTGATGCTGTGAGTGGCACTCATCTAAGGGAACTTGGAACAGAAATTTTCAGAGAAAAAATATTGACTGACATTTTTCTGGTCAGTTTTTATTGTACTTTACTAAAAATAATGTAGTTTGTCAATCATATACTCTCTAATAACATGAGGATTGGTAAGATTATGTTTCTGTAATTGATCGAATATAATGGGAAGAAATAGTTGCATTGAGGAAAATGACTTTGCTATTCATAGAAATCCTGATTAAAGTTTGGTCTTAAACAAGTCACTTGCAATATTATCTCTTTGTATTTCTTTGCATTCTAGTAATCCCCATTTTTGTTCCCCATCAACAATATGGTTATGGATTAACTAATAAACTTGGGGCAGTATTTTTTTTTTCTTTGAGCTGTTAGAGAAGGAATCAACAAACTTTTTCTATAAATGTCCATATAGTAAATATTTCAGGTATTATGAGCCTTATAGGTTTACCACATGGTGTAGTGGTAAAGAATCCACCTGCCAATGCAGGAAAGTCATGAGACACAGGTTTAATCCCTGGGTTAGGAAGACCTCTGGAGAAGGAAATGAAGCCCACTCCATATTTTAGCCTGGATAATTCCATGGGCAATGGAGCCCGGTGGGCTACAGCCCATGGCATTGCAAAGGGGTAAGCATAACTTAGCAACAAAGCACACAAGCACATAGTCCCATACCTGTAGGGGACTCAGTACTCAATGTTGTAGCACAATAACAGCAACAGACTAAATGAGTGGGCATGCTTAAATTCCACTAAAGTTTTTATTTTACAAAAACAGGTAGTCATCTTTTTTTCTTGCAGAAAATAGTTTGCTAACCTATGTAGAAAAGAATAATAATTTGCAAAAAGATTAAAGAAAAAAAAAAAACTTAAAACCTGGACATGTCAGGGATATGCAACCCCTGGAAACTATTCCTGGGTAACTCATCTTCTGTTGAGCCATTTTAGGAGAAAATATTCACGAAGATGCTGGGATTATNATTTTAGGAGAAAATATTCACGAAGATGCTGGGATTATTACATGTTACTTGGACATGGACAGAAAAACATGTTGGTAGATTTTCAAAAGAGTTGAGAGAGTCCCAGAAGACGTAACTTGCTTTCTTTACATATGCATTATAAAGGAAGTTACTTGAAATCCCGATAAGATTTTCCTATATTTTAGCAACATCAAGTGGCAACAGAAAACCTATTCTAGGGGATTTGAGAACTCAGTATAATTGCTCCATCAGTAAAGATAATGTTGGCAAGTATTCTTTTGTTTTTAGCCATCAGCTTGTATTAAGACTTATCTTCCTTTGATAAAGAATCATAAGGATCATAAGTGCCTCCAGAATCTGCATGCATTCTTTGTTTACCTCAAAACTCCCACATATTTTGGGTGTCTGTATCAAAGAACCTTTCTCTCAGTCTCTGGTGTGTAGTAGGTTTTGAACTTACTCTCAATGGGGATAGTGACAGCTATTGTATACCGCTGTATGTTAGGCTAAATAAAAGGTAGATGAATTAAGTTACTCAAAGTAGTATTTTTCTATTTTTAAATATTTTATTAAATCTAAAATAAAATACATCAAGTAGTATACATCAGTATTGCTTTTTGATTAATCTATATGCCATTTAATTGGGATTTTTCCATCATGTATACATAGACTGTGAGGTAGAATATTTTGTTTATGCCCTTGATAAAACATCTCTGGCAGCAGTCATTGAAATAGTTCAACAGTAGCTGATCTCTTTTAGCTCATATTTTTGGAAGACTGCTATGTCTGTATAATGAAATTTCAAAGTGTCTTTGTTTGGGAGAAAGGATAATGGTCTACTCCTCTCTCTCACCTTATATCATTGGATAAATTTCATTATCTCCTTGTTACTTGGGAACAGAAGTGTGGTACTATCTAAAATCAGACTTACTATCAATGTTTAGATAATTTATTGACATACTTTTTTTGCAGTTCAGTATATTTTATTATAGTGAATATATATTTTTAAATGGACACTTTAAATAAGTGGGCACTGGCACNCAGCATTCAGAAGTTGTTTTGTGGATTTTGCTCGGCGTTGAAATGTTTTTTTTGAGGAATTTGTGAGGGAGAAAGTAATCTCCTGGTCCTATTCCTCCGCCATCTTCTCCCCCCTCTCCAGGTTAATTGTTTTATATTTCCTTGGGCAGGCTATTTGTTTGATATATAGTCAAATATGCTTCTTTGATTGTATAATTATGCTGTGTTGTATGAATTAGCATTCAGAAGCTGAAGATATTCATGCATACATATAAATTGATTTTACATATGTACTTTACTCAGGAATATGTTTATTTATCCATTTCCTATTCATCTAACTTGCACATACTTTTATGCCTTTTTTGGCTATTATAGCCATAATTTACAGATTTTTAGTCTTGAAATTATAAAGGACATTATCTGTAGTTTTATTTTCTTTAGAAAGTTTGAGCTAAATCTCTATGTATTCTAGCATGGTAAACATGTTATAATAAGGTGATTAAAACTGAAATTTATCCACAAAACTAAAAAGGATATGGGAGAGAAAATTAAGATTACTGATTATCCACTGAGTACCAGACAAAGCGCCTGAAGAACTATGGACAGAGATTCATGACATTGTACCAGAGGCAGTGATTAAGACCATTGCCAAGGCAAGGTTGTCTGAGGAGCCCTTACAAATAGCTGAGGAAAGAGGAGAAACTAAAGGCAAAGGAGAAAAGGAAAGATATACCCATCTGAATGCAGAGTTCCAAGAATAGCAAGGAGAGATAAGAAAGCCTTCCCAAGTGATCAATGCAATGAAATAGAGGAAAACAATAGAATGGGAAAACTAGATATCTCTTCAAGAAAATTAGAGATATGAGGGGAACATTTCATGCAAAAATAGGCACAATAAAAGACAGAAATGTTATGTACCTAACAGAAGCAGAAAGTATTAAGAAAACGTGGAAAGAATACACAGAAGAACTATACAGTAAAGATCTTCATGAACCAGATAACCATGATGGTATGATCACTCACCTAGAACCAGGCATCCTGAAGTCCAAAGTCAAGTGGGTCTTAGGCAACATCACTATGAACAAAGCTAGTGGAGGTGATGGAATTCCAGCCGAGCTATTTTAAGTCCAAAAAAAGATGATGCTGTGGAAGTGCTGTACTCAATATGCCAGCAAATTTGGAAAGCTCATCATTGGCCACAGGACTTGAAAAGGTCAGTTTTCATTCCAATCCAAAAGAAAGGCAATGCCAAATAATGTTCAAATTACTGCACAGTTGCTCTCATCTTACATGCTAGTAAAGTAATGCTCAAAATTCTCCAATCCAGGTTTCAACATTATGTGAATTGAAAAGTTCCAAATGTTAAGGCTGGATTTAGAAAAGTGAGAGGAATCAGAGATCAAATTGCCAACATCCACTGGATCATTGAAAAATCAAGAGAATTCCAGAAAAACATCTCAGTTCAGTTCAGTCCCTCCAGTTCAGTTAAGTTCAGTCGCTCAGTCATGTCCGACTCATTGTGACCCCATGAATTGCAGCACACCAGGCCTCCCTGTCCATCACAAACTCCAAGAGTTCACTAAAACTCATATCCATTGAGTTGGTGTTTCCATCCAGCCATTTAATCCTCTGTCGTCCCTTTCTCCTCCTGCCCCCAATCCCTCCCAGCATCAGAGTCCTTTCCAATGAGTCAACTCTCCGCATAAGGTGGCCAAAGTATTGGAGTTTCAGCTTTAGCATCAGTCCTTCCAATGAACACCCAGGACTGATTTCCTTTAGAATGGACTGGTTTGATCTCCTTGCAGTCCAAGGGACTCTCAAGAGTCTTCTCCAGCACCACAGTTCAAAAACAACAATTCTTCAGCACTCGCTTTCTTCACAGTCCAACTCTCACATCCCTACATGACCACTGGAAAAACCATTGTTTCCAACTCTGTAACCCCATGAAATGCAGCACTCCGAGCTTCCATGTCCATCACCAACTCCCAGAGTTTGCTCAAACTCATGTGCATCATGTTGGTGATGCCATCCAATCATCTCATCCTCTGTCATCCCCTTCTCCTGCCCTCAATCTTTCTCAGCATGAGAGTCTTTTCCAATGAGTCAGTTCTTCACATCAGGTAGCCTAAATATGGGATCTTCAGCTTTAGCATCAGTCTTTCCAATGAATATTCAGGACTGATTTCCTTTAGGATTCATTGGTTTGACCTCCTTGTTGTCCAAGGGACTTTCAAGAGTCTTTTTCAACACCACAGTTCAACAACTATTGCTTTATTGAATACACCAAAGCCTTTGACTAAACCATGAAAAATTCTTAAAGATCTGGGAATACCAGACCACCTTGCCTGCCTCCTGAGAAATCTGTATGCAGATCAAGAAGCAACAGTTAGAATTTAACATGGAACAACGGACTGGTTCCAAATTGGGAATGGATTATATCAAGGCTGTATATTATCACTCTGCTTATTTAAACTATATATAGAGTACATCATGAGAAATGCCGGGCTGGATGAAGCACAAGCTGGAAGCAGATTGACAGGAGAAATACGAATAACCTCATATATGCAGATGACACCACGAGTATGGCAAAAAATGAAGAGGAACTGAAGAGCCTCTTGATGAAAGTGAAAGAGGACAGTGAAAAAGCTGGCTTAAAGCTCAACATTCAAAAACTAAGATCATGGCATCA
This sequence comes from Redunca redunca, assembly GCA_006410935.1. Classification (NCBI taxonomy): domain Eukaryota; kingdom Metazoa; phylum Chordata; class Mammalia; order Artiodactyla; family Bovidae; genus Redunca; species Redunca redunca. The sequence goes on along the minus strand of SJYQ01013808.1, from coordinate 123,088 downwards.
CTTCAAGACAAATAGATAGGGAAACGATGGACACAGTGACAAACTTTCTTTTCTTGGACTCTGAAATCATTGGAGATGGTGACTGCAGCCATGAAATTAAAAGACAGTTGCTCCAACCTATACAGCATATTAAAAAGATGAGACATTACTATGCCAACAATGGGCCGTGTAGTCAAAGCTACAGTTTTTCCAGTAGTCATGCATGGATGTGAGAGTTGGATGATAAAGAAAGCTGAGAACTGAAAAATTGATGTTGTGTTGAACTGTGGTGTTGAAGAAGACTCTTGAGAGTCTCTTGGACTGCAAGGAGATCCAACCAGTCCATCCAAAGGAAATTGGTCCTGAATATTCATTGGAAGGACTGATGCTGAAGCTGAAGCTTCAATCCTTTGGCCACCTGATGAGAAGAACTGACTTGTTGGAAAATACCCTGATACTGGGAAAGATTGAAGTAGGGGGAGAAGGAAATGGCACAGGATGTTATGACTGGATGGCATAACCGACTTGATGAATATGAGTTGGAGCAAGCTCTGGGAGTTGGTGATGGACAGGGCAGCCTTTTGTGCTGCAGTCCATGGCTTTACAAAGAGTTGTACACGACTAAGTGACTGAACTACTAAGTAATTGAGTTGAACTGAACTGAACTGATCCAGACAAAATAATCCTCACAGAATTCTGCGTTAGGCTTTGGTCAGTCTCTTTTCCTAGTATGGAAACAAAAATCTGACACATTTTCCAAAAGAAACTTCAAGCTGCGTAGTCCCTAAAGATTGTGCTGCACTGGTTACGGGAAATTTGAAAAATAAATAAATAAATAAACTAAGAATTTTGATAGAATACAGTAAAGGAATTGGGCATATGCCTACCCCTACTATATATTTTACTTTCAGTCTTGTGTTTCACAATGAACCCTTTACATCCTGAAGGACTTTATTTTTAGGTTAACATTAAACCTCCTTTGATTCTTAAAAATGTTTCTTTCTTTCTGCATATCTATATCTATCCATCATAGTTTTATATATTTTATTTTTTCTTTTAGTTAGAGGATAATTAGTTTACAATATTGTTATAGTTTTTTTTTTTTTTTTTTTTACCATATATCAACATGAATCAGCATTAGGTATACGTGTATCCCCTCCCTCTTGAACACCCCTTCCCACACTCCTTCCCTTCCCACTCCTCTAGGCTATAACAGGGCACTGGCTTTGGGTTCCCTGAATCATATGTTGAACTCCCACTGGCTATCTGTTTTCCACATGATTATGCCTATGATTTAATGCTATTCTCTTCTATCATCCCACCATCTCCTTCCCACACCATGTCCAAAATATCTGTGTCTCCTTTACTGCCCTGCAAGTAGGAGTGTTGATACTGTCTTTCTAGATTCCATGATTTGTGTTAATATATGATATTTGTCTTTCTCTTTTTGATATACTTCACTCTGTATAATAACTTCTAGGTTCATCCACTTCATTAGAACTGACTTAAATACGTTCTTTTTTATAGGTGACTAATATTCCATTGTGTATATGTACCAGAGCTTCCTTATCCATTCATCTGTCTATGGACATCTAAGTTGTTTCCATGTCTTAGCTATTGTAAATAGTGTTGCAATGAACACTGTGGTACAGAAGTGTTTTTCAATTCGAGCTTCCTCAGTGTATATGCCCAGTAGTGGGATTGATGGTTGTTATAGCTTTATTCCTAGTTTTTTTTTTTTTTTTTTTTTTAAGGAATTTCCATACTGTTCTCCATAGTGACTATCAATTTGCCTTCCCACTAACAATGTAAGAGGCATCTTTTCTCCACAATCTCTCCAGCATTTATTTTTTCTAGACTTTTTGATGATGGCAATTTTGATTGTTGTGAAATGATACCATATTTTAGTTTTGATTTTCATTTCTCTAATAATGAGTGATGCTGAGCGTCTTTTAATGTGTTCATTAACCATCTGTATGTCTACTTGAAGAAATATCTGTTTAAGACTCCTGTCCATATTTTTTTATTTATTTATTGAACTGCACAAGCTGCTTATATATTTTGGAGATTAATTCTTTATCAGTTGTTTCATTTGTTATTAATTTATCTTATTCTGAGGATAGTCTCTTCACCTTGCTTATAGTTTCCTTCATTGTACAAAAGTTTTTATATTTAATTAGGTCCTATTTATTGCTGTTTTTATATCCATTATTCTAGGAGGTGGGTTGTAGAGGATATTGCTGTGGTTTACGTCAAAGAGTATTCTGCCTATGCTTTCTTCTAAGAGTTTTATAGTTTCTGGTCTTACATTTACATCTTTAATCCATTTTGAATTTATTTTTGTGTAAGTGTTAAGAAGTGTTCTAATGTCATTTCTTTACACATATTTGAACCGTTTTCCCAGCATCACTTGTTGAAGAGACTCTTTTCTCCATTGTATATTTTTTCCTCCTTTGTCAAAGATTAGGTACCCATAGGTATGAGGATTTATTCCTGGGCTTTCTATCTTGTTCCATTGGTTTATATTTCTGTTTTTGTGACAGAACCATACTGTCTTGATGACTGTAGCTTTGTAGTATAGTTTGAAGTCAGGACTGTTGATTAGTTTTGATCACTTCTTCTATTTAAATACCATTTAAACAGTCACTTAGGCCATCCCTGGTGGCTAGCAGTAAAGAATCTACCTTCAGTGCAGGAGATGTATGCAGGAGAAACAGGTTTGATTCCCTGGGATAGGGAAGACCCTCTGGAGAAGGTAATGACAACCCACACCACTATTCTAGCTTGGGAAATCCCATGGACAGAGGAACCTGGTGGGTTACAGTCCATGGGGTCACAGAGTTAAACGTGACTTAGTGACTGAACAACAATACAAAGCTTTCACTTTGCTCTGAATGTCAATTCACTTTAGCATTTTTTTTTTCCCCTTTTCAGTTGTGGATCTTCATAGACCTTAAATATACTCCTGCCCATGAAAATCAAAGACATTGGACACTGTTCTATTTCTCTACTTTGCAATCCTGGATCTCAGGAAATCCTCTTTCTGTCTGGGATGGAGGAAAGTAGGGAAGTATTACAGCCACCAAAAAACAATATGGCTAACAATTTGTTCTTTCTAAAATCAGCATGGGGTTATTCTACAATTATGTCTTCTCATATTTGGAAACATATCTAGTACTTAGATTTCAGGTTGGAAATAGAAAACAAGAACTTTACATGTAGAAAAAAGAAATGAAAGAAACCTAAAAATGCAGAAATCAGCTACAAGACCTCAGCCTTATTGCCAGGGTTAATTCCATTGTATTTAATTCTCACTTTATCCCTGTTACTCTCTAATACAGTTTTTGTAACAATGAAGAAAATTTTCTTATTTTATCTCATAAAGATAGAACATATTTACATTGACCTGCTGCTGATGAAAGCACTTCATTTTCCTGAAAGCAATTAAATAAATTTCTGAGCTCTGAATATGTGCCAGATATTGTGTTAGGGCATTAGAAATGAAATATCTAAACATTGCTAACATTTCAAAGCCAAGATTAATGTTGGATAATTGTCTTTAACTTTTCAAATCTACATTGTTCTTTCTCTTTCTCTTTGAATTTCACCCTAAGTGCTCAAATTATTTCCTTCTATTTCTTATCTTTTGTGGCATCTAATCATGAAAATATACTATAAGACAACATTACCTTTGTGTGTTCTGAAAATACTTAGTACTTTTACAGTACTTTAGTAATATCTGTATATTCTTTATGATATCACTGTTGATTGCACTTTTTTTGCTGATCTCATGAGCTAAGTTGGTCAGATTCTGTTATTCCTATTTTATTCTTAAGGAAAATGTCTTACTATGATTAAATGGCTTTCTAGTGCAGTAGATAACTTGAACAAAATAATATTTATGTAGTATTTGTTCTGACAAAACATTCCATGCCTTATTTTAGTGTTTTATGTATTTCCTTTTGAAAGTTGAAATTCTAAAAAGGCCACCTAACTGAACTGCTTGTGCTGTGTTTAGTTGCTTAGTCAAGTCTTACTCTTTGCAACTCAATGGACTGTAGCCCACCAGGCTCCTCTGTTCATGGGGATTCTCCAGATAAGAATACAAGAGTGGATTGTCATACCTTCTTCAACTGAACTACCTACATTTCTGTAAACATATAGAATTTTAGTATATCTAATGTGGTGCTATGATTGGGAAATAAACCAAACTATAAAGAAAGAGACAGCAAAATAATCTAAATGTGACACTGGATAGAAGAACACGCACATACACATGCATACATTTATAGCTACATAATAGGAATTAACATGTGAATGTTACAGTGAATAAGCCTATCCTGATAAATATGGAAGCTTAGAGAAAACTAATATACTCTTAAAAATAAACATAATTTAAAGATTGACTCAAGAAGAAATAGAGTACTGAACAGTCTCAATATCACAAATGAAATCTAAATAGAAATTTAAAAAAGCTCTACACAAGTGATATGGTATAGAATGCATCATAAGAATATTCTACTCTATATTAAACAACCAGAGTTCTAATATTACAGAAATGATCTCAGTTAACAGAAAAACTGGATGTTCATCTCATTTTATAAGGCTTTCAGTTCAGTTCGGTTCAGTTCAGTCACTCAGTTATGTTCGACTCTTTGCGACCCCATGAATTGTAGCATGTCAGGCCTCCCTGTCCATCACCAACTCCCGGAGTTCATTCAGACTCATGTGCATCGAGTCGGTGATGCCATCCAGCCATCTCATCTTGTTTTCCCCTTCTCAATCTTAATATTAAGCAATTTAAATATATTGAAAAAAATATTATTGCAGCAGTCATATCATGTTAATAACTGAACAATACATAAATATACTATTAATAATACATTATAAAAAGGCTTCATTTATCCCTTGAGTAAACTAAATGTCTAGCATTAGCAAAATGAACATGGAATTCTCACCTTGACATATTAAAATTCTTTCAATAAATATAGAAAATATATACATTTCAAAATTATTTTGATGCTTAAAACATGTTTCAAATTAAACGGTGGAGACATTTTTAATCTTAGTCAGTCAGTTAATCAGTTCAGCCACTCAGTCATGTCCAACTTTTTGCGACCCCATGAACCACAGCACGCCAGGCCTCCCTGTCTATCACCAACTCCCAGAGTCCACCCAAACTGATGTCCATCGAGTCGGTGATGCCATCCAACCATCTCATCCTCTGTCGACCCCTTCTCCTCCTGCCCTCAATCTTTCCCAGCATCAGGGTCTTTTCAAATGAATCAGCTCTTTGCATCAGGTGGTCAAAGTATTGGAGTTTCAGCTTCAACATCAGTCCTTCCAATGAACATCCAGGACTAATCTCCTTTAGGATGGACTGGCTGGATATCCTTACAGTTCAAGAGACTCTCAAGAGTCTTCTCCAACACCACAGTTCAAAGCATCAATTCTTCAGTGCTCAGCTTTCTTTATAGTCCAACTCTCACATCCATACATGACTATTGGAAGAATCATAGCCTTGACTAGATGGACTTTTGTTGACAAAGTAATGTCTCTGTTTTTTAATATGCAGATAAATTATTAGAATTTATAAAGTCATGTATAAAGATTGATGTTTAAAAGTAAGTATAAACTTCAAGTGCATCCTCTAAAAATTAATGTAGCTAATGTAATTTAGGAAGAATCTGATAAAAATTGTTTGGCTAGTACTGATGAATAGTTAATGAAATGTTGAATACCGGTCTTAACATTTTAAGATCTAGAGTTATGTGCCTAAGGACCTTGACATTGGCTTAGAGATAGAAATATTTATCATCAAAGGTGAAAATATCTCCAAATTTTTTAGTAGCATTGAAATCAAATTTCCAACTTGGTTATATCACCTGGAACACTGATTGTAATATTCATTTAGAGCAGGGGGTCTCAACTTTGGTACTATTGACATTTGAAGCCAGTTTAGCCTTTATTGTGGGATGCCATTCTGTGCATTGTTAGATATTTAGCAGCATCTCTGGTATGTGTCCTCAAGTTATCTTTCATGTCAATCAAAAATGTCTGGAGACAACAACAAACATACCACTGTGAACAAAATCACCCCTAACTGAGAATCACTGACCTAGGGGGATGGAAATAGCCAAGACTGTTTTGGGGAAAAAAAAAATAGAAGACTTTCTTTACCAGATTTCAGATTAAAATGTTAAACTTTAGAGGTAATAATGTGTATTATATATCTGTGAGTCTATTTCTGTTTTGTTTATAAGTTCATTTGTATCATGCTTTTTATATGTACATATAAGTGATATCATATGATGCTTCCTTTCTCTGGCTTATTTCACTTCATATGATAATCTTTAGGTTGTTACCAAAGGGGAAAGGAGGAGGGAGGCATAAATTAGGAGTTTGAGATTACTATATATACATTACTATATGTAAAATAGACAACCAATAAGGACCTATTGTATAGCACAAGGTATTATACTCAGTATTTTGTAATAACCTATAAGGAAAAGAATCTGAAAAGATTACATACTAAATATATAAGGGTATAACTGAATCACTTTGCTGTACACCTAAAACTAACACAACATTTTAATCAACTATTCTTTAGCTCCAAAAAATAAAATTACAAGTAAATGGAATAAAATATATTAAAAATTAAAAATGTATAGTATAGCTCTACAGTAAGAAAATGATTATTCAGTAGTTACTTATGAAACAATTAGTTGTTCATATGGGGAAAAATAAAATTCCAACCTTCATTCATGACCTGAAAAAAGAAAACTCAATAGAGAAGTTGATGTAAAAGGCAAGCTATTAAACTTTAAAAAGCAAAATAAATGAGTACTTTATATTCCACAGTATACATACTATACTTTGTCTAGAAAGTTATAAATGACAAATAATAAAAAAATGGAAATAAAAGTGTTAGTCTCTTAGACATGTCCAACTCCTTGTGACCCCATGGGCTGTATCTCGCCAGGCTCCTCTGTCCGTGGGACTTTCCAGGCAAGAATACTGGAGTGAATAGCCACTTCCAACTGCAGATCTTCCTGACCAACCAAAGGATGGAATCCAGGTCTCCTGCATTGCAGGCAAATTCTTCACCATCTGAGTCACCAAGAAAGCCTAAATAATTTATAGGATTGACTTACTCAATATAAAATATTATGTATTTAAAAATTAAAGTGAAAATATAGGCCATCCTTTGCCAGAATAATAACCAACCAATAATTTTTATACCAAATATATAAGCAGTATCTATGAGTCAATAAAAACGGTTATCAAACGGAAGTGGCCGAAAACATCAACCTTTTTTTCACAAAAGAAAAAATGCAAATAAACTAGAAACCTAGGTAAAAAAGCTCAATCACATGAATATTAGAGAGAACTTTAAATCCATAAAATACAATAGAGCATTCAACAACTTGATAATGATTATAATTAAATTGTGTTGTCATTGTTGAGTTCCTCAGTCACATCTGACTCTTTGTGACCCCATGGGCTGCAGCATGCTGGGCTTCCCTGACCTCCACTCTCTCTTGGAGTCTGCCCATTTAAACTCATGTCCACTAAGTCAGTGATGCCATCCAACCATCATATCCTCTATCATCCTGTTTTCCTCCTGCCTTCAATCTTTCCCAGCATCAGGGTCTTTTCCAATGAATTTGGTTTTTGATTCAGTTGGCCAAAGTATTGGAGCTTACTTATTAAGTGTGTAAGTATGTGAGACATCAGAATTCTTCATCCTACCACTAGTGGGAGTGTAATTGGTATATTCATGTAGGTATTTTTCTTTTTTTTTAATTTCCAATAAAGATGAACATGCCCATTGGTGGATATTCTTTGTGATTGTCATGAATACCCACTCTTTGAGATTCAAAGGAAATTTTTCTTAATATTAGCAATCAATATATATATATATAATTTTATTATTTCTTAAACCAAAGAGTTTCATTTTATCCAATTTTAACTTTATTTTAAAATAAAACATATTCAAAGAATACTTGAAAAAATACTGCTAATGAAATTGCTGTGTTCTAGTTCTGCTGTTAACATGCAGTATATTTAAAATTTTCCAAGCGTTTATTCCAATAATTTTAATGTAGTGGATTATAAGACATCCTATTTGAAAGAAATTACAAATTCAATTTAAATATCCTAACTAATATAAAGTTACACTGACAGTTCACTGAGCTTAATTCACAGTGTATATATAGTCAGCTACTAGTCTGCTGTCACGTTTTATAAAGAGTTCTGACAAAGCCACACATCCATAGTAACTTAATATAGTGGTATGTAATGTAAATGAACTAGAAAATTATGCATTAGAAGCTACATAATATCTAAATTAGGATGGATATATTAATATTTTCACTTTTGGTAGCCAGCAGCAGTTTTGACTAGGTCATTACATATTTGATTATTTTTGTACATAAACTAGCATGATACCAAATTTAAAATAGGAAAAAAAGGGTAAATATGTAGCAAAACTGAGTACAAATAAAAAGATTTCCAACCTCCCTAGGGATATTTTCAGAGGATCATGATATTAAGCATATATTTCCCAGTGTGTTATGATTTAAACATTAATGAAAATCAAATATATGCTTTTTCTTCATAGTTTCTTGAATTGTTTTTAGTCTTAAAAATATCTAGCCTTAAAATGTTCTCAACACTCTATAGCATCAACATGTCTCCAGGACATGCTTTTTCACATAAATATCTATCTGTCTTTTGATACTGTTCATGGGATTCTTAAGCAAGAATACTGGAATGGTTTGCCATTCCCTCTCCATGAAGAAGGCTGATAGCTGAATAATTTATGATTTTGAACTGTGGTGCTAGAGAAGACTCTTGAGAGTCCCCTGGACAGCAAGGAGATTGAACCAGCCAATCCTAAAGGAAATCAACCCTGAATATTCATTGGAAGGACTGTTGCTGAAGCTGAAGCTCTAGTACTTTGGCTATCTGATGTGAAGAACCGACTCATTTGAAAAGACTCTATGCGAGGGAAGATTGAGGGCAGGAGAAGAAGGGGGTAACAGAGGATGAGATTTTTGGATGGTACTACTGACTCAATGGACATGAGCTTGATCAAATTTAAGGGGATAGTAAAGGACAGGGAAACCTGGCATTTTGCCATTCCTGGGATCATGAAGTCAGACATGACTTAGTGATTGAACAACAACAATCTCTCTCTCTCTGTCTGTCTCTCTCTATGCATATATATTATTGTTCTGTTGCTAAGTCATTCCTGATTCTTTTGTGACTCCGTGTACTGTAGCCCACCAGGCTCCTGTCCTTATGGGATTTCCCAGGCAAGAATATTGGAGTGGGTTACCATTTTTTTCTCTAGGCGATCTTCCCAACCCAGGGATTGAACATGAGTCTTCTGTTTGGAAGATGGATTCTTTACCACTGAGCCACATGAGAAACACAAAACAAAACATACATGTGTGTGTGTGTGTGTATATATATATATATATATATATATATATATATGGAATTCTTAACCAAGCTGTCTGCTTTTTTTCTATTTACATATCTTTAAATAATTTCACCTAAGTATAGCATTTCAATTTTGTGACAATCTATATATTTTTAATTAATTTTTTCCTAAGGCCATAATATATTAATTGCTCCCTAATAATATTTTAAAATATCATCTAAAAAACTGTTCTAGTTTTTGAAGAAGCAATTTCTTGCCTCCATTAATCTCACATTCTATAGAAAGGAGACAGAAATACAATTAATAAGCAACCAAATATCAGAATAAACAGGTGGATTAGATAGATTAGATATTAAATGATTAGCTAGACTAGTAGTGAAGGATGACCTTATTTAGGGGTCATGTAGATCTAATAAAGAAAGAGATGGCCACCCATTCCAATATTCTTGCCTGGGGAATCGCATGGACAGAGGAGTCTGGCAGGTTACAGTCAATGGGGTTGCAAGATAGTAGGACACAACTTAGTAATTAAATAACAGCAATATTTACAACAACATTCCAGGGAAACTTTAGCCAATTATGAAATTGATTTAGTGAGTCTATGGCAAGGATCTTAAAATGAAAATATGATAGCTGATTGTGGCAAAAATAGCATAGTGCAGCATAACAGCATACAATGAAAAAATCAGGTGCTGTACATATAGAGTAAGTGATCTGAGAGTTCATTTGTGTGTTACAGGTGTGTGAAACTGCATATATTTATGTGTGTTTACATATTTGTCTATTGAAAATACAATATAGTATGTACTTCTTATCACTGGTACAAGTCAACAAAAGTTTCAAAGCCACTGATATATTGTAAACACACTTTCATAGAAATAGGCTTTGGATAATATTGCAATAGTATTAGATTGTATTAGTATTTATTCTCTTTTCCTAGAGAAGGAAACTGAGACACCAGACAGGTTAAATACTTTCCTAAGTGCGGTTTCAAAGTAACATTAACTTTGAATACATGCTCATATCAAGCATCAAAATTTAAAATTGGTTTTGTAGAGCTGATTTTCATAAGCTAAAGAGATAACAACCATCTTTATATTTTGAAAATGCTGTTTCATTTCTTTATTTCTCATTTTTTTATTCTCATAAGAATTGCTGCTGTATTTTGTTGATAAAATTCTGTACACATATAACTGTTTCCTTGGAAACATTTTATATTTAAAGCCTCCAAAATATTTTGACAAAATGACATCTAGAAAGATCACTGAAGAACATGAGTGTTTTAAAGGTGGAGGATTTCCTGCTCAAGTACCATTTCTCTTACTAACCTAGAGACTTGTGCTTCCTTGTGCCATTGTTTTTTGTACAGCTCTTGACATGAACTTTGGCATTCTTCCCATCTTTGCTTGTATTCACAAACCTATTACTTAGATTTGTAAGTATGATCAGTGAATTCCTTTCTACTTCTTTTTGCCATATTGCCTACAGGAAGTCAGGAGTATTTTTGTCTTGTTTTCTTTTTAGTCTTGTTCAGTTGTTATTTTTCTTTAGCTTTTTCCTGATATATAGAAAGTGAAATAAATGAGTAGTGAGGCATGATATTGCCTTTGACTCATGGTTGACACACAGACAGGTCATGACCACAGTGACCACTGGTTTCTCTGGTACAAAGAGGCCCCAGGGGTTTAAAACTATTTCCTTATGTCTTTTGGGCCATCTGATCTTCCCAAGCTCAAAAGATAGACTGTCCTTTGTAGTTAATGTATTTCTCATGTCAGGCAATTTTCAAGCTGACACTTTTGTTTGGTTCAGCTACCAGCCTTAAAAATAGAGTGAACTGAGTTGTGCTCTCTATTAACCCAAAGATATATGTCCTGTTAGAGAGTTTGTGCAGAAGAAATGACAGCAAGTCTACTGAATGAACAAGGGATTTTATTGAATGCAATATCTGGCATGGGACCTGACACTATTGTTATTGGATTATAGAATATTTAGGATTTGGAGACATGACTGAAGTTTCTTTAACTTCATTTGAATAATACTTCTACAGTGTGTTGTAATGTTATCAGATATGACCCATAGAAAGGAAAAGCTCAAGAACTCTTGGTTAACAACTGTATATGCTTCGGCAGCTTTGGAGAAGTCAGCTCATGAGATTGGGTATCCAGTGCTGAAATTCTAACTTCTGTGGCACTGAACTGCCTAGAAAAGTTAAGGAACAGTGTGAAGTAATTATTTAGAGTCAGAGCATGAAGTTGGGGTTATTTAAAATGTAGACACTGGCTCTTAAAGACTGCACAGAAAGTAGTGTTTTGAATGAGCTAAGTTAGAGATTTCTGCAATACATATCAACTGTGGCTGCAGGTATGTTTACTAGTCTGGGCTTATGTGGCCAAAACAGATCATTCACTTGGCTGGAAGTTGTGTCTCTTTGACTAGGAACTCATCTGAAGCAGTTTACTTGAGTAATGAACATGGCCTTTCCATAGAGCTTGGATTTCTCAGTGCATGGTGGCTGGGTTCCAAGAAAAAAGAAAAGAGTGGAACATGCTAGGTCTTTTAAATATTGGCAAAGTCCAAGAACATTACATTTTCTGTCCTCTAAAAAATTAAATTCTTCAAGGGTGAATGGAAAGCACATATAAGGAAAGAAAAATTTAAATAGAGTCAAGAGTAGATCCTTCCTACCATAGAAACCCACTTTTACATTAACCACATATCTGTCATGTCCAGCAGTCATCATTCTTTCAGTTAAATGTTCTATTGACATTTCTTCAGATTCACTGATATTTTCTATGGCTGTATATTGATAAAATCTGTTGCTAAGTCTAGTAAGTAAAATTTTCATTTCAGACACTGTCCTTTTCAATTCTAAGGTTTCCATTTGTTTCTTTTTTATCATTTCCTTTATTTCACCAAGATCCCCCATATTTTATATTATTATGTCTGTTTTTCTCTCATAAGTCCTTAAAACATTTGCTGTAATACTTGTGTTAAAACTTTCCTATCAATTTCAGTTCTTAAAATTCCAGGATACATATTGCTTGATATTTCTGTTTTTACAAATTATCACAGGCTGGGTGACTTAAAACAACTTGAATTTGTTATCATACAGATTTATGGATCAGGAATATGACACACATCTCAGTAGGTTGCAATCAAGGTGTCTACGGGGCTGCATTTATTTCCAGAGTTTAAAGGGAGAAATGGCTTCTGTGCATTTTTCTACCTTTCAGAGTTTACCCATTTCTTGGCTCAAGGTCCTCTTCCTCCAACTTCAAAACCAGAAAAGGAAACTTGAGCCTTCATATTGGATCACCTAAGACTTCTCTTCTGTCTCTTGATTTCAAGGATCCTCATGATCACATTAGGTACCCTTGGATAATCCAGGATGATCTCTCTATTTAAAGGTCTTTTATTGAGAACTTAATTATTTATCCAAAATCAATTCCCAATATCTGTGTAATTGAACATTCACAGATTCTGTAGATTAACATGTAGATATCTTATTATTATTATTTTTTTTTTGGTGAACCCATCATTATTGTACTTACATCAAAAACCCTGTAAAATTTTCATTTCATATATTGTCATTTATGGTTAGAAGTCCCATCTTGTCCTTATCTAGTTTTTATTTTTCTGCGGTTATTCCTACAATTTCTATTATTATGTCAGTCTTTATAATACCTAAAACCTTTATATGAATTGTATTATTTCTCACTTGCTAATTTCAATTTTTAAAAATGTTTATATGACCCATGATATACTTAAATGACATCATATTTTAATCAGGACTTCTATTTTTAGGGTGCCAGTAGGAGGTTTTGATTATCACCAACAAATACTCCTTAATATTTGCTTTGTTGTTCTTGTTGCTCAATCATTCAGTCATGTCGAACTATTTGAGACAACATGGACTGCAGCACGCCAGGCTTCCCTGTTCTTCAACATTTCCTGGAGCTTGCTCAAATTCATGTCCATTTAATCAGGGATGCCATACAACCATCTCATCCCCTCCTCTTCCTGCCTTTAGTCTTTCCCAGCATCAGAATCTTTTCTAATGAGTCAGCTATTTGCATCAGGTGGCCAAAGTATTGGTGAGGCAGCTTCAGCATCGGTCCTTTCATTGAATACTCAGGACTGATTTCCTTTCGGATTGACTAGTTTGTTCTCCTTTCAGTCCAAGAGACTCTCAAGAGTCTTCTCCAACACCACAGTCCAAAGGCACCAATCCTTCAACACTCAGCCCTCTTTATGGGCCAGCTCACATCCATGGGCTTCCCTTGTGGCTCAGCTGGTAAAGAATCCGCCTATAATGTGGGAGACCTGGGTTCAATCCCTGGGTTGGGAAGATCCCCTAGAGAAGGGAAAGGCTACCTACTTCAGTACTCTGGCCTGGAGAATGTCATGGACTTGTATAGTTCATGGGGTCAAAAAGAGTCAGGCATGACTGAATTACTTTCACTTTCATTCTCACATCCATACATGACTACTGGAAAAACCATAGCTTTGACTATACAGACCTTTGTCAGCAATGTAATGTCTCTGCTTTTTAATATGCTGTCTAGGTTTGTCATAGCTTTTCTTCCAAGGATCAAGTCTTTTTTAATTTCATGGCTGCAGTCACCATCTGAAGTGATTTCGGAGCCCCCGAAAATAAAGTCTGGCACAGTTTTCATTGTTTCCCCATCTGTTTGCCATGAAGTGATGGGACTGGATACCATGATCTTAGTTTTTGAATGTTGAGTTTTAAGCCCGGTTTTTCACTCTCCTCTTTCACTTTCATCAAGAGGCTCTTTAGTTCCTTTTCATTTTCTGTCATAAGGGTGGTGTCATCTGCATATCTGAGGTTATTGATATTTCTCCTGGCAATCTTGATTCCAGCTTGTGCTTCATCCAGCCTGTCATTTTTCAGATGTACTCTGCATATAGGTTAAATAAGCAGGATGACAATATAGAGTTTTAATGTAATCCTTTCCCAGTTTGGAACCAGTCTGTTGTTGTCCAGTTCTGACTGTTACTTCTTGACCTGCATACAGATTTCTCAGGAGGCAGGTAAGGTATTCTGGTATCCCAGCTCTTTAAAAATTTTCCACGATTTGTTATGATCCACACAGTGAAAGATTTTTGTCAAAGAAGCAGAAGTAGATCTTTTTCTGGAATTCTCTGATTTTCCTATTGTCCAAAGGATGTTGGTAATTTGATCTCAGGTTCCTGTGCCTTTTCTAAATCCAGTTTGAATAATTGGAATTTCTCAGTTCATATACAGTTGAAGCCTAGCTGGAAGAATTTTGAGCATTACTTTGCTAACATGTGAAATAACTGCAAATGTGCAGCAATTTGAACATTCTTTGGCAGTGCCTTTCTTTGGAATTGGAATGAAACTGACCTTTTTGAGTCCAGTGGGTACTGCTAAGTTTTCCAAATTTGCTGGCATATTGGATGCAGCACTTTGATAGAATCATTTTAGGGTTTGAAACAGTTCAGCTGGAATTCCATCACCGCCACTAGCTTTGTTCATGGTGATGCTTCCTAAGACCCACTTGATTTCACATTTGATGATGTCTGCCTCCAGGTGTGTGATTACACCATCGTGGTTATCTGGGTCATGAAGATCTATTTTGTATAGTTTTTCTGTGTTTTCTTGCCACCTTTTCTTAATATTCTGCTTCTGTTAGGTCCATACTCTTTTTGTCCTTTATTGTGCCCCTCTTTGCATTAAATGTTCCCTTGGTATCTCTAATTTTCTTGAAGAGATCTCTAGTCTTTCCCATTCTATTTTTTCCCTCCATTTCTTTGCATTATTCACTTAGGAAGGCTTTCTTAGCTCTCCTTGCTATTCTTTGGAACACTGCATCAGAAATATATATATATATTCCCCTCCTTTGCCTTTTAATTCTCTTCTTTTCTCAGCTGGTATTTATTTCTACTTATTTTCCCCATGATCCATTCAGGAAATTCATTCTGGAACATTTAAAACATGTTTTCAATCTTCTCTGATTATTGGTATCATCAAATATTTCCTAAAGTTTGTCCTTGCTCTGACATTTCCAAACCCCTCATATGTATTCATCTATCTATAGCTCTTTCTATACATCTGGTCCACAGATTTTAATTTAAACTCTGCGTCTTTCCCCAGTTAATTTCTGACACTAGAATGTCTGTTTTCTGGGCCAATTTTCAACCTCTGACTCATTAATTTAGATTGAGTGAGTCATTAATTTAGATTAAGGGAGGAAGTATCTTAGATTGAGATGACAGGGGGAATTAATATATTTGAGGCTCTGTCATTGTTTATCACTTCTAGATGCTTCAAGATGGAAAAATGAAGATGGAAAGGTTGAAAATAGATGTGTGTGGATTGTGTGTATGTGTTTGTGTCTTTAATTGCATTCCTTCTTTCCTTAGAGTCTGAAGAAATTTTATCTTTCTTCTGAAAAAATAAAATTAGGGATCTAAAAGTAATTTCTGCCAAATTTGTTTTATTTATATTCTTTATCTATATCCTGCTAAAACAGTCAACCCTCAATATGGTTATTTCTTTTTCTAATCCCCCAAACAGGATATTATTTGTATATGCTTTCTTAGTGTATAGATTTGAACTCTGTTTTTGATTTTTGTATGTATGAGCACATTTGTATTATGTGAGGTGTGGATATGGATGTGGGTGAGTATATTTTAGAGGTTTATAAGGTGTAATCTTTGGGTGTATTCTAGAGGATAAAATGTGTGATTTACCCTTGAGACTCAACTAGCTACCTTTGTATCTCCTTATAGCACTTTATAAGCTCTCCTACCAAGATTTGAGTATCCTTGTAAAGTAGTGCTTATTTATCTATAATATTTATTTTCATGGTTCATTTGGTATTTCTGAAGCCTGGCACAAATAGCATTTCCTGGGATAATGCTAATGATCATCTAAATATCTACTCAGAAAGAAATTTGATTTATGAAGAAATATTTATAAATATAACCTGGGGTAACAAAATTATAAACTTTGAAAGAAATCAATGTACTCTATATTTTTAATAGTTACCAAGGTTGGTAATGTTTAATTTCATTGCCTTTATGATATTAAAGACTCAGCAATTATAAACATCAATATGACATGCATCCTTTTGCATCTTGTCAAAGCTTATCACTACCCTTAATAAAATCATTTCTACTGACAATGTTAATATGAAGGATTTCTTTTGAAAAAAGGAATACTTCAAAATTTGTCCTTGGAACTTATTTGCTTACTTTTTCATCCTAAAGTGCATTTAAATTTAATTTAATGATTAATTTCTATCAGCTCTTAAAATAGACACCTACATAAGGTAACTTCTGGTTATGACTAAGGAGCTGATGAGTAAACAATTATAGGTTTAGCTCATGTGAAACACGAATATGAAAAGTCATACATACAAACCAAAATGACCTATATGGAGATTGAATTTGGGATTACCTTAGAAACTATATTAAGAAACTCTATTACAGGAATAATATGTAGATAAGGTAGAAAAATTTTAAAAACAGATTCTAGAACAACTTAGGGTGATCTATAATCAACCAATTGTTTCTTATTTCTGAACCTGAACTCACTTAAACAGATACTTTTATGAAAAATAAGTAAATTAGTTGCTAACCTACTGCCATGATTATTTTTCCTCTTGTCATAGGGTGAATGTGCTTGTAAGTTAGCCAAAAACTCAGCAAAAAATGAGGTTTCAATTCAGGTGATTTTGTTAATGACTTTCCAGTTATTAGCAGTCATATGTTTTGCAGTGCCCATTATTATGTGACACACAAACAAGCAGAAATAAAGCATGGCACTGTGAAAAAGAATACAAGCATTAGGGACTTGGATGAATGAGAGGCACTGAATGCTAAAGCCAGTAGGAACTTAACCTTTGGGAGGAAGAAGCCTAGATATAATCAAATGAAAACCACTTACTAAATAGGACTTAGACATGGCAGGCAGACATACAAAGTAACAAGTAATGGTGAGAAATATATTTGCCCTGAGGTTATGGTATAAAAATAAGTCAAGATTCTAAAAAATAAGACCTCCAGTCTTAGGGTGCACCATGATTATTGACCAATTATTATTTTTGTTCAGACACTGATAAATATAATATTAAAAACATTTATTGAATTTAGTATATATTATGTGCCAAAAACTTTACAAGTGATTAACTTGACCTTTTGATGTTATCAAAAGGTAACTAATATCAATATCAGTTTAGTGTTGAGAATTTAGATTCAATTTAAGACATTTGCACAATATCAGAGTAATTAACAAAAGAAAACAGAAAACAACTTCCCTGTAATGCCCCATGTAATCAGGGAAGTCTGAATAGCTGTATATTTCAGAATGGCAACCAGTGACCCTTGCCTTTTTCTGCTTTTTGTCTTTATTCCTCTCCACATGTCACATCCATTTTTCTATTTCTACTGATTGGCTTTCTCTGTGGAGAGAAGCAAGGCCAACCAGCAGTTCCTAAACTCATGTTTTCCATCTGAGAGTAAAAACTGTTATTTGTGCATTCCAATTTAAATATCTCCATGAAAAGACTCTAACTGGCCTTTTGTTTAGGCCATTTGCCCAATCCCAAACACTGTGGTTAGGAAAGTGAAACTATATGGGTCCCAGCATGGGGTAGGTGCCAGTCCTTGTCCAAAAACTTTCATCAAGAAAGCAGAATCATTTAGGAAGAGGTGGTATTAGTTCATAAAAGCTGCCATAACAAATGACCACAAACTGGGTGGCTTAAAAAAAACAAATATATTGTCTCTGACTTTTAGGGACCATAATCTGAAATTAAGGGTTGATTCCTTTTGAGGACTGTTGGGGGATAGATCCGTTCCAGGCTTCTCTCCTTTGCTTATGCAAGGCCATTTTCCCCTGAGTCTCTTCACATGACATTATCCCCATATTCATGTCGCTCACCGAAGTTCCCCTTTTTATAAGGACACCTCACTTGATAATATTTGTAAAGACACTATCTCCAAATAAGGTCACATTTTGAAGTATTGGGCATTGGGGATTCAGTATATAAATTTTGTTGTCGTTCAGTCCCTAAGTCATGTCTGATCATTTGTGACCACATGGACTGCAGGCTTCTCTGTCCTCCACTATCTTCTGGAGTTCACTCCAATTCACGTCCATTGAGTCAATCATGGCCTATCTAACCATCTCATCCTCTGCTGCCCTCTTCTCCTTCTGCCTTCAGTCTTTCCCCAGAATCAGTCCTCATTTGGACAGCATGGTTGAGGTTTCCATAAAGAACACCAGATGCACTTCTTGAATTACAGTCTTCATCATTTACTGTATGTTACTCATGATGCAGAATCACACTCAGTAGCTTGAGTCAGATGGTACATAACCAGGCAAGGTTGTACATCAGCGGCTCATGCAATCTAGAGACCTGATAATTTACTGTCCTTTAATATTTGTTGCCTTGTTCAGTATTTTTGTTTGTATTATTTAAAATGACCCCTCCTTTCAAAAGCTCTACCATATATCGCCACATATTATAGTACTTCTGTTTTCCTAAACCTCAAATAATAGAGATAACTGTACATATACCATTTTCACAGTTTATAGATTCATTTTTTTTTTTTTTTTTTTTTTTTTAAAATTTTTATTTTAACTTTAGTTTACTTTACATTACTGTATTGGTTTTGCCAAACATTGACATGAATTCACCACGAGTGTACAAGCGTTCCCAAACATGAATCCCCTCCCACCTCCCACCCCATGCCATCCCTCTGGGTCCTCTCCTTGCACCAGTCCCAAGCATCCTGCATTCTGCATCTGACATCAACTGGCGATTCGTTTCTTGCTTGATAGTATACATGTTTCAATGCCATTCTCCCATCTCATCCCACCCTCTCCCTCCCTCTCTCCCCCAGAGTCCAACAGTTCACTCTATAGATCTGAGTCTCTTTTGTTGTCTCGCATACAGGGTCATCATCCCCATCTTTCTAAATTCCATATATATGCGTTAGTATACTGTATTGGTGTTTTTCTTTCTGGCTTACTTCACTCTGTATAATCGGCTCCAGTTCCATCCATCTCCTTAGAACTGATTCAAATGTATTTTTTTTAATGGCTGAGTAATACTCCATTGTGTATATGTACCACAGCTTTCTTATCCATTCATCTGCTGATGGACATCTAGGTTG
>SJYQ01013808.1:88103-100477 GCA_006410935.1 Redunca redunca | reverse complement strand
TTTTCCGCTGGGGAAGTCACTGTTGGGCTTGTAATCTGTCGGTTTTAATTATTCATTTATGTATCGTTCCTGTTATGATGCCCTCTGTGCTTCCAGGGCTCGCCACAGACTCGGCAGGGAGAGTGTTTCCTGGTGTTTGGAAACCTCTCTTCTTAAAGTTCCTTTCCCGGGTCGGGCTTCCCTACCCAGGACGGAGCTCCCTCCCCACCTCCTTTGTCTCTCTTTTCGTCTTTTATATTTTTTCCCTACCTGTTTTTGAAGGCAATGATCTGCTTTTCTGGGTGCTTGATGTCCTCTGCCAGCATTCAGAAGTTGTTTTGTGGATTTTGCTCGGCGTTGAAATGTTTTTTTTTGAGGAATTTGTGAGGGAGAAAGTAATCTCCTGGTCCTATTCCTCCGCCATCTTCTCTCCCTCCCCTATAGATTCATTTGAAAAAAACTTTGTCCCTTCTGTGTTCACATCGCAGTACAAATAAGGCACCTGCAGACAAGGGTGTTCATTAGTGTTTGATGTGCAGAATCAGCACAGAGTTTTGGATGGATGACCAAGTTAAGTGAGTCTGATATCATCAACCAGCCAGCATGACAGAAACAGATCGTTAAGCCTTTAATTTTCACAGGTAATAAAGATCTGAAGATAATCACTGAATGCTTTTCCTCATACTATGATTATATATTTAAGTCCCAAAGAGGCAAACTAAAGCTATAAAGCTATCAAATATTTTCAGAGATGAGTATGTAGTATGCTTCAAATATGCAATCAACTTAAATTTATCAAGTGATTCAGTTCAGTACAGCTCAGTCGCTCAGTCATGTCCGACTCTTTGTGACCCCATGAACTGCAGCACACCAGGCCTCCCTGTCCATCACCAACTCCCGGAGTTCACTCAAACTCATGTCCATCGAGTCAGTGATGCCATCCAGCCATCTCATCCTCTGTTGTCCCCTTCTCTTCCTGCCCCCAATACCCCCCAGCATCAGAGTCTTTTCCAATGAGTCAACTCTTTGCATGAGGTGGCCAAAGTACTGGAGTTTCAGCTTCAGCATCATTCCTTCCAAAGAAATCCCAAGGCTGATAGCCTTCAGAATGGACTGGTTGGATCTCCTTGCAGTCCAAGGGACTCTCAGGAGTCTTCTCCAACACCACAGTTCAAAAGCATTAATTATTCGGTGCTCAGCCTTCTTCACAATCCAACTCTCACATCCATACATGACCACAGGAAAAACCATAGCCTTGACTAGATGGACCTTTGTTGGCAAAGTAATGTCTCTGCTTTTCAATATGCTATCTAGGCTGGTCATAACTTTTCTTCCAAGGAGTAGGATTACATTAATGAAACAGCCAGTTTCATTTTAATGGTTATAATGCTGGCCTTTTTTGGTGTGATTTCATCATGAACACCATATGTGTGGTTATATGATAAGGCAAATTTGGCAATATATGTTAAAATGGAACCAGTCTGCTAATACTAAATACCACTAGCTAATGCATAATTGATAATGTTACAGAAAGCAGGTTAAGAAAGTCAAGTGGAAAGCTTGATGATAGATATCTGATGTACAGACATGTTTTAATCATATCCTTAAAATACAAGAAACAAAAACAAAGGAACAGGTATGAGCCTGCTTGGAAATAGAGGCAGATAGAATGTCTCTGTTTGGTTTTCAGCCTTGTCAAACTGACTCTGAATAAAGGCAGTAACAATTGGCCTTGTGAATACCAGTCACAGACCTAAACTAAGAAACCGAGAACATTAGAGAAATATCTGCCCTTCTGTCTACGTACACAGCACAGGATCACTGGCAATAGATGGTGGCTATGCCATTCTCCCCAGAGGCATTGAAGAAAAGAAAGAATCAACAGGGTAAATTTAGAACTGTGAAATATTTAAGGAAAAAAAATGTGAAGAGCATTGATCTGAGTATTTGATGGTTATGTATATTCATTGTAATCACCTGGTGGATCTTTGACATATTTTAATTCATGCCACTCTGTGTCCCTAATTCTGATTTGATAAGTCTAGATTAGGGCCCAGGGATGTTGAGCTTTTCAAATCCTCTAAGGTGATTAGTCCTTTCTTCTTTCAGCTTGTCCCCTTGTTGTTCAGTTGCTCAGTCTGACTCTTTGTGATCCCTTGGACTGCAGCAGACCAGGCTTCCCTGTCCTTCACCATCTCCTGGATCCTGCTCAAACTCATGTCCATTAAGTCAGTGATGCCATCCAACCTCTCATCCTCTGTCATACCCTTCTCCTCCTGCCTTCAATCTTTCCCAGCTTCAGGGTATTTTCCAATGAGTCAGTTCTTTGCATCAGGTGGTCAAAGTATTAGAGCTTCAGCTTTAGCATCAGTCTTTTCAATGAATATTCAGGATTGATTTCCTTTAGGATTGACTGTTTTGATTTCCAACACCACAGTTTAAAGCATCAGTCCTTTGGTGCTCAACCTTCTTTATGTTCCACTCTGACATCAAAACATGACTACCCAAAAAACCATAGATTTGACTATATGGACCTTTGTTGGCAACATAATGTCTCTGCTTTTTAGTATGCAGTGGTTTTTCATAGCTTTTCTTCTAGGGAGCAAGTATCTTTTAATTTCATGGCTGTAGTCACCATCTGCAGTGATTTTGGAGCCCAAGAAAATAAAGTCTGTCACTGTTTCCAACTTGCCCCCTTTCCTATGTAGTATTTGCATATCCCAGATGACTGATGGCCAGTTTCTGCTCTCAGATGTCTTTGAATAGGGAAAATTAGTTGGGGTTATCATCATATATACTCTAACAAAGCTCTGATAATCCCCATCACATATATTTTTTAATTCACATATAAAAAAGTCACTGATAATTTGAAGTAATTCTTCACTATCATTTCATATAAAGTGCTTATATTAAGATCAATACTCTTTATGGTAAATTGTATATGGTCAACTAGTTATCATAGAATATTTGATTTTTGCTATAGCTGACATATGCTTGCAATTTTGCTATGAATTAACAAATGCAGCTGCATCTTAATCTAACTTTATCCCTATAAATACATCACCATTGAATCTTACCTATGATCTATTGGTTAACTATTCCTAACACTCATGAAAGTTGTATTCACTAGGCTAAAACTTCTTTAAACATCAGCATTAAATAAATCTCTTATTTGTAATACTACTTGATTCCCCTGTTGTCAATATTCTCACCATGGCCAATTTCAGGCTACAAATGGAATCTTGGTGAATGAGGAATTGGAAAGTGTATTAATTTCCTAGGCCTGCTATAACAAAGTATCCCAGAACAAATGACATTTATTCACTCATGGTTCTAGAAGATAAAAATTTAAAATCGAGGTGTTAGTAGGGCCATGCTTTCTCAGATACCTACAGGGGAGGATCCTTTATTCCTCTGTCTAGCTTCTGGTACTTGAGAGTAATCCTTAGCCTTCTCTGGCTTGTAGATGTATCACTCCTAGATGTATCTCTACTTCCTTTTTCACAAGGCATTTTCCCCTCTGTGTTGCTGTGTTCATATTTTTCTCTACAAATAAGAACACCAGGCATTAGGTTAGAGCTTATTGTAACCAACTATGACCTCATCTTTAGCATTAGTCCTTCCGATGAATAGTCTTGGAATAGTTGATTTTCTTGAGGATTGACTGGCTTGATCTCCTTGCAAATCTCCTTGGACACTTGATTGGAATAGTCTGCTCATGGGAAAAGACTCTGATGTTAGGAAAGATTGAAGGCAGGGGGAGAGGGGGACCACAGAAGATGAGACTCAAGGTACATGAATTTGAATAAACTCAGGGAGATGCTGAACTCCATGGGGTCACAAAAAGTCAGACATGACTTAGCAATTGAGCAACGACAAATAACAACAATGGCCTCGTCTTAACTTGATTACACTAAAAAAACACTTATTTCCAACTATGGTCACATTCACAGGTTTCTTGTGTTGGAATTTCAGTGTATATTTTAGGGGGCATATTTCAACCCATAACAGGGAAGTACAATAATATGACATTACATATGTCCATGGTATTTCCACCATGGAGATATTGTAGGTATATATATATNNCTGTAATCATTGAACTTTTAATAATTGGGTCTTATAATGTGGTATGAGTGGTAATACACTACTGATTGGAAACATCATATAACCTTTACCTGAAAAATATGATATTAAAAGTAGAAGTGAATTATTTCTCCTTTCATTGCAGTGCTGAACAAAACTTAATGTCTTTTGCCCATTCTGCCAGCTATGATATAGACAGAATAATGAGGGAGATGATAGTCAAAACAAAGTATATAAGCAATTCAGATACTTCTCTCTGTATTCAGTCCTCTATTGTATTTCTCACATGTCTGCAAATCTTGGAAACAAGGCACTGACAGACTTTTTTTTTTTTTTTCTGAGCTATTTTGCAGGAGTGTTTATATAGCAAACCCTTTGAAATACAGAGATGGTGTCTCCAAGTATTGGGTTTGCTTCTAGGCTTGGAAGGTAGAGATAGTATTGCTTCCCAAGATCTGGTCTGCTTATGGTTCAGTATATTAAAAATACTTTCTCCCATGGGAGCAAAGTGCAGCCATGATCACAGCCGATTATAAAAGGTTCTGTTGCTCTAGTTCTGTGTTCTTCTTCTCTGCCACAACACAGTAAATGTGCAGATGTTATCCAGCCATTTTTGAGTCATGTGTGGAACACAGGGTTTCAGGGAATAAATGCAAAAAAATAAAGACACACTGACTATTGACACTCTGTGAGTAATCTGCTGTACTTGTTCTCTAAACCAAGTTTATTTTCTTCTCTAAGCATCCATGAAAATGAGGTCAGCCTAGTAATCAACTTGCATGGAAAGAAACATCTCAGACCCTCACAGCTCTTGGCTTCCCTTTTCCATTGACCTTGGATTCCACATCTATAGTATTTTATTAGTTACAGTAGTAGTAGTAGTAGTAGTGTAGTAGTGTAGTTGTGTCTGGCTCTTTGTGACTCCATGGACCATACCTTGCCAGGCTCCTCTGTTGTTGGAATTTTCCAGACAAGAATACTGGAGTGGATTGCCATTCCCTTCTCCAGGGGAGCTTCCTGACCTAGGGATTGAACTCAGGTCTCCTGCATTGCAAGCAGATTCTTTACCATCTGAACCATCAGGAAATTAAATAATCCTAAATGTAAAGGCCCCTTTATCCTTTAGAATTATAATGTAAATCAGTATTGATCTTCTGTTTACATTACGTTTTCAGATGATTGTAAACATAACACCAACAGAAATTCTGAGTCCTGTTTGTTTCTTCTGTATGACAATATCTGATAAACTTTCAGTTCAGTTCAGTTCAGTTGCTCAGTCATGCCCAACTCTTTGTGACCCCATGAATCGCAGCACGCTCTGTCCATCACCAGCTCCCGGAGTTAACCCAAATTCATGTGCATCGAGTCGATGATGCCATCCAGCCATCTCATCCTCTGCCGTCCCCTTCTCCTCCTGCCCCCAATCCCTCCCAGCATCAGGGTCTTTTCCAATGAGTCAACTCTTTGCATGAGGTGGCCAAAGTACTGGAGTTTCAGCTTCAGCATCAGTCCTTCCAATGAACACCCAGGACTGATCACCTTTAGGATGGACTGGTTGGACCTCCTTGCAGTCCAAGGATTCTCAAGAGTCTTATCCAATACCACAGTTCAAAAGCATCAATTCTTTGGTGCTCAGCTTTCTTTACAGTCCAACTCTCACATCCATACATGACCACTGGAAAAACCATAGCCTTGACTAGAAGGACCTTTGTTGGCAAAATAATATCTCTGCTTTTCAATATGCTATCTAGGTTGGCCATGACTTTCCTTCCAAGGAATAAGCACCTTTTAATTTCATGGCTGCAATCACCATCTGCAGTGATTTTGGAGCCCCCCAAAAATAAAGTCTGACACTATTTCCACTGTTTCCCCATCTATTTCCCATGAAGTGATGGGACCAGATGCCATGATCATAGTTTTCTGAATGTTGAGCTTTAAGCCAACTTTTTCACTCTCCTCTTTCTCTTTATCTTAACTAAAAATTATACTATTTGTCTTTTAAGAAAATATCTTTATATTTCTTTACTGACAGTGTTTGCTTATATGGTCTATGTAACTATGTATATATTTATAATTTTTCTCTCTACCATCAATATCATCTATTTCTACCATATTTAACTTGAGAATCCAGTAACTTTCTCAATCTGTGCCAGTGGCTATATCACTTTACCCCCCTTAACTTTAGTTCTCACATTTATAGAGCACAGAGAGTAATATTATCTCCCTCTTATTGTTGTTGTAAAATTGAGGTAAGTGAATTTAAGACCACCTGATGCAAAGAGCTGACTCATTTGAAAAGACCTTAACCTAGATAGCATATTGAAAAGCAGAAACATTACTTTGCCAACAAAGGTCCATCTAGTCAAGGCTATGGTTTTTCCAGTGGTCATGTATGGATGTGAGAGTTGGACTGTGTAGAAAGCTGAGTGCCGAAGAATTGATGCTTTTGAACTGTGGTGTTGGAGAAGACTCTTGAGAGTCCGTTGTACTGCAAGGAGATCCAACCAGTCCATTCTGAAGGCGATCAGCCTTGGGATTTCTTTGGAAGGAATGATGCTAAAGCTGAAACTCCAATACTTTTGCCACTCATGCAAAGAGTTGACTCATTGGAAAAGACTCTGATGCTAGGAGGGATTGGGGGCAGGAGGAGAAGGGGACAATAGAGGATGAGATGGCTGGATGGCATCACTGACTCTACGGACATGAATTTGTGTAAACTCCGGGAGTTGGTGATAGACAGGGAGGCCTGGTGTGCTGTGGTCCATGGGGTCAAGAAGAGTTGGAAACAACTGAGCAACTGAACTGAACTGAATTCAAGTAAAACAACTAAAATGATTATTATTTTGGATGATTTTATGTTAGCAGATGGTATTTAAAATATGTACTTCTTTAAGACAAATTAACTTAATTAACTCACTGAATCAATAAATATGGAATGAATACTATATAGCAGGTACTTTTTAAGGAACTGAAGATATATATATATATCTTGATTCCCTAGTATGTAATAGACCTTTTTAATAACTACAGTTATATCAGAATATATATTTTAAAAATTCTTGCACCCATGGAGTTGACATTCTATGGGAAGATAGAAAATGAAAGTTAAAAACTTTTTTTTTAATTGTTGTTATTTTTCAGTTGCTAAGTCATGCTCAACTCTTTGCAACTGTAGGAACTGCAGCATACCCAGCTTCCCTGTGCTTCACTATCTCCTGGATCTTGCTCAAACTCAGACTCACTGAGTTGATGATGCCATCCAGTCATCTCATCTTCTGCCTCCCCCTTCTCCTCTTGCCCTCAAATTTTCCCAGCATCAGGGTCTTTTCCATTGAGTTGGCTCTTTGCCTCAGATGGCCAAAGTATTGAGTAGTGTTAAAGTGCTAACTGGAAATAGTACAATTTTAGTCAGAGAGAAATGTGAAACTCTATCACATCTTTGGTCCCAGAGTCATACCTGATGAGTTGACTATAATGCAAAGTCCTTAATGGAATTAGAAAATGTGTGCATGTTTTGAGAAGGTGAGTTGAAGAAGTGGTGTTATTAAACAACATGGATCTGAAACATGGAAATATTTTGCATGTTACAGGAAGTTACTCAGGCTGACAAGGTTAAGGGCTGTTCACAACATGATGCGTGTGGTTGAAATATAGTGTCTGAGGTAGTGAGGACTCAGATCAAGGCAGATCTAGTTTAGAAGAGGGTAGGGACTTGGGAGCTGGGAACCTTGGAAATTAGAATTTTTCAGAATAAAGAACAGCTTTTGAATCTGGAAGAACATGAAGTCTGATTGATGACTTCATAATATTCACTCAGAATATTAAGATGGAGAAATAGAAACTAAATACACTTGCTAACAAGCTGTTTGTTTAGTACTGAGTGAACAAAATCTATGCTCATTTTAAACTTTGTCATATAATTTTATCATTTTATTTTTAAATTGCAAGACATTAATCATTTATACAGTTGGATTTTTTGTTATGATGTCACAATATGCCAGTGTTCTCTTTTTTCATGAATTGGCTTAAACTTGTCTTTAACCATGTTTCCTTTGCTCATCTGCACACACACGGAACAACATATACTTTGCTTGAAAATAAGAGTTAACACCAGAGGCAAAGTAAAATGCTTCTTAGTTTGGAAGCAGTATGTATGAACCACTTTGATTTTGTGTAAAAAGATTGATTCCAAGTCAGAAAATTTGGTTCCACATTTTTAGCTTCAGCTCCATGTATAATTTTCTTCACAAAATCATTGTAAGCTTTGGAATCTTTACTAATGTGGGATCTTTGCGGCAATACCATGTTAGTCTCTTGGTCTCGCAAAGAAAGGCAGTAATAGTGACTGGACTTCAAGATGGATTTTAATGGGGATTCAACTATATGTTATAAATGTGCTTTATGCAGAGGCTACCCTTAGTTTCAGAGGGTTTGTGTTTCAAAATGGAAAATAATTCATGTAACATATGTTTTGTTATTATTTGTGAAAGGCAGTGTGTGTCCATTAATATGAAATGTCCCTAACATTTCAAATTATAAGTTAATAGAAACAGGCTTGCTGTTAGCAGAATGCCTTGTGTAAATTCAGGCATTCACATGTGAAATAGGGAAAGTCTTAATTTTATGATGAGGGCTCTTGTTATGATGGTGAATGCTGTTGTATTAAAGTTTTTTTAATTGTTCATTGACTGGAATATGTTAAATTAGTAATTATATCACCATTATAGGTAATACTGATGCAGTGGCTTGTGTTAGAAAATATTTGGTGGGTGCTTCTATAGCTTACAGGTTAAATTGTTTTATCAGAATGGGGCCCATAACAGGTATTTGATTTCAAATTTGATTCAGGTTAATAACCAGTATGGCCCTGTAGGTTTAATTGTTGTCCTGAGATAATAGTAGAATGATAGTAAAATCAATAGAATTATTAGTATGGAAAAGATATAACTAATGTTTTTAGAGTATGGGCCTGATAACTTATTTAGTAACTGTGCTATAGAGTGTGGTGTAACATAATGACATGAAGGATTTTGAATTCACCATTCAGTTCCTATAAATTCTAAAAATAAGGGGGTATAAACTGCTATTACTTGCCCTACCAAAGAAACTCTTTTGTCAAACATATTTCTTATGTGTGTGATGGGATGCCTGATATGATGAAGGGTAGTTAAACATGTCACATACATAAGGCTAGTGTTAGTGGTAATTTTTTTTTTCATAAAAGATCTGTAACTTAATCATATCAAAATCATGGGTAGGGTTTTAGAATTCTTAGAAAGGAGATTATTAAAAGGAGTGTTTTAATGATGAGATTGTCTCTGTATACTTCATATATGTAAGGGTTATGAAATGCTCCTAAAAATAATAAAAGTTTCTTATGATGATGTTGGCCTTCTCTGCCAGGAACACCGGGAATGAGTCTGCTATGTATCCTATCCATACATATTCTGATTCACTTTCTGTCAAATCAAATGATTTCTGTGAGAATAGAGATAACTCATATTATGGGTAGGGGTCAGGATGGGAAAGTTAATCATAGGTGTTCCTGTGTAATAATTAGTACTGAAAGTGTAAATGATCCATTTATTTGTAGAACTGATAAGAGAATAACTGCTAATGTCACTTCATATAAGATTGTCTGGGTTACTGCCCATGGAACTCTATTAGTACATCTTTTAAATTTGAAGCTCATTCAGCTCAGAAGATGGAGTAAACAGCCAGGCTTGATATAGATAGTCTATATGTGGTAAGTCACTTCAGTCGTGTTGGACTCTGTGACCCCATGGACTGTAGCCCACCAGACTCCTCTGTCCATGGGATTCTCCAAGCAAGAATACTGGAGTGGGTTGCTATGTCCTCCTCCAGGGGATCTTCCTGACCAAGGGATCGAACCCACATCTCTTATGTGTACCACACTGGTGGGTGGATCCTTTACCATCAGCGCCACCTGGGAAGCCCATCTAGTATATATAGTATGTGTATTAAGTCGCTTCATTTCTGTCTGACTCTTTGTGATCCTACGCCAGGCTCCTCTGTCCATGGGATTCTCCAGGCAAGAATACTGGAGTGGGGTGCCATTGCCTTCTCCACAGAAATGTAGCAAATAAGCACGCAAATAAGCTTAATTGTATGGTCCTGGCTTAGTGGTTGGGTTGGGAAAGTAAGGAAGTTTGGGTGTGTTAGTCGCTTAGTCGTGTCTGACTCTTTTCGACCCCATGGACTGTAGCCAGGCAGCCTCCTCTGTCCATGAAATTCTCCAGGCAAGAATATTGGAGTGGGTAGCCATTCCCTTCTCCAGGAGATCTTCCTGACCCAGAGATCGAATCAGGGTTTTTTACCATCCAAGCCTCTAGGGAAATCTAAAAAGGAAGCTGTTTATCTAAGCATAAAGAGGTGGAGGTTCATCTTAGAAGTACCAAAACATGTGGGAAATTATAGCCTGAAATCATCTGGAAGGGAAATTCTATGCCTACTGAACTTATAGCTCTAGGGGAGGAAGTTAGAAACATGTTAATGGGGTGCAGGCACAGCTATGGCTTCCAATTATCAAGGTCTCAGAAGAAAGTAACAGTCTCTAAAAAATGACTAGTCAATTTGTAAGTGTTCAAATGAAAACAATTTCAGACTTTATTTGAAAACTTTATTGCAAGAGGCAGGAAAGGGACTACTGCAGTGGTTGGAAAGGTGATTCTTAGAACATTCCACCTAGGAGATCTGCAAACATTTCAAAAGTAGGGCAAGCAGGGCTTTCCTTTTATCAGGAGGAGTAAACAAGGGTAAAAAGAACCAAATGTGGGAACAAAATAAATGAAGAAATGCTTTTCTTTGGGGTCAGTAGATTCTCAAATTTTTGAAAAAAATTCTTAACGATAGGCTGTCTGCTCCCTCTGGCTGAGGGTGAGTTAATATTTAGGGTCCTATAAAGCCAGAAACTTCACTAAAGTTTGGTTTAGTCCGTTAACAAGCACTTTGTGTTGATTGACAAGTGATGACAAACGAGTTCCATTACTTATCGTTCATAAGGCAAAAAATGGGATTTGTAGATTCTAGCTGCTTTTTGCATGAGTAAACAAGGTATGTTTGTATGGTGGAAGTTACCATTAAGTCTTAGTCTGAGTCATAAGGGGAAGGGTGTTCTTTGCAGCGAGGCTTTCTTTCCTATAACACAGAAAGGTAAGGGGAGTTCTTCAATGCAAACTCTTTTCTAGGAGCACAAGTATCATACAATAAGCTAAAAACTGATGCAAGCAAAACCAGTGAAATAGCTACTGACAGAGTTGGAAAAGTCAATTGGTGTATGGGCTTTGCTAGTGGCTCAGATAGTAAAGAATCTGCCTGCAATGCAGGAGATGTGAGATTGATCTCTGATCTGGGAAGATCCCCTGGAGAAGGAAATGGCAACCCACTCCAGCTTTCTTGTCTGGAAAATCCCATGGACAGAGGAGGCTGTCTGGCTGTAGCCCATGGGATCACAAAGAGTAGGACATGACTTAGTGACTAATAGACAACAACCACCAACAAAAGCAGTATTTAGAAATATGTCTCAAAAGAACTTTCGGTGTGGTAATTCGCACATGGAATATCCTGGAACCCCATAGATGAGAAGGAAACTAAAATTTTCAGGAAATTTTGCTGGCAAAAATCCTAAGATATTGAACAAAAAACTTTAACTCTTTGAGATTTTAAGAAGAAAAACAATGAACAACAACAACAACAACAAAAAAAAACTTTGGTCCCTAAGCTTTTTCCTGTAGGAACTGAACTGAGAAGTATGGCAGACTATAGGAGGATACCTTTCCCAATATCCATCTGATATATAGATGAGAAATAGTGAGCTATAAATAATCCCAGAGCAGAACAACACAGAACCAGTAGAATAAGGATTTCTGAGAGAACTGTCAGATCTTGTCAGGAACCCCACCTCCAGACCTACAAGTAGAAAACATTCAAAAACTATCTTCCCAGTGGCATTTGAGAATGGCTGCAGACAAGTCACTGACAAGAGAGGACTTTATTTCCTGTAAGGAGGAAATGTGTGTGTTCTATGTGTGGGAAAAAGGAATCAGTGACATGCCCGGTGAATAAGACAGATTCAATGCCTTTTCTCTGCATGTAGAAGGTTTATGTTAGTGTGTGCAGATCACTTAAATGTGAGAAATAAACTATTCTTGAACTCAACTACTTAATATATTTTTTCTTTTATCTAATTTCACTACTGCAACATTGCTGAGCATTTTACTACTTACTGTAAATTATAGTAAAGTGTTCTTTTTAAACCATATTTGTTATATTTTTATTAATTCCAATCCCAG
>SJYQ01013808.1:75342-87745 GCA_006410935.1 Redunca redunca | reverse complement strand
GTAGGAAGTATAAACTATTCAATTCAACAAACATTTATTCTAAAATAACATTTCTTACACATAGTTATGGTTATAGTGTCAAACCTATTAGATATGCAATGCAAATTATATCTGGTTTCATATCATGTTAATAAATAAACTTTCCTACTTTTTGTAGGATTACATGAAAACCACGAACATCAATCCATTCATTTTTACATAGTAACAACTGTGCCCTATTCCACAATAAGTGTTCAGACAGTTGTAAACCTCCATATACTCGCATTGTCTCCATACTCAAACTACTTTCTTCCCAAAATTTCTAGATTGTGTTTGATATATGCATTCTGGTAACCTATGTCATAAATCTAAAAATTCACAGAATAAAATGATAGCTATTATGTTATCAGAATTGCCATTCTATAATCGTTTCTCTGCATTAGGTTATTCTTTGGTTTTCAGTTAAACTAAATAACTACACTGATATGTAGGCATTAATCATGTAACTCCTCAGCCATCTCTGAAAATCTAACGATGTTAAAAAAGGAATAACTCTATTTTCTATTCCCTTCTACTCAAACTGTGGTCCATTTATCAGGCACAGTAGCATTCCCTAATAGCTTCTTAGAAACACAGAATCTGAGGCCCTACTCAAAACATACCAAACTCAGAATCTACACTTTGATAAGATGATCCATGTGATTTCTGTAGGTGCATTAAAGTTAGGAATATACTACCTTATTCCCTGTAGTAGAATTCATATTTTTCTTTTGATATAACTAAGATGAAAATAGGTCATAATGAATTTAATTCTGCAACCAAAATTTTCTACATAAATTTGTAAAAAGAAAAATGTTTATGGCATTTAAGTAAAAAGAGAAACTTCTGCCCACCACTCTCCCACTCGTTTTTCACGAAGTCCAACACATGCCTGCTTCATCATTCATTAATATTCTTGGTGGAAATATCCCACATTTTAAGTTGAAATTCTCAACATAATAACTAACCTTCCATCTCTAAAGTAGTGGTTTCAGACACGATCATAACCATGAAAAAGTATTTCTGACCTCAGATTAAGAATGAGAAATATAAATAAGTGATTTCCTCTCTTTCTTGAATTGTATACTCATATTTATGATGCACAAAGGAGAAGCAAGAATGGTATGTCTGCAGTGTTATGGGGATATATTGCAATAATATGATATTCATTCCATTACTCATTTTTCCTATCGTTCAGAGAAATCTAAATTTTATTCTTTGTAGAGGCACTGATTTGTATAAGAATATTGGCAATTAGGAACTTGCCTAGATACAAATTCATTGAACTAAAAAAAAATATGTTCCAATTGCCATTCAAGCTTGAAAAGAGCAAAACATCAGTTTGCAGAACCAGAAAAGGGCCTTGGAGAGCAATATGAGAAGATGAAAATCATCATTCTGAGTGCACTAAGGAAATTAGCCTGAGATAGCTCCTCCCTTCTGATACTCATTTACATCTTAAAAGGAGTCCTAAAATTGGCTTGTAGAAGAATTTTTTAAATAAAATTCAGTAAAAAAGAAAATATTGGATTATAATAATTGACTTTCTACATGTGAATTTCACTTTATTTTTAGAAACACTCCTTTTATTGTTACCCAGTTTAAGCATAAAAAAATGTTGTTGAAATTATTAAGTTCTTTGCCTGTAATGTATGTTTGTGAGATAATGAACCATATTTCCCCACTGTGTAAACTGTACCATGGAGATTAAGGAGCACTTTTAGAAGTTGGGAGAAATCTTTTGGGTCACTGGGACACCACTTATGAAACTAGCACTCATTATACTAAATGACACCCTAGTGGCTTGGAAAGGTTAACAGAGCTTTCAAGAAATTATGACTCCTTGAGAACAAATTGTTCAACCATAATCATGTTATTTCCAGTGCATCTGGCTAGATGTTTGTAAATAAAGATCTTCATGTGGTGTCATAAATTATAAAGTATTTTTGTGTATATGAGAGTAAGCTAATTCAACTTTAAAGATGACTATAACATTGTATGTTTATACGAATAAAGCAGATATAGTTTCTCTCTTTCCTTTCAAAGGTAAATATTTCAAGATGTTCTACAAAATATCACAACTATTAAGTCCATTGGATCCAGTTTTGAACCTCACTCATAGGCACAGATAATTATTGGTGATTTATACATACAGAATGACAGTATTTACTTGTGACTGCTATGTGAAGACATTAGGATGTGATTCATACACATTATTTCCATTGTTACAAAAATATTTACTGTATGTCAAATAGTATGTGTTATGGGATATAATATGCATAGATTTACTGTGATTTTACTATGTCCCAAGCACCTTATGTGACTTATCTTACTAGTTCCTCTTAATCATTATGATAAATATGATAGATAATACATTATTAAGCTGAAACACTTAAGAACATATTAAAAAGATATAAAGAATAAATAAATAAAATAAAAAGATGGTCTTTAGAGAATAAGCTAGTCAAATGTGTAGGTCCATCTTAAAGTTTGGCTTTTTCTGCACTGTACTACAGCAGGCTTCCCTATGGCTCAGACAGTAAAGAAAAGTGAAGTGGCTCAGTCACTCCTCTTTGTGACCCCATGGACAGTAGCCTACCAGTCTCCTCTGTCCATGGCATTTTCCGGGCAAGAGTACTGGAATGGGTTGACATTTCCTTCTGCAGGGGACCTTCCCAACGCATGTGTTAGACTAAGCGCTCAATGAATATTACTACTCTGACATCTGTCCCGGTGATGACATTCCTTTCTAAAACTTAGGGCTAACTTGAGACTTTCTATGCAAGTTAAGGAAAAATACATAACTGATTACACAGTAAAGTGATGGCCAATTTTAACCTCATCTTTTACTCAGTGACATGATCATTATACTAAAAGTCCTTTTAATCTGCTTAACATTTTGTTCCTAAATTTCTCTTTGAACTTCTCTTGGAAGAACCCTAACATCTTTATGTGAGAATAACAGACTCGAACCACTTGAAACAAGAGTGGAGACTTCTTTAAAGGGGATCTGTTTGTTCTGGAATACCATGAAAGAAGGCAGCTAATTCAGCAGATTACTAGCTTCAAAGCAGTTCATTTTGACCATCTTGGAAGCCCAAACACTTCATGGTCAGCATACAAATGTGATTTAACGACTAGTTTGACAAGTGCATTATAAAAGCTGTATGAAGGAGAAAAGAGTACAGTGAGGGGCTGGGGAATGAGTGAAAGCTTCATTTTGACATGAGTCTAGTTTAGGATTGCTAAACTGTTATTTCAACAGCCAGAGTTCATGCATTCTGCTGTCCAGTCTGAATTAAGCTGTTACTCCTGGTTGGAATTTTTTTTTTCCTCTCCTGAATCATGACTTTGTCTTCCTTTTTCTTAAATGGCTAAAAGTATTTCAAATGACATTCAAAAACCCAGAGGACTAAACAGGGCATTCTTCAGAAATAGGCTTGTCAGAACTAAAACTTGCAAAAACAAAAATGAAACTCCTATAAGAAATTAAGTATCAAATTTTTCATCAAAGAATTACTTATCATATATAGCATCATCAGCTCTTGATTATACATGTTAGTGGAGAGGACCAGTGACCCAGATAATCAAGAAATCATTTATTTGATTTTGGAATGTGCTTTCTTTTCTTTTCTTTTCTTTTCTTTTCTTCATTTTCTTTCTTTATTCTTTTGATCTTGTGTATATCTGGAGTTCTCAGGATTAGAAATGGAAGCAAATGAGGAAGTCACACTGTTTGACTCAAGGAACCAGGAAAAACCACTCAGATTCTCGACCTTAAACTTGTCTCCAGCTTTGCTTTTGATTCTACTAGAAGTTAAGACTTCTTTGCCAGACTACCAACATTCCCCTTTTCAGCCTGCAATGTTTCTGGCTTATATCTTTCATTAAGTGAAGGAGGAAATACTCTTTGGGTGTGGAAAAACTTCCCTTTCTAGTGCCAATAGGAAGACCATGAAATAAGGATGAAATAAGGAAATGAAGTAAATATGAAATAAGAAAAAAAAGAAAGGTACTGAATGATCTTAAATGGCTTACTGAGTTCTGTACCTTCACTTTTCTTCCTGCACAAGCTAATTCTAATGAAAGTGCAATATGATCCAGGGACAAAGCCCTTAGCCTAGTCTTTAGTACATATTTAGTTCTGTATAAACAACAGCTGCATTTTATTGGCTTGAGTTTAAAGGAAGATTTACTTCTGCCAAATCATATGGTGAAATATCAATCTATAAGAGAAGAATTAAATATAATATAATCCTACAGGAAAAATGCAAACATCATTGCAGAATAAATGAAAGGCATCAATGCTCCACTACCCAAGTGAAACATTTAAAAATGATGCATTTTAAAAGTGCAAGATGTCAAAAGGTCACGAGGGAGGAAAGCATTGTAATGCAGATGAAAGACACAACCAGAAAGCTCCTGGTTTTTCAAACAAAAAGCCCTCTCAGCTGCTTGTAGTTATTTCTTTTTATTATCTTAAATGTAACAAACTTGTTTCATTTTAATTACTTGCTACAGCTAGCAATGTTCTGTGTCACTTTTGTTAGGTGATGGTTTCATTATACTGCTGGTTTACTTATTAATGGTTTGTTTATTAACTCCCTGATACAATCATCTGTATTATCTGAATGCAAGACCTCTCCTTAAGTCATGCAGAACTTTTTCACAATAACAATAAATGATGCAGAGTTTTTAAAATATGTGTAAACATTAACTATAAATTGGAAGGTGTCATGCAATAATTTGTCGAATCCATTTTCTGCTTTTGAAAGAGAAAGTAACGTTTCATAATCTAATTACATCCTGACAGTAACTTGTGTTGATCATGAACGTGAAAGTGAAGTTGTTCAGTTGTGTCTGACTCTTTACAACCCTGTGGACTGCAGCCCATCAGGCTCCTCTGTCCATGGGATTCTCCAGGCAAGAATACTGGAGTGGGTTGCCATTTCCTTCAGACAGTGGTATTTTTTTTGATAATTTTATTGTTTCACCTCAGTAATTCTCAGGTTAGTCCAGATTTGTTATGCTTCTAGGGTATTAATTCCATGCCATTAAAACTATACAACATCTGTAATATTTATTTGTAGATTCATGCCAAAAGGTTAGCCTCCCAAATATCAAATTGAAATGATCATTCATTAACAACACAGTTTCATTGTGTATTATCCCTGTATCCAACTTCAAAATCAACCTGAATTATTCCAAATGAAGGTATTAACTTCTTACTAAACATTCCCAGTGGTTCTCAAAACTTACAGTACATAACACTCCAGGAGAGCTTTTTTAAAATGCAGATTCCTGGGCTCAACCATCAGACTGTATTAGTGTATACTTTCAGGGGTGGGGATTAAAAGTCTCTGCTTTTTAACCAACACCATAGGCAATTCTCACTAGGATGGTTTGCAACACATTTTTAGAATCACCAACTTACTGATACATCGATTACTTGTGAAAAGGAACTTAGTTGCCATCCTATAACACAAAGCTGCTTTTCAACTTGCTGTTTATTAATCCTAAGGGTAAGTACTACACTGAAATGAATTTAGGCAACCTACTCCAGTATTCTTGCCTGGAGAATCCCATGGACAGAGGAGGCTGATGGGCTACAGTTCATGGAGTCACAAAGAGTTGGATGTGACTGAGCGACTGGCACTTTCACACTGCTACAGAGAAGAGGGTAATTCAATTTTGAGAACTGGGTAGTCGCAAGGAATTTTCTGACCCTTTGAAAATTTGCAAAGCCAAAGTCAGCTACAGTGTAAACCCACTCTAACTGCATTTGTTGGAAAAAAGTTTTAAAAATTATCTCTACTTAAATGCAAAGGTGCCCCACAAGGAGAGCAAGCTCCAACCCTTTTTCAGTGGTCAGTGATTGTTAAAGTAGTTCCTATACAGATAAAACATTTATTCCTCATTGGTTTACTTCAGCCAGGTTAAAAGTGATGCCTAGATTTTCAACACTGTTCTTACCTTAGTCCAGGGACACTACCCTCTCTCACTTGGATTATAAAAACAACCTACTAGCTGATCTCAGTGACAAATCTCTTTCTTCATCTTGCATCATGTTCTATATTCCAGTCAAATAGGACATTTAAGAAAGGAAAGTAAATATTTCATTACCTTTTAAAGCAGGATAAGGGAATGGCAAGCCACTTCAGTATTCTTTCCTTGAGAACCCCATGAACAGTAGGAAAAGGCAAAATGATAGGATACCAAAAGAGGAACTCCCCAGGTCATTAGGTGCCCAATATGCTACTGGAGGTCAGTGCAGAAATAACTCCAGAAAGAATGAAGGGATTGAGCCAAAGCAAAAACAATACCCAGCTGTGGATGTGACTGGTGATAGAAGAAAGGTCCAATGCTGTAAAGAGCAATATTGCATAGAAACCTGGAATGTCAGGTCCATGAATCAAGGCAAATTGGAAGCGGTCAAACAAGAGATGGCAGGGTGAACATCAACATTCTAGGAATCAGCGAACTAAAATGGACTGGAATGGGTGAATTTAACTCAGATGACCATTATATCTACTACAGCGGGCAGGAATCCCTCAGAAGAAATGGAGTAGCCATCATGGTCAACAGAAGAGTCCGAAATGCAGTACTTGGATGCAATCTCAAAAACGACAGAATGATCTCTGTTCATCTCCAAGGCAAACCATTCAATATCACAGTTATCCAAGTCTATGCCCAAGCCAGTAATGCTGAAGAAACTGAAGTTGAACGGTTTTATGAAGACCTACAAGATCTTTTAGACCTAACAGCCAAAAAAGATGTCCTTTTCATTATAGGGGACTAGAATGCAAAAGTAGGAAGTCAAGAAACACCTGGAGTAACAGGCAAATTTGCCTTGGAATGTGGAATGAAGCAGGGCAAAGACTAACAGAGTTTTGCCAAGAAAATGCACTGGTCATAGCAAACACCCCCTTCCAACAACACAAGAGAAGACTCTACACATGGACATCACCAGATGGTCAACACCAAAATCAAGTTGATTATATTCTCTGCAGCCAAAGATGGAGAAGCTCAATACAGTCAACAAAAACAAGACCAGGAGCTGACTGTGGCTCAGATCTTGAACTCCTTATTACCAAATTCAGACTTAAATTGAAGAAAGTAGGGAAAACTGCTAGACCATTCAGGTATGACCTAAATCAAATCCCTTATGATTATACAGTGGAAGTGAGAAATAGATTTAAGGGACTAGATCCGATAGATAGAGTGCTTGATGAACTATGGAATGAGGTTTGTGACATTGTACAGGAGACAGGGATTAAGACGATCCCCATGGAAAAGAAATGCAAAAAAGCAAAATGGCCGTCTGGGGAGGCCTTAAAAATAGCTCTGAATAGAAGAGAGGCAAAAAGCAAAGGAGAAAAGGAAAGATACAAGCATTGAATGCAGAGTTCCAAAGAATAGCAAGTAGAGATAAGAAAGCCTTCCTCAGCGATCAATGCAAAGAACTAGAGGAAAAGAACAAAATGGGAAAGACTAGAGATCTCTTCAAGAAAATTAGAGATACTAAGGGAACATTTCATGCAAAGATGGGCTCGATAAAGGACTGAAATGGTCTGGACTTAACAGAAGCAGAAGATACTAAGAAGAGGTGGCAAGAACACACAGAACTGTTCAGAAAAGATCTTCACCACCCAGATCATCATGATGATGTGATCACTCATCTAGAGCCAGAAATCCTGGAATGTGAAGTCAAGTGGGCCTTAGAAATAATCACTATGAACAAAGCTAGTGGAGGTGATGGAATTCCAGTTGAGCTGTTTCAAATCCTGAAAGATGATGCTGTGAAAGTGCTGCACTCAATATGCCAGCAAATTTGGAAAACTCAGCAGTGGCCACAGGACTGGAAAAGGTCAGTTTTCATTCCAATTCCAAAGAAAGGAAATGCAAAAGAATGCTCAAACTACCACACAATTGCACTCATCTCACATGCTAGTAAATTAATGCTCAACATTCTCTAAGCCAGACTTCAGCAATACGTGAACCGTGAAATCCCTGATGTTCTAGCTGGTTTTAGCAAAGGCAGAGGAACCAGGGATCAAATTGACAACATCCGCTGGATCATGGAAAAAGCAAGAAAGTTCCAAAAAAACATCTATTTCTGCTTTATTGACTATGCCAAAGCCTTTGACTGTGTGAACCACAATTAACTGTGGAAAATTCTGAAAGAGATGGGAATACCAGACCACCTGACCTGCCTCTTGAGAAATCTGTATGTAGGTCATGAAGCAACAGTTAGAACTGGACATGGAACAACAGACTGGTTCTAAATCGGAAAAGGAGTACATCAAGGCTGTATATTGTCACCCTGCTTATTAAACTTCTATGCAGAGTACATCATGAGAAACGCTGGACTGGAAGCTGGAATCAAGATTGCCGGGAGAAATATCAATAACCTCAGATATACAGATGACACCACCTTTATGGCAGAAAGTGAAGAAGAGCTAAAAAGCCTCTTGATGAAAGTGAAAGAGGAGAGCAAAAAAATTGGCTTAAAGCTCAACATTCAGAAAACTAAGATCATGGCATCTGGTCCCATCACTTCATGGGAAATAGATGGGGCAACGATAGAAACAGTGTCAGACTTTATTTTTTGGGCTCCAAAATCACTGCAGATGGTGACTTCAGCCATGTAGTTAAAAGATACTTACTCCTTGGAAGAAAAGTTATGAGCAACCTAGATAGTATATTCAAAAGCAGAGACATTACTTTGCCGACTAAGTTCCATCTAGTCAAGTCTATGGTTTTTCCTGTGGTCATGTATGGATGTGAGAGTTGGACTGTGAAGAAGGCTGAGCACCAAAGAATTGATGTGTTTGAACTGTGGTGTTGGAGAAGACTCTTGAGAGTCCCTTGGACTGCAAGGAGATCCAACCAGTCCATTCTGAAGGAGATCAACCCTGGGATTTCTTTGGAAGGAATGATGCTAAAGCTGAAACTCCAGTACTTTGGACACCTCATGTGAAGAGTTGACTCACTGGAAAAGCCTCTGATGCTGGGAGAAATTGTGGGCCGGAGGAGAAGGGGACGACCCAGGATGAGGTGCCTGGATGGCATCACGGACTCGATGGATGTGAATCTGAGTGAACTCCGCGAGATGGTGATGAACAGGGAGGCCTGGCGTGCTGCGGTTGATGGGGTCGTAGAGACCGACATGACTGAGCGACTGAACTGAACTGAACAGGGTCAGTTTTCAGTGTCTGAAGCAGGGTAAAATTTTCAATTCCTTTGTTCTAAGAACTTCATTATTTTGAAACTATGATCTTCTGCCCAAACTACCAATCAACTGTGAGGGTAGAATAAAAACATCTTAAGACATATAGACTCACAAGAGTAACTTTGAGACAGTTTCTTTAGGAAATAATTGGATGATTTGTATGTCCAAAGTGATATATAGGTTAAAAATTAAATAAAGCATACATTTGGAAATGATTTTTAGAGGAAAATACATGATGATTATTTTGTTGTGTATGTGTATTTAACAGAAAAAAAATAAACTATTAGTCTAATATAGAATGTGTTATATACATAATAAAGAAATTGTATTAATACAACATAGGCTATTCTCTCTGTAATGTATATTAAATAGGAAATTTATAATGTGTATTGCTGCTGTGCTCTTGTGTTAGTCACTCAGCTGGTCTGACTGTATGTGACCCTATAGACTGAAGCCCACCAGGCTCCTCTGTCCATGAAATTCTCCAGGCAAGAATGCTGGAGTGGTTTGCCTTGCCCTTCTCCAGGGGATCTTCCTGACCCAGGAATTGAACACAGGTCTCCTACATTACAAGCAGATTCTTTACCATTTGAGCTAGCCAGGACGTCAAATGTATATTAAATAAATATTAAAATGCCACAACAAAAAAAGAAGTAAAGAAAGAAAATTAGATAAAATAAACAGAATGAAGAGATAAAGGGAGTTCCCAGGACAAGACAATTAGGATAACTGTATATAGGATTTGTGAAATAATCCATTAAACTTGAAGCAGATTATATGAATTGAGAGATGTTTTATTAGGAAGATAAATTTTATACATTATCTTCAGATGGTGACTGTGGCCATGAAATTAAAAGACACTTGCTTCTTGGAAGAAAAGCTATGGAAAACCTAGACAGAATATTAAAAAACAGATACATTACTTTGCTGACAAAGGTGCGTCTAGTCAAGGCTATGGTTTTTCCAGTAATCATGCATGGATTTGAGAGTTGCACCATAAAGAAAGCTGATCACCGAAGAATTGATACTTTGAACTGTGGTGTTGGAGAAGACTCTTGAGAGTCCCTTGGACTGCAAGGAGATCCAACCAATCAATCTTAAAGGAAATCAGTTCTGAATATAAATTGGAAGGACTGATGCTGAAGCTGAAGCTCCAATCCTTTGACCACCTAATGTGAAGAACTGCCTCTGGTAAACACTCTGACATTAGGAAAGATTGAAGGCAGGGGGAGAAGGGGACAACAGAGGATGAGATGGTTGGATGGCATCACTGACTCAATGAATATGAGTCTGGGCAAGCTCTGGGAGTTGGTAACGGACAGGGAAGCTTGACCTTCTGCAGTCCAGTCCACGGGTCACAAAGATTTAAATATGACTGAGCAACTGAACTGAACTGATGTATCTCAACATATCAGAGGAATGTGAGGTAGTCAGTGAGTTTGGAATAGAAATTATGATAGAGACATAAAATTAAGCAAATGAAGCAAGGTAATTATTAGTATCAAGAAAATAAACATTTTTCATGGAAATAAATAATCATATTTTGCTGTGTGGCTACATTTTTGAATAGCATTTACATACTCATAACATAAATCTTGAATATTTATCTAACCAACATTTTCATAAAATGTTCTTGGAAAGACGGACTGAGAAGAAGAATGTGTTGTATCATAAATGAGAAATAAATCATCATGAACACCAGGAGGCAAAGTTCAGTTTTTCTATTCTATCTCAATTTGGTATTTCAATCTGAGAAACAATGGTGAAATTATGTAAACATGGCAATATTCCTTACCTAATACTAATTTAGAGTGAAATGGGAAAAAAACATGAAATGTTGGTAACTAAAAAATACAT
The DNA here is from genome assembly GCA_006410935.1 of Redunca redunca. Lineage (NCBI taxonomy): Eukaryota > Metazoa > Chordata > Mammalia > Artiodactyla > Bovidae > Redunca > Redunca redunca. The sequence goes on along the minus strand of SJYQ01013808.1, from coordinate 76,638 downwards.
TTCTCCTATAGTTTACACTTTCAAGACAAAGTAGATGCAGTTTTTGACCTCAGTTCTCTTCTTTATTTCAAGCCCTCCAGATTTTCTACCAATCTGGTAATGGAGTTATCCAGACTAAATGTTTCTCATCCCTCAATTAATTTATGATTATTTGCCTGGATACTGTTATTATAATTTTATTGGTAAGATGATTAACTAGGAGTGTAGTAAATATAGGGCAGTTTTAATGTGGGCTTGGACTTTGCTTGTTCTGAGTCCAATTGGTATCTTGGCTGTTGTCATACTGAAGTCAGAGCAATGTAAGATATTCCAGTAGTTGGAAAAACAAAATAATGTGGACTATTCCAATGGTTTGAAATGTTGTTTGACAGAAAGAAAAACAAAAACAAAAACTATGTTTCTGATCTTTCTCACAAATCTTTGCTTTCTAATTGGAAATAGTGATGGTATTCACCTCATTGAAAGTCAGGCTTTAGCTCTAAGTTCATTTCTACACTCATCTTCCAACTCTTGTACCCCTGTTCCTTCCACTAACAGAGATAAACATATTTACCTCAGAGCACCAAATTTTGCCATTTGCAAAATGAGGGGAATAGAAAAGTTAAAGTCACCCAGTGTGTCTGACTCTTTGCAACCCCATGGACTTCCATGGGATTCTCCATGCCAGAATCCTGGAGAGTGTAGCTGTTCCCTTCTCCAGGGGATCTTCCCAACCCAGGGAACTGTTATATAATTTAGAACACTACTTTTAGCACCAACATATGCTATTTTAAAGTTAGTAATTAATAAGGTAGATCATACATCTGCTCTTTTATAAATTAAAGAAAGTATATAATTTCAAAATATATTTGAAAAGTTGTATAAAATTGTGCATGTGTGTGTGCTCAGTCATGTTTGACTGTGCCTTCCAGGCTCCGTTGTCCATAGAATTGTTCAGCCAAGAGTACTCGGGTGGGTTGCCATTTCCTCCTCCAGGGGATCTTCCAGACCCAGGGATCAAACCAGCATCTCCCAAGTCTCCTGCATTGGCAGGTAGATTCTTTGAATTTTACAAACATACAGGGTTTTGTTAACTCCATCAACACAGCATATAGTAAATCATGTAGATATAAATTTATACATTAAAAAGTTTAAAATGAAAAGACAAGTAAATAGCTTCTTGATTTCCTGGATGTTATTTTAACATTGTCATATGTGCAGCTATAACTAAAATAGATTTACATCAAAGACATGATTCTTTATGAAAAGTTTAAAATTTATATAAAATATATCTACATTTTAATAAAGTTCAAAAAT
>SJYQ01013808.1:41280-62620 GCA_006410935.1 Redunca redunca | reverse complement strand
TTGAAATTATTTATCAAATCTTTTAAAACAATCATTATAAAAAAATTCCAACATGCAATTAAAATTATCTTCAAACAAATGAAAAAAATAAAATACTCAATGGAGAAATACATGTCAAAAGTGCCAAATAGAAATTATAAAATTGAAGAGTACAAGAAAAACAAAGTTGCTTGATGAAGTTAATAGGAGAGTTGAGACCACAAAGGATAGAAGTAAAAAATTTGAGGACAGTCCAATAGAATTTACCTAATCTGAACAATCTCCATAGACAGGGGAGACTGGTGGGCTACAGTCCATGAGATCACAAAGAGTTAGACATGACTTAGCAACTAAGCACATTATGAAAAATAGAGAAAAAGCTGACTGAAATAACAGTTTGAGGAAACAGTGGGACAAAAGTAGAATAGCTCATTATTTATATCATGGAAACTGAGAGGAAGAGGAGAAAGTAGAATTTAAAAAATATACAAAGACATTATGACAGAAAACTTTCCAAATTTGATGAAAGCTATAAAACTATAGGATCAAGATACTGAGCAAAATAGGAGACCTAAAGAAATCCACACCAAAATACATCATAATTGGATCTGAAAATTAAGTTAAAAACTATGGAAAAAACGTAGAGTCACATGACACATTACCTTAAAGGGAACAACCATATTAAATAACAATGGATTTCTTATCTGAAAACGTGGAAGTCTGAAGAAAATGGCAAAGAATTTTTCAAGTGTTAGGAGAAAAGAATTGCCATTTGCAAATTCTATATCTAGCTAAAATATCTTCAGGAATCAAAGGAATATAAAGATATTCTCAGACAAAGGAAAACCAAGAGAACATGCTCCTAGTAAACATAATCTTAAATAATAGTTAAAGGAAGTTCTCAAAATGATATATAGGAAAGGACTTGAAACTTCAGAAAGAATTAAAAGGGACTTCTGGTCTGGACAACATGGTATAGGCCAGTTTCTTCCACGTCTCTCTCACTCTTTAAACTATATAATACTCTTAAATAATGTGTCAGCAACCAAAGAAGGATGCCGACAGGTGGTAAGAGGAAGGAAGACTGGTGTGAGAATATACTACTGGAGGAGAATCAAAGTGGGAGGATATCTGAAGCTCTAAATAGCCTCAATTTTGGCATTCCTGTCTCAAATTAGCAGCGGAAGACACTCAGGTAGGTGTCAGGATTTTCTCTGCCAAGATTCAGCAAGCCTGGATTCACTGCTAAGGGCAATCAATCACAAACTATGCTAGCAAGAGCCAAGAGAGGAGCACTTTTTTCTCTTTGGTGTCAGAACCCTCCATTTCTGTACTAAAACCCTGAAGTCACTGAAGAAGGAAACATGCAGTGGGGATCCTAACCTANACAAACTATGCTAGCAAAAGCCAAGAGAGGAGCACTTTTTTCTCTTTGGTGTCAGAACCCTCCATTTCTGTACTAAAACCCTGAAGTCACTGAAGAAGGAAACATGCAATGGGGATCCTAACCTATTGATAATAAATGCCTACCCCAGGAAGTGCTCCCCTTCCACCTCAAATAGGTGAATTAGCAACAATCAGGAAAACCTCTTCATCTCCAAATCTTGAGACTACAGAAATATATACATTAAAATATGTAAGAAATACCTAAAGAAGTGCTAAGAGGGAACTTAATAGCACTTAAAGACTTACATTAGAAAAGAAGGAGAAAGATCTCAATGATAACCCAATTTTCTACCTCAAAAATCTAGAATAAGAAGAGCGGAAGAAACTGAAAGTAAGTTCAGATAAGTCATTGGTACACATAGGAGCAGAAATCAATGAAACTGAAAACGGGAAAACAATAGAGAAAATAATTGACAGAAATGTAGCAGAGAAATGAAGCAGAAGTATGTTTGGAATGGTTATCAACAGTATCTGCCCCATCATCGATAGCCTGTGATCCCATTACCACCAAAAATGATGCATTCTTTGTGACTGCAACTTGTTATCATCAGATAAAATAGTGTTGTACACATTTCAGTGGAGGAATATGAGTAACTGAACTACAGTCCACTGTAGGCAAAATAATGGAAATAGAAGAAAAGGAACTTATGGTGAATAAAGGTGCAAAGTAGTGCTCCAAGAGTTTTTATTATCTACACTTACTAGAAGAATTAAATGAAGAACAACAGAAATTCCTAACACATTGATCTGTAGAGGCTTACTGTCTATACGTTTAAGCTGTCATGAATATCCTTTTGTTTACATTGTAGTTTTATGGGATTATTGAAGGGTAAATATGATGACACTTTGGAAAAAAAGTAAACCAAGTTCACCATTTAACAATAGAATTTTGATATTTAGGATGAAGAATGACAATTAATGGCAAACATTTAAATTCATTACTCTCTTCACCTGTTTTATTATCACATTTTTTTTCAATGTTTTAGGGCTTTTCTTGGTTTAGTACTGTAACTAAATATCTTGGTTCAGCAGAGAGGAATTATTTATGACACTTGTTAGCAAAGTAGAGCAAATAAATTTTATGAGATGCATGATGTTGGTTATTAAATAAAATAGAAAATTCAAGCTATATAATCTTATATACCTAACACATTTTTTTCTCAATTTGTGCTTCATTATCAAAATTATAGTGTTAAAAGAGAGTGAACATAATTAACCATATATAGGAAATTAATGCATGCTTGTAATAGGGATAACAGCTTTTATAGAGTTGGATGATTACTTTTAAACTCAATTAAAATTTAAGAGTTGGTGTTCCTTCATTAGTTAGATTGGATTTTCTTTAGTCCAGAAATTACATTTTTTTCTTTGACGTTATACATATGAGGTGAATATTTGGAAACTGGAGGAATAGTACTAGTGATTATTTTTAAATTATTCAATCAATTGAAACATGAGTTTGGGCAAGCTAGAGGTGTTGGTGATGGACAGGGAGGCCTGGCATGCTTCAGTCACAAAGAGTTGGACACAACTGAGTGACTAAACTGAAATGAAACATTCATTTATTTTAATGAAAAAAAATGTAATTGTTTCCTGATCATTATTTGCTTCTTAATAGAAAAGAGAAAAATAATTTTTCCATGATGAAGACCATATCTGAGTAACAGTAGATTCATTTGGCCAAACAGTGAGCTAAAACTCTCAGAACCAGTTTTACTTATTTAGCATAATTTTGCAACTAGGGAGGAAATTGAGTAACTACCTTTTGTTATGTTATGGGTCATGAATATCAAAGTAATTGAATATGTCTTACTGGATGTAGATTGACTTTTAACTATTAATCAGTCTCATTTCTTTTAAAAATTAATTTCAGTGTTAATATTAAAAAGTACTTTTTGACTAGTTTTAGAAATAAAGTGAGTTAAACTATGTTGTTTCATAAAAATTGATAAGGATTAATTACTTCAGCTAAATATGGCTGCAATGTTCACTTGAAAACACAAACACTGGACAGGTATTTATGGAAAATGATAGGTTCCAGATTCTAAGAGATAAATAGTTGTACTTGTGTTTATTATCTCACTGATAGTCATCATTATGAAGTGATGAATATGATCTGCTGAGTTCTGAAGAACTGGTCAGCTTGATTGCTGACTGGCAAAAGCATGAATTAAAAATATGGTTTCTACTATAATCTACTAACTCTGACGTGAACCACACAGCACTAAGTAGATGAAAAATTCTCAATAAGGCATTTTGAAAGCTTACACTTTAACAAATTACTTTAACTAGTAACCTGACAAAACGTGGTCCCCTGGAAAAGGAAATGACAAACCATTTTAATATTCTTGCTTTGAGAACCCAATGAACTGTATGAAAAGGCAAGAAGATAGGACACTGAAAGATGAACTCCCCAGGTTGGTAGATACCCAATAAGCTACTGGAGAAGGGTAGAGAAATAACTCCCAAAAGAATGAAGAGGCAGAGCCAAAGGAAAAACAATGTACAGTTGTGGATGTGACTAGAGATGGAAGTTCAGTGCTGTAAAGAACAACATGCAATGGTAGGAATGGTAGGACTTACTGAGAATGGTAGGTCCATGAATCAAGGTAAACTGAAAGTGGTCAAACAGAAGATGGTAAGAGAGAATGCCAATATTTTAAGAATCAGTGAACAAAATGGACCAGAATGAGTGAATTTAATTCAGATGATCATTGTATCTAGTACCGTGGGCAAGAATCTCTTAGAAGAAATGGAGTAGCCCTCCTAGACAACAGAAGAGTCTGAAATGCAACACTTGGGTGCAATCTCAAAAATGACAGAATGATCTCTGTTCATTTCCAAGGCAAACCATTCAATATCACAGTAATCCAAGTATAGGCCCCAACCACTAGTGCTGAAGAAGCTGAAGTTTAATGGTTCTATGAAGACCTACAAGACTTTCTAGAACTAACACCCAAAAAAGATGTCTTTCTTCATCATAGGGAACTGGAATGCCAAAGTAGGAAGTGAAGAGATACCTAAAATAACAGGTAAATTTAGCCTTGGAGTAGAAAATGAAGCAGGGCAAAGGCTAACTGAGGTTTGCCAAAAGAACACACTGGTCATAACAAACACCCTCTTCCAACAACACAATAGAAGACTCTATACATGAACATCACCAGATGGTCAATACTGAAATCAGATTAATTATATTCTTTGCAGCCAAAGATGAAGAAGGTCTACACAGTCAGGGAAAAAAAAAAAAAGAAAGAAACAGAACCTAACTGTTCCTCATATCATGAACTCCTCATTGACAAATTCAGACTTAAATTAAAGAAAGCAAGGGAAACCACTAGACTATTCAGGTACGACCAAAATCAAATCTCTTACTATTATATGCTGGAAGTGACAAATAGATTCAAGGGATTAGATTTGATAGACAGAGTGCCTGAAAAACTATGGACAAGATATACATGACATTGTATAGGAGGCAGTGATCAAGATCATTCCCAAGAAAAAGAAATGCAAAAAGGCAATATGGTTGTCTGTGGAGGCCTTTAAAATACCCGAGAAAAGAAAAGAAGGTAAAAGCAAAGGAGTAAAGGAGAGATATACTCATTTGAATGCAGAGTTCCAAAGAATAGCAAGCAGAGGTAAGAAAGCCTTCCTCAGTGATCTATGCAAAGAAATAAAGGAAAACAATAGAATGGGAAAGACTAGAGATCTCTTCAAGAAAATTAGAGATATCAAGGGAACATTTCATGCAAAGATGGGCACAATAAAGGACAGAAATGGTATAGACCTTACAGAAGCAGAGGTGGCAAGAATACACAAAAGAACTGTACAAAAAAAGATCTTCATTACTCAGATAACTAGGGCGGTATGATCACTCTCCTAGAGCCAGAAATCCTAGAGTGTGAAGTCAAGTGGGCCTTGGGAAGCGTTATTACGAACAAAGCTAGTGGCAGTGATGGAATTCCAGTTCAGCTGTTTCAAATCCTAAAAGATGATGCTGTGAAAGTGCTTCACTCAATATGCCAGCAAATTTGGAAAACTCAGCAGTGCCCACAGGACTGGAAAATGTCAGTTTTCATTCCAATACCAAAAAAAAGGCAATGCCAAAGAATGCTCAAACTACTGCACAATTGCACTCATCTCATATGCTAGTAGAGTAACACTCAAAATTCTCCAAATCAGGCTTCAGAAATACGAGAACCGTGAAATTCCACATGTTCAAGTTGAATTTAGAAAAGGCAGAGGAACCAGAGATCAAATTGCCAACATCTGCTGGATCATCGAAAAAGCAAGAGAATTCCTGAAAAACATCGATTTCTGCTTTATTGACTATGCCAAAGCCTTTGACTCTGTGAATCACAACAAAATGTGGAAAATTCTTCAAGTGATGTGAATATCAGACCACCTGACCTACCTCCTGAGAAATCTGTATGCAGGTCAAGAAGCAACAGTCAGATCTTGCCATAGAACAATGAACTGAGTCCAAATAGTGAAAGGAGTACATCTCAGCTGTATTCTGTCACCCTCTTCATTTAAATTATATGCAGAGTACATCATGTGAAATGCTGGGCTGGATGAAACACAAGATAGAATCAAGATTGTGGGGAGAAATATCAATAACCTCAGATATACAAATGACACCACCCTCATGCCAGAAAATGAAGAACTGAAGAGCCTCTTGATGAGAGTGAAAGAGGAGTGTGAAAAAGCTGGTTTAAAACTCAACATTCAGGAAGCTCTAACAGGGGCTCTGTATCAATCTAGAGGGGTGGGATGGGGTGGGAGATGGGAGGGAGGTTCAAAAGGGAGGGGATATCTGTATACCTATGGCTGATTCATGTTGAGGTTTAACAGAAAACAACAAAATTCTGTAAAGCAATTATCCTTCAAGAAAAAAAAAATAGATTAAAATTTAAAAAAAGAGTAAAAAAAAAAATTCAGAAAACTACGATCATGGCATCTGGTCCTATCACTTTCTGGCAAGTAGATGGGGATACAATGGACACAGTGAAAGACTTTCTTTTTTGGGCTCCAAAATCGCTGCAGATAATGACTGCAGCCATGAAATTAAAAGATGCTTGCTCCTTGGAAGAAAAGCTATGACCAACCTAGATGGCATATTAAAAAGCAGAGACATGGCTTTGCCAAAAAGAGCTGTCTAGTCAAAGCTATGGTTTTTCCAATAGTCATGTATAGATGTGAGAGCTGGACTATAAAGAAAGCTGAGTGCCAAAGAATTTATGATTTTGAACTGTGGTGTTGGAGAAGACTCTTGAGAGTCCCTTGGACTGCAAGGAAATCAAACCAGTCAATCCTACATGAAATCAATCCTGAATATTCATTGGAAGGACTGATGCTGAAGCTCCAATACTTAGGCCACCTGGTGAGAAGAAATGACTCCTTGGAAAAGACCCTGATGCTGGAAAAAACTGTAGGCGGGAGAAGAAGGGGACAACAGAGGATGAGATGGTTGGATGGTGTCACCGACTCAACGGACATGATTTGGGCAAGCTCCAGCAGTTGGTGATGGAAAGGAAAGCCTGGTGTGCTGCAGTCCATGGGGTCGCAGAGTTGCACACGACTCAGTCACTGAACTGAACTGAACTTAACTTTAAATAATACTTTGAAATCATGTATGCCTTCTGAAGTTTCACCTAAAATAATAAGAAGCACTTAATAGTTTTTTAAATAATAAAATTGTTGATAAAATATATCCAATTTTATTTTAGGAAATGTGAACTTTTTTGACTGAAAGCATTCAAAATGTTTTTAATACTTCAGATGTGAAAGCCTTCTGGTTTAGCCCTCTTTATTTTATATCTCCGTTTTCTCTTTTCAAACAATCAATATTCTGTTTGATATTCTAAGGTATATACTTATTTGTGTCTGAAGGCCATATTTCAATTATCAAGTGCTGTTGTTTTTTGTTTTGTTCTTTTTTTCCTATTTTACAAGTGAAAACTTCTTAACTCTTATGATTACTTTCCCTCTACTGGTTTGTAGTTTCTCTAAACACAACTTAAAAAAAAAAAAATCTTAATCTACATTGTTGGATTTTCTCANCAAAATTATAAGAAATTAATTCATTATGCCAAGAGTGTTGTATGTAAGTTAAGTCTATCTCATAGAGATAAAATATCAACACTGATAGGTCTTAATAAAAAATTCACACTCCTGTATATTTATTAGCTGTAGAACTTTTGTCTCTATAAGTGAGAATTCACATTTTAGTGGTGGCTATAAAATGATTAACATGTCTCCATCTAAATCTTTACTGGAAGATATATTAATTAACATTTTAATAATATAGATTTATTTTATTTTTGAAATATAAGTTAGGCTTTAATTCTCACATCAATTAACTGAGAGCTTTAAAAATTTTTGGGCTTTCCAGGTAGCTCAGCTGGTAAAAAATCCTCCTGCAATGTACAAGTCCTGGATTCCATCCCTGGGTTGAGAAGATCCTCTGGAGAAGGGAACAGAAATCCACTCCAGTATTCTGCCCTGGAGAATTCCATGGACTGTATAGTCCATGGAGTAGCAGAGCTGGACACAACTGAGTGAATTTCACTTCATTTTAAATATTATTATTTTTAAAATTATTTGTTGCATTCACAGGACACTTTGCCTATGCACAGCTTTATCATACACTGTCAAAAGTAAGAAGCTAAGAATGTACATTTTCATTTATCCAAGTCCTAGCTCTTAAAAATATTGCTCTAAATCACAGGTATATATATACTCTTCTGTGGTATATTAAGTTAGCCTCACAGAGAAGAACCATTGGTGTTAGTAGATGAAATAATCACTGAACAAGACTTTAAAAAAAAATCACTTGAAATATTTACCTAGAGATCTATTATCATTTATTCTTAGACATTAGAGTATTCAATACAAATTGTCTCCTCAGCAGATACATATTATTATACCCAAGATACTTGAAACATATGCTTTTTATCATAATGGTTGCTGTTTTCTGTTTTAGCTTGACTTTCTCTAGAGTGTATTGAGGAATGCACACATTTTTGCTGACATTTTATCAGAGCAATAAAATGAGATGTGGGTCTATACTCAAAAGGCCACTAAATTAAGTCAGCACGTTTACGGCAGAAAAAACTGTTTGCCCAACTCTCTGAAAAAAACAAATTAGTAAAATATGGCCCAATTTATGGTTAAGTGTATTGTTACACAAACCCCCCCATCTGTGAGTATTCTATACTCTAAATACATAACTGAGAATCTGCCCTAACATTTACAGGTAAAATGATTTTTACTAATGAAAAAGTAAGTTAGTGGATACAGGAAGAATATAATCAATAAAATTGATTGATATGTGGATTTGGTGTGATATGATAAATAAGTTTTTAAAATAAATTCACTTTCTTCTGATTTCTCATTGGTAATTAATCATACACTAAAGTAAGCATATCATTAGAATAATAATATGAAATTATACTGTCTTATAGATTATATATTTATAATGTAAAATATGACTCATTTTAATATATGAAAATGATTTTGATTTTTTTGGATGGATACATTGTTATTGCTATTTACAATTTTATTTTGCCATTTCTAAATCTTACCACTTTCTGTTTTCTTATAACAGAAGTTGTCAAATAGAAGTAATATTTTACACTTAAGCTTGTTTTTCTTCTATCTTGAGATAAAATGTCATTTTTTAACATGTAGGAGTGATATACTTAATGTTTTTCATAGATTAAGAAAATTATTATTTATTCTAGTTGTTGAGAATATCACATTTGCCTTTTTTTTTCCCACTGATATAGAGATATGTATTTATTGTTTCTGAATGCTAAATCATTCTGAAGTTTCTTTTTTTCTTTTTGCTTTTTTTTTTCTTTTTTAAAAATTATTATTATTATTTTACTTTACAATATTGTATTGGTTTTGCCACACATCAACATGAATCGGCAACGGGTGTACACATGTTCCGAATCCTGAACCCCCCTCCTACCTCCCCCCTCCCATCAACTTGTGATGTATTATGTGTTTGAAAATGAAAGTGTTAGTTGCTCCTTTGTGTCCAACTCTGAACTCCATGGACTGTATAGCCTGCCAGGCTCCTCTGTCCATGAAATTCTCCAGGCAAGAATACTGGAGTGAGTAGTCACTCCCTTCTCCAGAGGATATTCTAGGATCAAATCCCTGTCTTTTGTATTGCAGGCAAATTTTTTACCATCTGAACCACCAGATGTTAGTAAATTTGATTGACTTTTGTTTATAATATGTTTTTACTTATATTCTTGAGAGAAGTTAGCCTATAGTATTCTTTTACCTAAAGCCCACATCAGAATTTTGTGTTAAGTTTATCCTGGGGTAGTGGAATAGGTTGGGAAGCGGTTTTATGTCAGATATTTTAGCAGTTAAGCCTTATAGTTTTGGAAGGGGAGATTATTTCAGAAAAAAAAAAAAGTCAGAGTAAATTATTTAAGCAAAAATGTGACCTTAGTTGAGATTAACTTCCAACTGATATCACAAGGAAGCTGAGGAATACATACTTTACCATAGAAGAAAATATTCTAGGAATTATGAAGAGAGCTACAGATTTATTTATTCAACAGTGACTGAAATTAGAAAATGTCTATGTCAAATTGTAAAGGAAACTGGTGAATGCTTGCATCCAACATAATCAACTCTTTTGATCACACAGATTCCATTGCTTCTCCTGTTTTTTCAATTATAATTCCTGGAAAAATTATCAAAGGAGGTTTAATGTGACAAATTCAGTTCCTGTTCCTGCAGTTTTTCGTGAGACCATAATTGATAATCAGGATCTCCATTTTCTACTATCCACTGTAGTTATAACTTCCATTTAGTTAACGTTTCTGCTGATTGAAATTGGCTTGCCATCTTGGTTGACACAGAACTTCATATCTGATACTCCCTCATATTTTCGTTAAACTTTATTTGTGGTATTCATGCACTTAACTGATAATGCTGGTCATGAAAAACCACAAATCCTTTCATTGAGCATCAGTGTATTTCTCTCCATCCCCATTACATAAAAGGTGACCTTCCTACACATAGTGGTTAGGGCAGATTATCCCTGTCCATATACTAATTTCTATTCTCTGCTGGTCTGGTAGCAGAACTCACCTAAAATGATCAGGTAGCTGATGCAGCTTTAAGTTTCTTTTGTGTAATTCCTAATCAGGCTATTGTTTTGAACATATTTAAATATGTTAATCAGATTTGTTTTCAGTTCTATGTCTGTCTTAATTGTCTGTATATCTGTGGATCAATTTTATTTGTAAGTTTTCCCTTGGGTTTTAGTCTTTGAATTTTTGTTCCATGTTAATACTAGGGATATTTTATTGCATGTTACACTCAACATGAAAAATTTAACCAGCTCTAAATAATTGTATTTTCCTTTAGGGAAGAATTAACTTGCTTCATGCCAGTAGTTAGAGTAAGGGCATATTACCATGTCTCGATAAACAACCTAGATTTTTTTGAGCTTGTGTTGTAAAGCTTATCTTTATCTGGTACACATTTTATTTTAGGACATATCTATTTAGAAGTGGCAACTGAATACATGTGGTGTTTATTGCTCTCTTCTCTCCTCTCCTATCCTGCAGTACAATTGTGTCTCCTCTGCAACATAAGACTATTGAAAGTTCCTAGGCTTTTTAAGTTACTTAGCAATTTCTTTCTGATTGATTTATTGGTCTCTTCCTTCTGTGTTTGTTAGGATTTACTGGTAATCTACAGTACCAAAGCACTCAGAATTTTTGGATCACTTCTCTTTGTTATTTTTCTCCAAGATTTCTATTTCTCACATACTGGATGCATTATTTCTTCTGAAAACAAAATTTTGCCTCTCTCAAAACATCTCAAGCTGAGTTTCTATAAGGGCTTAATGCTTTATCATGAGATTTTGGGAAAAAAAAAAAAATCCCCGATATAAAAGTAGCATAGTACACCAGCCCCAAGCATCCAGTATCTAAATTTATATTAAAAACAAAGAAAAAAAAATTAGCATAGCTTTGCCCCCCTGCAATTTGTTCATTTTCTTTCCACAATGTTGTTGCTTTAAGTTTCAGTTACTTATGTTCTCTGATAGTGAGTACCAGATGTTTTTGGCACTTCTTCAGTTTTATGGATGTGCTTTTCTGATTCATGCTCCTCAGTGGTAACCAGTTGTAGAACACTATTTTATGTGATTTCACTGCAATGAAATATTTGGAGACTCTTCTTAATGGGCTAACATAGATATTTTTGTTTTTAAATTATGTTAAAAAAAAAAAAAAGAGAGAGAGAGAGAGAGAGACTGCATCCTATGATTATGCCATTCTGGTTTTAAAGCAATTCAATTCTAGATCCTAACCACATTTTAAACAAGTGAAATTAGACTTCCTTTCTTTAATTAGCATTTAGCACCACCCATCACTTTAGAGTGATGACAAACCTAGACAGTGTGTTGAAAAGCAAAGACATTACTCTGCCAACAAAGGTCTGTATAATCAAGGTTATGGTTTCCTCAGTGGTCATGTATGGTTGTGAAAGCTGGACCATGAAGAAGGCAGACAACCAAACAATTGATTCCTTCAAATTGTGGTGCTGGAGAAGACTCATGATAGTCCCTTGGGCAGCAAAGAGATCAAACCAGTCAATCTTAAGGGAGATTAACCCTGAATATTCACTGGGAGGACTGATGCTGAAGCTGAAGCTCCAGTATTTTGGTCATCTGATGCAAACAGGAGACTCAAAGAAAAAGTTGCTGATGCTGGGAAAGACTGAGAGCAGAAGAAGGTGTCAGAGGATGAGATGGCTGGATGGCATCACCAACGTAATGAACATGAACTTGGGCAAACTCCAGATGATGGTAAGGGACAGAAAGGCCTGGTGTGCTGCAGTCCATGGGGTCACAAAGGGTCAGACATGACTGGGTGACTCAACAACAACAACAACATCATTTTACATATAACTATGCAATTGAAGTTTCCTCTAAACAGTATATCATGGATTTGTTCAGTTCAGTTCAGTCGCTCAGTCATGTCCGACTCTTTGAGACCCCATGAATCACAACACGCCAGGCTTCCCTGTCCATCACCAACTCCCGGAGTTCACTCAGACTCACATCCATCGAGACAGTGATGCCATCCAGCCATCTCATTCTCTGTCATCCCCTTCTCCTCCTGCCCCCAATCCCTCCCAGCATCAGTCTTTTCCAATGAGTCAAGTCTTCGCATGAGATGGCCAAAGTACTGGAGTTTCAGATTTAGCATCATTCCTTCCAAAGAACACCCAGTACCATTCTTAAATTTTTGTTTTTCAGAAACATGACTTTATTATCAAAATCCTTCCAATGAGTTAAATTTGTGTTCTACCAAGCAATAATTGAAAAAGATACATGTGTGCAATGTTCATTTTAGCAATATTTACAATTACTAGGACATGAAAGCAACCTATGTGTCCATCTACAGATAAATGGATAAAGATGTGCTACATATAAACAATGGAATATTACTGAGCTGTAAAAAGGAACTGATTTGAGTGGATTCAGATGAGGTGAATGAGCCGAGAGCCTATTATACAAAGTGAAGTAAGTCAAAAAGAAAAAGGCAAATATTGTACATCAACACATATATATGGAATCTATAAAGACAGTATTGATGAACTTATTTGCAGGGCAACAATTGAGAGGCAGACTTTTGTACACAATGAGGGAGAAAGAATGTGAGATAACTTGAAAGAGTAGCATTTAAACATATATAATACCATATGTAAAGTAGATAGCTACTGGGAATTTTCTGTATGACACAGGAAACCCAAAGCTCATGTGCTGTGACAACCTAGAGGGGTGGGGCAAGGAGGAAGAAGTGAGGTTTAAAATGAAGGGAACATATGTATACCTATGGCTCATTCATATTGGATAAGCCATAGGTATGGGTGGATGTAGTGAAGGTTAGCCTACCTTCTTCTAAAGAATCCCATAAAGTTAAGAACATCATTCATGTTGATGTATGGCAGAAATCATCACAATATTGTAAAGTAATTATCTTTCAATTAAAAAAATAAAGTAAGTTTAAAAAAAAAAAAAAGAAGACAACGACTATGTATTCCCAAAGGCACTGAGATCCTAATCCTCAGTACTTGTAAATGTGACCTTACTTGGAAACAGTGTTTGCAAATGAGCAATTCAAGATAAAGTTATTATACCCTAATCCAGTATGATTGGTGTCCTCCTAAGAGGAGAAATAAAGAGAAAGACACAGATAGAGGGAAGATGATATAAAGACACAGGGAGAATGCTATCTACAAAATCAAGGAAGATCTGGAGCTGTTGGAAATTAGGATAGCGGTATGGAAAAATTTCTCCTTCACAGCCCTCTAAAGGAAGCAAATTTAATAACATCTTCATGTCAGTCTTCCCAGACTCCAGAACTGAATTGTGTAATCCATCCAGTTTGTGGTGCTTTGTTAATGCAGCCCCAGGGAACTGGTACAATAGTTAAACCAGCTGAAAGCTGTGATCTCTAAACCCAGATCCCAGATAAACTGCATAACCAAACCTCCATGGACCCCTTCACTCTGGGGTTCAAAGATAAGTCACTAGTCTTCGTACTAACCCTAAAAATAGGCTTTAGGGTTTGTAATAAAATACTGAAATCTCAAATATATTTCTTAAAGAATAAAGCATGGAAATATTAATGAAATACAGTTAAGAATCTATAAATTCTTAACTTTTAATGGGATTCTTTAGAATCCCATTAAAAGTTAATAGGATNCACCATAGACACAAAAGGAGATATTCTGTATTAGTTAAAGGTGTATCAATCTAAGGGCCTGATGTTCTCCTACTGTCGGGGAGGATAGTGACTCAATGACATTAAGTATATTTCTAAGTCCATGTAGATTTGGGGCAAGATTTGGGGCAAGATGGCTCCACATGATATAATACTTTTTTTGGTTTTCCAAGAAAGGCTGACCAGACTATTTTGCAAGACATAATATTATGAATTTCTCCTGTATTACATTATGTTTCAAATTATGCATATGTAGTTTCTGTGGTCCTTGACATTAGGGGGTTGAACTCTAACTTCTATAAATATATAATGTGAAACAAATATCTTTCATTATCCAATTATATTTGAATATATAATGAGCATTTCAAGTATCAGAGATTTTAATAACTAATTAAATATATCTGCATTAGGAGAAGCCATTATTACCATTCATTATAGGTGAACATTTGAACATTTTTAGAAGATCAAGAAGATTTAGTCAGAGGCAAAAGGAAGTAAATAATTTTCTGGTCAAAGGAAACAGCAGTGCTATGCCCCAGAATCAGGAAAAAGATTAAGATTTAAGAGTAATTTAGGGCAGAAAAGAATGATAGGTTTGGGAATGAGATGAAAGATAATATAATGTGCAGCTGAGAGAACTGCAGAGTTGGAAACATAGATTCGTGTAGGCCACGCTTAGGGCTCAACATTATGAGAGACACACGATGACTCTGCATCATAGATAAAAGAGTAAGTCATAATTAACTAAAGCACATTACTGCATCGTTATAAGGTCTTTAATTTGCAAATTTTATTAAAAAGAGCTGATTTTTTGAATTTTTATTTTTACTTATTTTACTTTACAATACTGTATTGGTTTTACCATACATTGACATGAATCCACCACGGGTGTACATGAGTTCCCAAACATGAACCCCCTCCCACCTCCCTCCACATAACATCTCTCTGGGTCATCCCCATGCACCAGCCCCAAGCATCCTGTATCCTGCATCAAACATAGACTAGTGGTTCGTTTCTTACATGACAGTATACATGTTTCAATGCCATTCTCCCAAATTATCCTACCCTCTCCCTCTCCCTCAGAGTCCAAAAGTCCACTCTACACATCTGTGTCTCTTTTGCTGTCTCGCATACAGGGTCATCATTACCGTCTTTCTAAATTCCATATATATGTGTTAGTATGCTGTATTGGTGTTTTTCTTTCTGGCTTACTTCACTCTGTATAATAGGCTCCAGTTTCATCCATCTCATTAGAACTGATTCAAATGAATTCTTTTTAATGGCTGAGTAATACTCCATTGTGTATATGTACTCCTGCTTTCTTATCCATTCATCTGTTGATGGACATCTAGGTTGTTTCCATGTCCTGCTATTATAAACAGTGCTGCAATGAACATTGGGGAACATGTGTCTCTTTCTATTCTGATTTCCTTGGTGTGTATGCCCAGCAGTGGGACTGCTGGGTCATAAGGCAGTTCTTTTTGCAATTTTTTAAGGAATCTCCACACTGTTCTCCATACTGGCTGTACTAGTTTGCATTCCCACCAACAGTGTAAGAAGGTTCCCTTTTTTCCACACCCTCTCCAGCATTTATTGCTTGCAGACTTCTGGATCACAGCCATTCTGACTGGTGTGAGGTGGTACCCCATTGTGGTTTTGATTTGCATTTCTCTGATAATGAGTGATGTTGAGCATCTTTTCATGTGTTTGTTAGCCATCCGTATGTCTTCTTTGGAGAAATGTCTATTTAGATCTTTGGCCCATTTTTTGATTGGGTCTTTTAATTTTGAGAATTGAGTTGCATAAGTTGCTTGTATATTTTTGAGATTAGTTGTTTGTCAGTTGTCTCATTTGCTATTATTTTCTCCCATTCAGAAGGCTGTCTTTTCACCTTACTTATATTTTCCTTTGTTGTGCAGAAACTTTTAATTTTAACTAGGTCCCATTTGTTTATTTTTGCTTTAATTTCCAGAATTTTGGAGGGTGGATCATAGAGGATCCTGCTGTGATGTATGTCGGAGAGTGTTTTGCCTATGTTCTCCTCTAGGAGTTTTATAGTTTCTGGTCTTACATTTAGATCTTTAATCCATTTTGAGTTTATTTTTGTGTGTGGTGTTAGAGAGTGATCTAGTTTCATTCTTTTACAAGTGACTGACCACTTTTCCCAGCACCACTTGTTAAAGAGATTGTCTTTACTCCATTGAATATTCTTGCCTCCTTTGTCAAAGATAAGGTGTCCATATGTGTGTCTGGGCTTTCTATTTTGTTCCATTGATTTATATTTCTGCCTTTGTGCCAGTACCATACTGTCTTGATGACTGTGGCTTTGTAGTAGAGCCTGAAGTCAGGCAAGTTGATTCCTCCAGTTCCATTCTTCTTTCTCAAGATTGCTTTGGCTTTTTAAGGTTTTTTGTATTTCCATACAAATCTTGAAATTATTTGTTCTAGTTCTGTGAAAAATACCGCTAGTAGCTTGATAGGGATTGCACTGAATTTATAGATTGCCTCGTTCAACTTGTTGAAAGTTGAGAGAGTGTGAATGATATTCTGCAGAAGTAATATTCTAATTTCTTATTATGTCCTTCCTCAGTTTGCAGAAGTAGTTTATAAGCCTATTGAGATAAATGCTCCTGTGTATGCCTCTCTATAACTGATAATTTATAAAGCATAGAAATGGTCTTCCTTGGTGGCTCAGACGGTAAAGAATTTGCCTGCAATGCAGGAAAAGTGGGTTTGACCCCTAGGTTGGAAATATCCCCTGGAGTAGGAAATGGCAATTCACTCACTTATTCTTGCTTGAAGAATCCCAAGAACAGAAGAGCCTAGCAAGCTACAGTCTATGGGGGTCACAGAGTCAGACATGACTGAGCAACTAACACAGTGCACACACACACACACACACACACACACATGCGTACATATACACATATATATTGGAATGTGGGTTTTCATATTTAATGACACATTGACACATGAAGTTACATTTCTCTCAGAAAAAATGTTTAAATTTACACTTCCATTAAAATTATGGAAGTAATCCTGTTTCTCAAATCTTTTTTACAATTTTAATTGTAAAGTGTGTCTGAGCTATGATTTTTTTTTTTTTTCCTTTTGTGTATTGATTGCCAATCCACTCTTATATGAGTTTCGTTGTTTGTTTGTTTTAACTTAAGGGGTGCATTTTTTAAGTATAGTTTTAGGTTTCTGACAAAATTAGGAGGGACATACAGGGAACATATACTCTCCTGCCTTCATACATTCACAAACTCCCCATTGTCAGCATTGGGTACTAAACCAATTCTTTTGCTAGAATTGATGAATCCACATTGATATGTCATAATCACCCCAAACCCACAGTCCAATTTAGGATTCACTATTTGTGTTGTGCCTTCTCTGGACCTGGACAAACGTATAATGACATGTATCCAACATATGTTTCCAAACAATGTTTCCAATACCTTAAAATCCTCTGTGCTCTGCTTACACATCCTTCCCTCTTTCCCACCTTCTGACAGTCACTGATCCTTTCACTGTCTCCAGTGTTCCCTTTCCCAGAATGATAGATAATTGAAATCACACAGCATGTGGCCTTTTCAGATTGGCTATTTTCACTTAGTAATATGCATTTCTGTTTCCTCCATGTCTTTTCATAGTTTGATAGCTCAAACATTTGTATAGCATTTTCTGGAAGTAGCACAATGTACTCATGTCTTACTGAAAGTCTTACCTGCAGGGGTCCAGCCTCAGCAGAATCTAGGGATATCCTCAGGATGGACGACGTCAACGAACGAAGAAAGATAGATAAAGAGATAAAGAAAGATACACGGGGTGACTAAGCTTCTCCGGTGAGCAAGGTCCATTTACTTTATTCTTCTCGGGGCTTTTATACCCTGAGTTATACATACAGCAAGGTGAAAAATGCAGAGTCAACTCAACATTCCATCAGTAATAACTTTTATCGATATCAGGTTCCTTCCTGCAAAAGTCTTATTTTCTGTACATCATCTTCTATTTCGGAGGCCTGTTGATATTTTATGACCTCCTTTTGATAAAGGTTGGTCAAGCCAGAACACCAGAACAATGATTTTCCCTGAAAGTGTTTCTTCTTAAATTCTTAGCCTGCATCACACTTAAAGTACAGTTACATTTTTATGGAGCAAAGATTCAGCGGGTTACAGCAAAGAAAAAACTTATTAACTCAAAGTCTCATGTTGCTAATGTTAAGGCTATTACTTGTTTGCTTTTGTTTTTGTTTTTTACATCCTGACTATATGCACTCCCAGGAACACAATGAATAAGGGATGTGAGAACTTGGCAGCAAGCATTGCATAGGCTCAACAATGCTGCAAGAGTCTGAATAAAGCTGCCAAGTAAGCTAGAATGCTAACAGGGGGTTTGAAACACTCCTTTCATGCCCAGGAGATTTAGAAGCTAAAGCCCTGAGTTAACTCTTTCCAGATAAATGTGGTCGAGGCAGCCCCCTGTTAATGTCAGAGGAGTTGATGAAAGGAAGAACATAGTAAGACAGATTCTGGTTTTGGGGTAGATGCTCGAGCAAGTTCAGGGGGTCTCTTGAGTCCTGATCTCGCTTTTGCCCATCAGGCCTCTTCCTCATGACCTTTGCCATGGGTGGGATTCTCCACGCTGGCTCCCGGCACTTACCAAAGGACATCTTCATTGTTTCCAAATTTCAGCAATTTTGAGTAAGCTACTAACAACATCTGTGTGAAAGTTTTGAATAGACATAAGTTGTAACCTCCTTTGGATAAATACCAAGGAGCAAGATTGTTTGATCTCTAGGTAAGAATTGTTTACTTTTGTAAGAAATAGGCAGAGCAACTCTCAAAAATAACTGCTCCTGTTACTCCACATCTTCACCAGCATTTTGTGTTGTCATTGTTCTGGATACTGGCCATTCTATTGAGTGTGCAGTAGAATTTCCTTGTTGTTTTCATTTATAGCTTCCTGATGACATATGATGAGGAGCAGTTTTTCATGTATGTATTTGCGATCTTTTTTTGGTGAGATGTCGAAGTTCAGCCTATTTTTTAATCAAGATTGCTTTCTTATTTGGGTTATTTTTACTGTATTTTATTAGAACTCTTACTATAAATAGCATGTTACTAATACATCAAGGGCTTCCCTGATGGTTCTATTAGTGAAGAATCTGCTTTCTATACAGGAGACTCTGGCTCGATTCCTGGGTCAGGAAGACCGTCGGAAAAGGGAAAAGCTACCCACACCACCTTTCTTGGATTCCCTTTATGACTCAGCTGATGAAGAATCCACCTACAATCTGGAAGAAATGGGCTCAATTCCTGGGTTGGGAAGATCCCTTAGAGAAGGGAAAGGCTACCCACTCCAGTGTTTTGGCCATGGAAGGGGTATCAATGAGTTGGACACGACTGAATGACTTCAACTTTCACTGATTCATGTATATGTAACAAATATACTTTTAAAAATATCTTATAATTCTTGTTTGTACAATAATTATACTGTTCATGGGGTTCTCAAGGCAAGAATACTGAAGTGGCTTGCCATTCCCTTCTCCAGTGGACCACATTCTGTCAGACCTCTCCACCATGACCCGTCCATCTTGGGTGGCCCCATGTGGCATGGCTTAGTTTCATTGAGTTAGACAAGGCTGTGGTCTGTGTGATCAGATTGGTTAGTTTTCTGTGATTATGGTTTCCGTGTCTGCCCTCTGATGCCCTCTCACAACACCTACCATCTCACTTGGGTTTCTCTTACCTTGGACGTGGGCTATCTCTTCATGGCTGCTCCAGCAAAGCACACCCTCTGTTCCTTATACATGAACCATGAACTTCCAGATGTTCAAGCTGGTTTGAGAAAGGCAAAGGAACCAGGGATCAAACTGACAACATCTGCTGAATCATCGAATAAGAGAGTTTCAGAAAAACATCTATTTCTGCTTTATTGACTTTGCCAAAACCTTTGATGCATGGGTCACAATAAAATTCTGAAAGAGATGGGAATATCAGACCACCTGACTTGCCTCATGAGAAACCTGTATGCAGGTCAGGAAGCAACAGTTACAACTTGACATGGAACAACAGACTGGTTCCAAATAGGAAAAGGAGTACATCAAGGCTGTATATTGTCATCCTGCTTATTTAACTTTTATGCAGGGTACATCATGAGAAACACTGGGCTGGAGGAAGCACAAGCTGGAATCAAGATTGCCGGGAGAAATATGAATAACCTCAGATATGCAGATGACACCACATTTATGGCAGAAAGTGAAAAAGAACTAAAGAGGCTTTCTTGATGAAAGTAAAAGAAGAGAGTGAAAAAGTTGGCTTAAAGCTCAACATTCAGAAAACTATGATCATGGCATCTGGTCCCATCACTTCATGGCAGATAGATGGGGAAACAGTAGAAACAGTGGCTGACTTTATTTTTTTGGACTCCAAAATCACTGCAGATGGTGATTGCAGCCATGAAATTAAAAGCCACTTACTCCTTGGAAAGAAAGTTATGACCAACCTAGATAACATATTAAAAAGCAGAGATATTACTTTGCCAACAAAGGTCCATCTAATCAAGGCTATGGTTTTTCCTGTGGTCATGTATGGATGTGAGAGTTGGACTCTAAAGAAGGTTGAGTGCCAAATAATTGATTCTTTTGAACTGTGGTGTTCGAGAAGGCTCTTGAGAGGCCGTTGGACTGCAAGGAGTTTCCACCAGTCCATCCTAAAGGATATCATCACTCCTGGGTGTTCATTGGAAGGACTGATTTTGAAGCTGAAACTCCAATACTTTGGCCAGCTGATGAGCTGACTCATTTGAAAATAGACCCTGATGCTGGGAAAGATTGAGGGCAGAAGGAGAAGGGGACAACAAAGGATGAGATGGCTGGTGGCATCACTGACTCGATAGACATGAGTTTCAGTGAACTCCAGGAGTTAGACATGGAGGCCTAGCGTGCTGTGGTTCATGGGGTCACAAAGAGCTGGACGTGACTGAGCAACTGAACTGGACAATAATTATACACTACATTCATACATAACATACAATAAGAGCACATTAAAAATTTTTAGTGATCTGTTGACCTAACATTCTATGATCAGACATTAATATCATACTTATAAAAGATTTTTTTATCCTTATATAGTCATTTTATT
>SJYQ01013808.1:0-26193 GCA_006410935.1 Redunca redunca | reverse complement strand
AAAATAAAGTCATGGTCCATTAATAGTGGTAGATTTTAGTTTATTTTGATATTATTTTAACCCTGCATAATGAGTTTGAGAAAAATAAAAGACCTAGAGTTTAAATGTCAAATTCTAGATCATATGAAGATTGAAATGTTTTTTCATGTAATAAGCCATTATGAATTTAGACTGGAAATTTTTTGGGGAAATAATTCAGTTGTTATATATTATAGTTATTGACCATTTACCTGTATGAATCCAATCATTTACTTTTATGATTACAGAATGTCATACGGTTCAATGTGCACATTTAAATTGTTCTGCACCATAGAGAGAATTGTCTTACTTATTGTTTGTACAGTGTCTTGACAATGAACTGTAGCTATATTTCTTTTAGGAAATATATCATTTCCAATTACAAGAATTCATTAATCACCAAAGTCATAAATATTTCTATTTTGGGGAACTAATTACACGTAGATCATCCCTTGATCAATGCCATAGCTAGGTTTTAATGCAGAAACTTCTATTGATATATTTTTTCAACAATTTATTTGACTAATGAAGAAATTGAATGCCACAGAGGTCAATCAGGTTGCCAAGATCACACAGTTGAGGAGGGCTGTATCAAGATTATAAAACATGCTTTCTAAGTTTGGGCCACTCGCTTATCTACACTTCTGCTCTTCAAACTTTTCTGAGATCACAGGAGACAGAAGTTATTAGGATTATGGTGTTTCTGAGTACTCTCGCCATAGTTCAACTGTTATTGAGCTTTCTTCCATTTTATGCCCTTCTTTTATGGCAAATTCTGCTAAAAAGCTTCTTCCTGCTAAAATCTTCATAAACTTTTATACTAGAACACAACTCTTAAGTATACTTAATATTGTTGGATGTACACTCTTTCTTTCAGGACAAGAAGTATCACCACACCATACATGTATGTGAAACTAAATATGTCCCTGAAAATAGTGGCAAAAGTGTCCGTTGTTGGCTGTTAAGGAATTCATCTGACCATTTGTCCTAAAGCTTTGTCTTCAATCAGTAGAACATATCAGTAAATTGTATCAGTTTGAGATAAATTCACAAGAAATAAAATTATAAAGGAGTCTCCAGAAGTTGATAAAGTGTAAGTGAATATGAACTAAAATAATTTCAGTTGGAAGCCCAATGCAAAGAAGAGAGTAGCTTGTAATCAGGTTCCAGGTGTTGTTAAAGAAAAATAAATAAGAAGGGAAGCATTGAACAAATGAAAGCAAGAAATTGTGGATATATTTTATGTATATATTCAAGAGAAGTTTCATGGGTGTTCCAGACAAAACTTGAATATAAAGAATTGTGGGACATAAAAAAATTATGTCTTCTCATTTTAGGTGGTTTGCTTCCAAGTCCATGTATGATTAATTCTTCAAATCTCTGTATCAGATTCTTAACCAGTGTGCTAGCCCATAAAGTGTTCATCTCCTCTTTTGTCCTCAGTTAGTGGCTAGTGAAGCATTACAAATTGTGTGGAAAGTGTAATCTTCTCCCCATGACTTGATGCGGTCTCCCCTGTGCTCAGTTAGTAAAGAATCTGCTTATAATGCAGGAGACCCAGGTTCGATTCCTGAGTCAGGAAGATCCCCTGGAAAAAGAAATGGCAACCCACTCCAGTATTCTTGTTTAGAAAATCCCATGAACAGAAGAGTCTGGCTGGCTACAGTCTAGCTGATGCAGTTGCAAGAGTCAGATATGACTTAACGACTAAACCACCACCACCAAGACTTGATTCTCACCCAAATATATCCACTTGTTATTTCCACACCAGAAGAAGCACAGGGTCCCCCAAATCCTTCAGGAAATTATCATTCTAATTGATGCCCACCTCTTGGGGAGATTCTAAAATGCCATTAATTTTCCCAGTCTCTAAACAAGATTCAGGACTCCTCAGAGTCATGGAAAATCATCATAAAATATATTCCATTTCAATTATGATATCAATTTATATCACTTCAGAGAGCTCATCAAATATTTCAATTAAAATACCTTTTTCTCTGACTACATTTGCCATAGGGAATTCCTCGTCTAGCCATGATACAGAAATCTGTACCAGATTTATTTTGGTGAGAAAAAGTCAACTGCAAATTTAGATAAAACATATGAGGCAACTATTTTTAGTGACTGAACAGCTTTGCTGGACTGTATCCTTTGACAAAATAATGACATGAAATGAACTCTGAGGGTGCTCTTCAATAAACCTGGCATTCTTCCTGGAAGCCCTTTGGAACAGGAAGCAGAGAAATAAATCCTAAATGGGGCACACACCTCGCTGGCCTTAAGAGGCTGCTGAAGCTGATGGAATGGGTAGGGCAAGACATATAAGAAGATTCAAAATTTGTGGAATAGTACCTGGGATAAATCTGAAAAAATTCTCAGAGGGGAATAAGCAGAAAGACAGAAAATTTCCCCAACCAAAAACCTAGGTTTCCCTCCTTGCAAACAAAATACAGTTTTAGAGCTCTGTGTAATGTTCTAGAGGTAAGCAGAATTCTAAGGCAGCCCCAGGATTCTAGATTCCACCCTCTGGTTTGCATTTTTTCATATAATTCCTCATCTTGAGTGGGTGGGGCTTTCTTTCTTTCTTTTTTTTTAAACAGGTTACTATTGTGTTATACGGCAAAGATGAAGGGTTTTGCAAATGTAGATATGCTCTCTGAGCAATTGACTTTTAGTTAATTGAAGAGAGATTATTTTGTGTGAGACAGACTTAAACAAGTGATTGCTTAAATGACAAAAGTTGAAGAGATTGGAAGCAGCTGCAGAATTTCTTCTGACAGAAGCAAGATGTCATATTGTGGAGGAGCCTTGCTAGAAGTAATTGCTCATGGCTTCTAGCAGAGAGCTACCTCAGTTTTCTGCCAATAATTAGCTAGTCAGAAAGATGAGCCTCCAGACAAGAAGGTGGACCTAGCCAACACCTTGATTTCAGCCTGGTTAGATGTTAAGTAGAGGACTCAGGCAACATGTGTTTAGATTCCTGGTCTACAGAGGAATGTGTATTGTTTTAAGCCACCAAATTTGTTGTTGTTCAGTCACTAAATTTTGTGTGACTCTTTGTGATCCCGTGGACTGCAGTATGCCAGGCTTCCCGGTCCTTCTTTGTCTCCCAGTGTTTGCTCAAACTCATGTCTATTGAATTGGTGATGCCGTTCAACCATCTCATTCTCTGTAATCCCATTCTCCTCTTGCCCTCAAGTTGTCCAAGCATCAGGGCCTTTTCCAATGAGTCAGCTATTCCACATCAGATAGCCAAAGTATTCTAGTAATTTTCTATACAGCAACAGAAAACTAGTAACAGAAATGAAAAGTGAAAAGCTGTCCAACTTTTAATATAAGATTATAGAACCTTAAATATTCATTGGAAGGACTGATTCTGAAGCTCCAATACTTTGTCCACCTGATGTGAAGAGCTGACTCACTGGAAAAGACCCTGATGCTGGGAAAGATTGAGGGCAAGAGGAAAAGGGGACAACAGAGAATGAGATGATTGGATGGCATAACTGACTCAATGGATATGAGTTTGAGCAAGCTCCAGTAGATGGTGAAGAACAAGGAAACCTGTCATGTTGTAGTCCATGGGGTCACAAAGAGTCAGACGTTAATGAGCTGCTGAGCAACAACAGAGTCCTTAAAATTTATCTATAAAAAGAGAGCATTAACATAAAGGAAAAGAAAAATATAAGGCAGCAATTTATTAAGACCTAATACACCTAATTTTGAGACACAATCTTATGGAATGAGGAAAAAGGAAATTTGTGAAAAGCTGCCCCAATGGAATATTTCCCAGTTTAACATGTTCTAACATGCTGTACTTTCTTTGTACATGCTGTATATGCATTCTTTGAGTTTGCTTTCAGTAAATAAGACATCTGTAAGAATTATATATCTCAAAGTGAAAGTAAAAGTGTTAATTGCTCAGTCCTGTCCAATTCTTTGTGACCCCATGGACTGTAGCCTGCCAGGCTTCTCTGTCCATAGAAACCTCCAGGCAAGAATACTGGAGTGGGTTTCCATTCCCTCTCCAGGGGATCTTCCTGACCCAGGGATCAAACTTGAGTCACCTGCATTGCAGGCAGATTCTTTACCATTTGACCCATACAAGATGGTGTCTCAAAGTACAGTTTTGCAAATATATCAGACCTGGTCCTCTTTAGAAAGACATCCAGAAACTCAAGCCACACTAGGAAAAAATATTTATGCCTAGGATAACATAATTTATTGTTTGATGTGAAAAAATTATAACAAACAATTTATAAGAAAGACAATCTATTGGGAAAAATAGCAAAAATATAAATAGTTTCAAATAAGAATTATAAATCCTAAAGTATGAATGGTTATGTATCCCTAAATTTCATATGCTGAAAATTTACTGTCCAAGATGATAATCTTAGAAAGTAAGACATTCTGGAAGTGCTTAGGTTATGAGGAATTAGTGTCCCTATGAAAGAGGCCTCATATAGGTAGCTTGTTCTTTTTTCCATGTGAAGACACAGAATTCAGCACTCTACTGCCCAGAAAAGTTACTTCACCAGACACCTAATCTGCTAGCTCCATGATATCAGACTTCTCAGCCTCCTGAAATGTGAAAAATAAACGTTGTTTATACTGGGGAAATTGTATGTGTGTGTGCTCAGTTGCTTAGCCATGTCTGATTCTTTGCAACCCCACGGGCTATAGACTGCCAGGCTCCTCTGTCCCATTGGATTTCCTAGGCAAGACTGCTGGTGTGGGTTACCATTTCCTCCTCCAGAGTATCTTCCCAAACCAGGATTGAACTTGAGTCTCCTGCCTCTCCTGAATTGGCATGTGCATTCTTTACTGCTGTGCCACCTGGGAAACCCAAACATATGGCCATTAATTTATTAAAACCTTAAAATCGTCATAATGAAACAATGTGCAGCTATGTGTAGACAGGTGAAAAATAAATCCTTTGAGACATAATATTAACTGACAAAAAGCAAGTCACTAAGGAGTAAGTAAAATGTAATTAAAAATAAAAGATAAAACTCAATTTTGTCTGCAAAGCATCATTGAAAATAGTTTTTATAATTTTCTAATGTTCAATATACGTACTATTGATAAAATCAATAAATATTGAGTAACTTTTTCATCAAGATGTACTCTGTTTTTTCTCTTTGTAAATGTATATGCATAATTTTATAAGCACATTTCCATTCTTCAAATTTTAGATATGGGAACATTTCATAGTGTTATTATGCAGCAACAAAATGTGCACCATAACTTTGATTTCCTCAGTAAGAAGTAGATAGTTATCTTCCCATCTACCTATGTGTCCTTTAAGTGGGATTTACTTGATTTGAGCAGTAAATTCTGACTAAATGCTGACTGAAAAATACTTTTTGTAAAATATAAGGAATGTGTTTTCTAAAAACTTCAAAAATGTCAGCAGTATTGACAAAGCAAGATATGAGCAAGGCAGAATATAAAATAGTTATCAACTAAAACACTTCAGATTGCAAGCTATGGCTTCAGAACAAGTTCAAATTGCTTTTCAAACTCTGTATTGGCTTTTTCTCTCTGTGCCTTCAGGACCTCGAACTCTCTGAACATCTGATAAGAATTGGAAACATTGGGCTGGTCTGCCCTGATTTTTGTGCAGTTTTCCATCAAAGAAAACAGTTGTCAATATTTTATGCCAAGAAACAAATCGTTTCTCTTTTTCTCCATGTAGTCAAAACCAGAAATCTCAACTAAATAAATAAATGCTCTGTTTTCTTTAATTTATTTATACATTAATATACTTATACATTTAAATATNATATGTTTAAAAAGTTTTCTAATATTTATAAAGGATTAAAAATTTAACTAAAAATAGATTCAGTTGCAGCCCAAAATATAAACAAGTAAAAACTCCAGCCACCCATAACGGGGAGAAAAAGAACTAACAGATAACGCTGAATATTGTTGGAGTTCAAATTGCCAAACAAGTCTCCATTATTGCTAATGGGTCAAAGTATTGCCTGAGATAATATAGCATGTCTTGAAATGGTTCACTTTTTTGGCCCAGTGAAATATTAGTCTATTTTGCTCCTGCATATTTATGACTTTAATTTCATTTTAATACTATATTATTAAATTAAATGTGCATTCCAGGAACATACATCAGACCTTGAAGAAAATCTGTATGTGAAAGACTATTTAACAGAAGGTGGAAGATACTCTGCCATTAAGATTTTATTATCTTAAGTCAGAAAATAGATAGTCAGCACATGAAGAAATATAAATAGAGTTGTTTTAATAGTGAATTTCTTCCAGTTGGTATATTGAGAGACTTTACATGAACTACAAGAACATTTTGTGTCTTATAAATACCCCTTGTGTTTTTGATGAGGGGATAGTAGAATGAACAAACATCAGCTGTTGTAGAATATATTTCACATATACACACAAAAATACGTATATAATAAAATATTATGAATAGCTTAAAGAAGTAAGCAAAATATAGCTCATGTCTCCAAAAAGCATATAGATAAATAAATGGAGAAATGGTAAGAGAATGAAACGGGGAAATACATTTAAGGTCTTAGATGCCATTTAAAATGTTGAACTTTATGAGTAAAATATGATTCAGGAAAAATCATCAATGAATGTTCAATATAAAAATCAAAGTTTATTTAGTATTAGAATATTATTGTCCAAAATGTCCCCAAAAATTACCACTTATAAGTATTTTTAAAAAGTAGTATTGGGTTGGCCAAAAAGTGTGTTTGGGTTTGCTTCAAAGATGAAAAACCCAAACAGTTTTTTTGGCCAACCCAATAACTACAGATCTGAGGAATCAAACAACCCTTTAACTACATGATCATAATTAATATGACAAATAATATGACTGATGGAATCATATACTCTGGATGTATTACTCTGAAAAGAACACAGTTTCATTGCAGTAATATTTTAGGAAAATTAACTTGAATTTTATCATGAGAAATCTCAGAAAATCCAAAATTAAGAAAAAGCAATAAAATGACTAGTGTGTAGTTTTCAAAATGTCAATTGCATGAATGTCAAAGAAATTTGAAAAAAAATTCCAGATTACAAGAGACTAAGAAGATACCTTGGAGGAATAAATGGCAACCCACTCCAGTATTCTTGCCTGGAAAATTCCATGGACAGAGGAGCCTGGTGGGCTAACGTCCATGGGGTCACAAAGGAGTTGGATACAACTTAGTGACTAAACCCAAATGAATGACAGCTAAATGCAGTACGAAATGAACATGAAGTGAAAGTGTTAGTTGCTCAGTTATGTCCGACTCTTTGCAACCTCATGGACAGTAACCTGCCAGACTCCTCTGTCCATATGATTCTCCAGGCAAGAATATGGGACTGGGTAGCCATTCCCTTCTCCGGGGGATCTTCCTGTCCAGGGACTGAACCTGGATCTCCTGAGTTGTATGCAGATTCTTTACCATCTGAGCCACCAGGTAAGCCTATAAATTCACTAAAGTGAAAAACATGTACTGTAAAGAACATGATTGAGATGAATAAGGTATTAAAAAATATATGACTACAGATGCTGCTAAGTCACTTCAGTCGTGTCCGACTCCGTGTGACCCCATAGATGGCAGCCCACCAGGCTACCCTGTCCCTGGGATTCTCCAGGCAAGAATACTGGAGTGGGTTGCCATTTCCTTCTCCAATGCATGAATGAAAAAGTGAAAGGCAAGTCGCTCAGTCGTGTCCGACTCTTTGCAACCCCATGGACCGCAGCCTACCAGGCCCCTCTGTCCATGGGATTTTTCAGGCAAGAGTACTGGAGTGGGGTGCCATCGCCTTCTCCTGACTACAGATGATTGGATGCTAATATTAAATCAAATATAAATTTGCTGAATTTAAAATTGTACTATAAACAATACTCTTCTTAGGAAATACAGTGAAGCACTAAGGGATAATGGTGCATGATGCATGCAGTCTGCTCTAAAATATGTTATAACAAATAATATGAATATATGGAGAGGGAGGGTAGGGAGAGATCTAGGAAGGAGGGAGAATAACAAAACAAATCTGGCAACATGCTAACAAGTTTGAGAAGAGTGTGTATAGTGCTCTGCATGCATGAGGAGGATGGATTAGAAGAGATTATATCAAAGTATAGCCAGATCATTTGGGAAAGTATAGAAATCATGTAAGTGAGTGATGATGGCATCCTTCCATATACATTAGAGAATGGATGAAAAGAAAGAAGCAGAATCAAAAACTTATTGGGTTACTAAGGCTAAAAAGGGGGGAAAGAACGTCCTCAGGTGTGTTACATACATTCAAGTGTTTGGAGGTGAGGCCAATACATGCAGTTTAGGGAACCAAGAATAAGGAGTCAAACAGGAGAGGACACTGGTTTAGTTTGGAATCAGAAGTGCCTACAGATTTGTTAAATGAGAATATCCACTGCTTTTATAATTCAGGGCACAGATATTGATGGAAATATATAGTTTGGTATTCACATTTCATTACCTGAAATATGCTTTTAAAATCATAGGAATGGTATAATTCCCTGATAAACAATAATAGTTTGGTATTTGTAAAAGGAAGAAGGAAAAGTGTCATAGAAGACAAATGAAGGGAGATTTCAAGAAGAAAGAAGTGGTCAAGTTTGATATAAACACAACACAAGTTGGATAAAATTAGGACTGCACCACATTAAAATTATAAAAGCACCACAACCTAATGATGTAAAAGCATTTATTATTGCATAGTTTTGGAAGCTAGCAGTCCAGCTCAATGCGTTCTGTCTGAAGGGTTTCTTCCTTCCGAATGTCATGAGGAAAAGATCTGCTAAAGGCATTTCCCTTAATGTATAGATGGCTGTCTTCTCCCTTGTTTCTTTAGAATCCCCATGTGTGTGTATCTGTGTCTAATATCCCCCTTTTTATAGAACTATAAGTCATATTGGGTCCTAATAATTGACCTCATCTTAGCAAGTTACATAAACATCGTTGTTGTTGTTATTCAGTTATTAAGTCCTGCCCGACTCTTACCAACCCCATGGACTGAAGCATGCTGGGCTCCTCCCTCCACCACTATCTCCCAGAGTTTTCTCAAATTCATATCCATTGAATTGGTGATGCTATGTAATCATCTCATCCTCTGCTGCCTCCTTCTCCTTTTGCCTTCAATCTTTCTCAGCATCAGTGTCTCTTCCAGGGAATCAGCTCTTTGCATCAGGTATCAAAATTATTGGAGCTTCAGCTTTAGCATCAGTACTTCCAATGAATACTCAGGGTTGATATCCTTTAGGATTGACAGATTTTATCTCCTTGCAGTCCAAGGAACTCTCAAGAGTCTTCTCGAGCACCACAGTTTGAAAGCATCAGTTCTTTGGCACTTGGGCTTCCTTATGGTCCAACACATCCCAGCATTTCTTGTGTACTCTACATAAATATTTAATAAACAGGGTGACAACATATAACCTTGTCATACTCTTTTCCTGATTCTGAACTAGTCAGCTGTTACATGTCAAGTTCTAACTGTTAGTTCTTGACCCACATACATGTTTCTCAAGAGTCAGGTAAAATAGTCTAGTACTCCTATCTCTTTAAGAATTTCATGCAGTTGGGTTGTGATCCACAGTCAAAGGCTTTAGCATAGTTAATGAAACAAATTAGCTAATTTGTAATAGGGACATAAATAATGACCCTATTACAAATAAGTTTACATTCTGAGATAGTGCGGGTTAAAAGAAAGAAACTGAAAGTGAAGTCACTCAGTCGTGTCCAACTCTTTGTGACCCCGTGGACTGTAGCTTACCAAGCTCCTCTGTCCATGGGATACTCCAGACAAGAATACTGGAGTGGGTTGCCATTTCCTTCTGCAGGTGGTCTTCCTGACCGAGGGATCGAACCCGGGTTTCTCGCACTGGGGGCAAATGCTTTAACCTCTGAGCCACCAGAGAAGTACGGGTTAGGTCTTCAACAAATGAGTTTTGGAGGACCACAACTCTATACACAGCAACTAGGAACAGCATATCCTCCTTAGACTAACCAAGGAGTGTCTGACTGCAATCCAGGTTAAGTGGCTTATAGCAGGATAAGAGAGGCAGTGGAGCAATTATCAGATTACCAGGGTTGAGAAGGGAAAGTGAGATGAGAGTTTGAGGGGTGTAATGTAATTGTTCCCTTCCAGAAGTTTCACAGCCAAAAATAGGACAAATATCCTAAGTAACCACAAATTAGAAGATTGCATAAGAAAAGTTAAGCATATGCTTAAATTCTAAAAAGGGACACATTCAGTATAGTGAGGGTATCAAAGGAAAAGAAATTTATAAAAAAAAAGTTAGAATCCATGAGAAGTGTGTGGATTACATGAGAACTTAAGAGAAATACAGTATCACCAATGTCATGCTAACAGAGAGACAGAAAAAACAAATAGCTTATATCTTTAGATATCATAAGTACTGCAATAAAAAAGTATGTTAAAATATTTTACAAAGAGTAATATGCTGAGTATATAAGTAACACTGATATTATATTACATTATTATGAACAGCTATATCTTATTAGTATCTTTTGTAATTAGTATTAGTGTTTTATTTATTATTATCATTTGTAGTTCTCACTTGGAAGGACTGATGCTGAAGCTGAAGCTTCAATACTCTGGCCACCTGATACAAAGAGCTGACTCAAAAAGACCCTGATGCTAAGATTGAAGGCAGGAGAAAAAGGTAACAACAGGAGACGAGATGGTTGGATGGCATCACCCACTCAATGGACATAAGTTTGAGCATGCTCTGGGATATGGTAAAGGACGGGAAAGCCTGCCATGCTCCAGTCCATGGGGTTGCAAAGAGTCAGACATGACTGTGGAACTGAACAACAACAACAACAAAGATAAGTTTATTAGTGTATGAAAATGGTGAATTTATATAAGCACTTTGAAAAATTATTTTCATAAATAATGTTTATTTATGAAAGGGAATAACAGTTCTTCAGTATTTTTCTTTTTGAACTGCTTATTGTTTTACCATGATGCAAAATCTAAAGGCCATGGTGTTTTGGAATCTTAAAACTTATAGTCTTAGATGAACATCATAACCTCAGCTGTATATTAAGCCTTTATTTTAAACCATATGCCTGATCATACTGTATGTTCAGTGTATCAGACACTCTCTAAAGCTCATCCAGATCCAAGTTTCCTCTTCCTTCTAACACCACACAGTTTTACATGCTGACTTCCCTGTACATGTAAGGATTACTTAGCTGGTTTTAGACAAACAGCTCCAAGTGCAAGTAACACTCATCACTTTCATTCCAAAGAACCAAATTGTTGATGTGAGATTCTTTAGCATGTATGTATATGTGTTCATATGTTTTGTATATATTGTCCAGGAAAGCCTTCACTTGCTAATGTACCTACAGTATGATGCAACCTTTATATGTTGGATTTCTAAATTTCCCTGTAGTAAACGACAGTTGCCTGGAGGATCCCCCACACCAACTTTGGACTTTGTATGAATAAAAACAACAACAAAGCAAACAAACAAACAAAAACCCAAAATAGTCCTTATTGTATTAAGGCAACATGAATTGAAATTTACAGAAAAAGAATTTAAGATCTGAGACTTTATTTTTACTCAACCGAATGCTGCCTCATTTTCAGACATCATGTTTTGGAGAATCCCAGTGCAAAACTCTCACTGAGATTGTAGTTTGAAAACACCTTAAAACTAGAGAAACAATTATATACTAAATAAATAAAATAATTCTATTCCTTTAGTGAATGTTATTATTATTATTTTATTAAAAGTCATGTCCACTTGAAAATGGAAACCTCCCCATTCCTTAGCCAGCTTTCTACTGTGATCCCAGGACCACTTTCCTAGAAGATCTTTACACTCATGCTTTATTTCTCGCTTGCTATTAGAATACAAACTTACATTTCCCAGTAGACAACATGATAATTCTTTCCACCACTTAGTTCTAATCAGAACAAATGCTTAATGGGTCAGTAAAATTTGCTTGAATCATATTTTAAAATAACTGTAAGCAAGGATGTTAGCATAGCCAAATTGTATTTTAAAATATGGTTCCAAAAATCCCTGAAGAAGCTGGTAAGCATTTCTATTTCCTGTGTCTTTGAGGTGGAGATTTATAGAATGTGTTAAGAAGTTCTAATACTTATAAATATTCCCTTTGAAGCTAATTATATNCGACCTCTTTGACAATCTAAAAAAATTATCAATTTGTTTTCATTCACATATTTCTAACTCTAAAATCATTTTAAAGCCATATATGGTTAGAATAATTTTAGCAAAAACAAACAGAAGTTAAGGGACTATTAACTTTATAGGTTCATAAAAATGGTTATGAAAGTCACTAATCACTTTTTGTTTTCTTTTAAATGTATTTAGGTATTGAGACTCAGTTACAGATATCTTTCTCCCTTAAATTTTGACAAGTGTCAGGTCTGATTTCAGTTTTTGGTTTGTTTATCTTCTCCACTAAACCATGAGATATAATGTTGTCATGTTTTTCTTCCAGAAATGTACAATTATCATGTGCAACTATGTTTATGAGTGGTTGTAAGAAGTTAAAATAAATTGATTTTGTTTAAAGGGAACTTCTGCTTAAATAGGCCCAGGGCTTTAACTTACTTCTATTTTTATTTCATTACAATGGTACCCTAAATTGAATCCTAAAAACCAAATCTTAAATAATGTGATTTACTTAAAGAAAGATATATAATAAAAATGGGAGATTTTGCAATTTATTCTTGTTACTATCAATCTTAATGAAACCTGAGTGACAACTTTGCTGTTATTTAAAAGGAAATAGTATATTGATGTGTCATATAAATGCCAGGATTAGAGTGCACTTTATGGAGCACTTAAAACTTTCTGAATTTTTATTATCTAATTACACTATTAGTATCACAGGCTCAACCATTACTATTGGTATTACCAGTTCATCTTCCTAAATACTGACTTCACATGCATGGTACTAAAAAACGTTTACAGATTCATGAATGGATACAAAAGGAGAGAAGACTTGTAAATAATAACTGGCACAGATGCTTCCCACCCCCAGCCCCACTCTGTCCTCCTGCCTCCAAAGTCTTGGAGTTAATTATAAGTAGTTCAAGCAATATGACTAATTTTTGCTATGGATAAGTAGGATTATGATTTCTGCTAAATATTTTTTAAAGTAAATAATATAATATTTACACTGAATCAAAATAAGAGACATGAAAGCTGAAACTTAGCCCAAAGTTTCTTAAACTTAATCCTCATGAGCATTTTTTTTTAATCATGAACATTTTCAGCAGCATGAGTCCCACTATTAAGAAAGAAAAAAATTGTCAATTGTTAACTAAGTATATTAAAATATTAATAAGGATGAGAATATCCATGTATCTTATGAGGACTATTTTTAGACTATTGATAGTTAAAATGAACTGAGAGTGTAGCTTATGAAATATTAACAATGTTGTCATAAATCTTTCATAAATCTTTGGAGAAGGCAATGGCAACCCACTCCAGTACTCTTGCCTGGACAATCCCAGGGACAGAAGAGCCTAGTGGGCTGCCGTCTATGGGGTCACACAGAGTTGGACATGACTGAAGCGACTTAGCAGCAGCATAAATCTTATATTATATTGGCCAATAACAGCAACTTGTCCAATAAAAACACACACAAAAGAAAACCTAGTCAAGAATATATTTTATTTTACTGGGATACCCATTGTCCTAACAATAAGTTCAAATGATCAAAACATTATAAGGTTTACAAATGAAAAACCAATAACCAAAAAAAAAAAAAAATAATAAGAAAGAAAGAAACAGTAACCAAAAGACGTTTTTTATCTTAAGCTGAAGACAAATTAACAAGATATGATTATATTCAACAGTTGTATTATAGAAAAATGTGTTTTGAACTTTGTTCTGTTAATAAGACTCTATCCAAGTTTTGCGGGGATATGAAAACAGACACCACTCATTGCAAGGCACTAATCTCTAGGTAGTCAACTACTTTGATCTCATTGCTAGTTTGTGATGAGAACACTTAAAATGTGGATGTTGAGATCAACTCATTCCATTTAGTCTGTAAAATGATAGCAAGTAATATTCCAAAAGAGTAGATTTTTGAACTGTTTCAGTAATGAAATGGTAAAACCTCTAAGCTAAACCGCACCTTTGCTTCAGGAGTTAAACTCTATATAAAATAGATGAATATAGGCTTATATTAGTATACTGATGTTTTTGATACTTTTCATACTTCAGATTGCACATGCAAACACAAGTTTTACACGTTGGAATGCAATGCAGAAGTACTAGAGTGGTTGAAGGAGTGCAAGTGTTTGAAACAGCTTTAAAAGCACTCCACACATGATAATGGGCTAAGCAGTGTACAGATCAAGTTCAAGGGAAATGATATATACTTTTGAGAAACTATGACTAAATCATGCTGTGCTATAATGGATTAACTGTATTAAAAACAAACAGACAAAAAAAAAACCAAACAAATGGTACTTGTGACTTCCATGTCTAATATTATGCAAATTTACCTAGAATATAATATGCGATTCTTACCAAAACACAGAGTCAGTTCACTTCAGTCTCCCAGTAGTATCTGACTCTTTTTGACCCCATAGACTGCAGCACGCCAGGCCTCCCTGTCCATCACCAATTCCCAGAGTTTACTCAAACTCATGGCCATTGAGTCTGTGATGCCACCAAACCACCTCATCCTCTGTTGTCCCCTGCTCTTCCCACCTTCAATCTTTCCCAGCATCAGGGTCATTTCAAATGAGTCAGTTCTTCGCATCAGGTGACCAAATGATTGGAGTTTCAGCTTCAGTATCAGTCCTTCCAATGAATATTCAGGACTGATTTCCTTTAAAATGGACTGTTTGGATGTCCTTACAGTCCAAGGGACTCTCAAGAGTCTTCTCCAACATCACAGTTCAAAAGCATCAATTCTTCAGCGTTCAGCTTTGTTTATACTCCAACTCTCACATCCATACACGAATAATGGAAAAACCATAGCCTTGACTAGACAGACCTCTGTTGGAAAAGTAATGTCTCTGCCTTTTAATATGCTGTCTAGATTGGTCAGACCTCTTTTTCCAAAAAAGTAAGTGTCTTTTAATTTCAAGACTGCAGTCAAAATCTGCAGTGATTTTGAAGCCCAAAACAATAAAGTCAGCCACTGTTTCCACTGTTTTCCCATCTACTTGCCATGAAGTGATCGGACCAGATGCCATGATCTTCGTTTTCTGAATGTTGAGCTTTAAGCCAACTTTTTCACTCTCTTCTTTCGCTTTCATCAAGAGACTCTTTAGTTCTTCTTCTCTTTCTGCCATAAGGTGGTATCATCTGCATATCTGAGGTTATTGATATTTCTCATGGAAATCTTGATTCTAGCTTGTGCTTCATTCAGCCCAGCATTTCTCATGATCTGCATATAAGTTAAATAAGCAGGGTGACAATATACAGCCTTGACGTACTCCTTTTCCTTTTTGGAACCAGTCTGTTGTTCCATGTCCAGTTCTAACTGTTGCTTCCTGACCTGCATACAAGTTTCTCAAGAGGTGGGTCAGGTTGTCTGGTATTCCCATCTCTTTCAGAATTTTCCACAGTTTCTTGTGATCCACACAGTCAAAGGCTGTGGCATAGTCAAGGAAGCAGAAATAGATAATTTCTGGAACTTTCTTGCTTTTTCGATGTTCCAGCCGATGTTGGCAATTNGTCTGGTATTCCCATCTCTTTCAGAATTTTCCACAGTTTCTTGTGATCCACACAGTCAAAGGCTGTGGCATAGTCAATGAAGCAGAAATAGATAATTTCTGGAACTTTCTTGCTTTTTCGATGTTCCAGCCGATGTTGGCAATTTGATCTCTGATTCCTCTGCCTTTTCGAAAACCAGCTTGAAAATCTGGAATTTCACTATTCACATACTTTTGAAGCCTGGCTTGGAGAATTTTGAGCATTACTTTACTAGCATGTGAGTTGAGTGCAATTGTGTGGTAGTTTGAGCATTCTTTGGCATTTCCTTTCTTTAAGATTGGAATGAAAACTGACCTTTTCTAGTCTTGTGGCCACTGCTGGGTTTCCCAAATCTGCTGGCATATTGAGTGCAGCACTTCAACAGCCTCATCTTTTAGGATTTGAAATAGCACAATTGGAATTCCATCACCTCCACTAGCTTTGTTCGTAGCGATGCTTACTAAGGTCCACTCGGCTACACATTCCAGGGTGTCTGGCTCCAGGGGAGTGATTACAGCATCGTGATTATTGAATTCCTGAAGATCCTTTTTTATAGTTCTTCTGTGTATTCTTACCACCTCTTCTTAATATCTTCTGCTTGTGTTAGATCCACATCATTTCTGTCCTTTATTGAGTCCATCTTTGCATGAAATTTTCCCTTGGTAAATTTTCTTGAAGAGATCTCTAGTCTTTCCCAGTCTACTGTTTTCATCTATTTCTTTGCTCTGATTACTGAGGAAGACTTTCTTATCTCTCCTTGCTATTATTTGGAACTCTGCATTCAACTGCATTCAACTTTCCTTTATTCCTTTGCATTTTGCTTCTCTTTTTCCTCAGATATTTGTAAGGCTGCTGAGACAGCCATTTTGCTTCTTTGCATTTCTTTTTCTTGGGGATGGTCTTGATCTTGTCCCCTGTACAATGTCACAAATCTCTGCTCATAGTTCATCATGCCCTCTGTCTATCAGATCTAATTCCTTGAATCTATTTGAATTATACACTTGATTATACACTTCCATCATAAGGGCTTTGATTTAGGTTATACCTGAATGGTCTAGTGGTTTTCCCTACTTTTTTCAACTTAAGACTGGATTTGGCAGTAAGAAGCGCATGATTAGAGTCACAGTCACTTCCCAGTCTTTCTTTTTTTTTTTTTTTTTGCTGACTGTATAGAGCTTCTCCATCTTTGGCTGCAAATTGTATAATCAGCCTGATTTTGGTGTTGACTGGTGATGTCCATGTGTAGAGTCTTCTCTTGTGTTGTTGCAAGTGGGTGTTTACTATGACCAGTGCATTCTCTTGGCAAAACTCTATTAGCCTTTGCACTTCTTTCTGTGCTCCAAGACCATATTTGCTTGTTACTCTAGGTATTTCTTGAGTTCCTACTTTTGCATTCCAGTCCCCTTTAATGAAAAGGACATCTTTTTTGGGTGTTAGTTCTAGAAGGTCTTGTAGGTCTTCATAGAGCCATTCAACTTCAGTTTCTTCAGCATTACTGGTCAGGGCATAGACTTGG
This sequence comes from Redunca redunca, assembly GCA_006410935.1. Lineage (NCBI taxonomy): Eukaryota > Metazoa > Chordata > Mammalia > Artiodactyla > Bovidae > Redunca > Redunca redunca. The sequence goes on along the minus strand of SJYQ01013808.1, from coordinate 8,941 downwards.
ATTACTGTGATATTGAATGGTTTCGTTTAGAAATTAACATATATCATTCTGTCATTTTTGAGGTTACATCCAAGTACTGCATTTTGGATTATTTTGTTGACTATGATGGCTACCCCATTTTTTCTAAGGGATTCTTGCCCACAGTAGTAGATATAATGGTCATCTCAGTTAAATTCACCCATGCCCGTACATTTTAGTTAGCTGACTTCTAAATCACACAGTGCCCTTATAAGCTGAAGTGGTCAATCCCATATGTGTTCAATTGGCTAATCTCTCCAGGCTCATTTTACTTTATTTTTGTAATGTTGGTCTTTCATGCCCATATGGTGTCATTCTATTTCTTGCTTCCAGGGTTTTGAATATACTATTGAACTTGCAAAGAACACTTTGCCTTCTCCATCCCTTGTTTTTTTTTTTTTTTTCCTCTTATCTTCAAATGATCCTTATGTCTCTAATTATACTCCATTTTCCGAGAGAGGTTTCCACCACTCCCAGATGTGTCTAAAGTAGTATCTTTAGTATTTCTGTATAGAATATATTTGAATTTTTAATCATTTCTGTATTTGGAGATTTTTAAAAAATATATGTTTGACTACAGTTAATATCTTCTGTTGTGTTAGTTTCAGCTGTACAGAAAAGTTGTTTGTTTAGTTATATATATATATATATATATATATATTTCAAATTCTTTTCCCATTTAGGTTATTGTTCCCAGGCTATACAGTAGATTGAGCAGAGTTCCTAGGCTATACAGTAGATTCTTATGTATTATCTATTTTATATATAGTCCTGTGGATATGTCAACCCCAAACACCCAATTTATCCATCTCTGCCATTACTTTTCCCCCTTGCTAACTATAAGTTTGTTTGCTAAGGCTGTGAGTCTGTCTCTGTTTTGTAAAGATGTTCATTTGTGTCATTTTTTAAGATTATATTTAAAAGGGATATCTTATGATATTTGTCTTTCTCTGTCTGACTTATTAAACTTAACATGGTAATCTCCATTGCAAATGTCATTATTGCATTATTTCTTATGGCTAAGCAACATATGCTTTATCCCTTTATCTACTTTGTCCACCTTATGTGAAGAGTTGACTCATTGGAAAAGACTCTGATGCTGGGAGGGATTGAGGGCAAGAGGAAAAGGGGACAACAAGGATGAGATGGCTGGATGGCATCACCGACTCAATGGATGTGAGTTTGAGTGAACTCCGGGAGTTGGTGATGGACAGGGAGGCCTGGCGTGCTGCGATTCATGGGGTCGCAAAGAGTCAGACACGACTGAGAGACTGAACTGAACTGAACTGATGAACATTTAGGTTGCTTCAGTGTCTTGGCTGTTATAAACAGAGGTGTAATGAAATTTGTTATGCATGTATCCTTTGGAACCATAGTATTTCTTGGATACATGTCCAGTAGTGGTATGGCTGGATAATAGGGTAGCACTATTTTTTATTTTGTAAGGAACCTCATACTGTCCTCCATTGCAATTGTACCAGTTTACATTCCCACCAATGGTGTAGGACGGTAACTTTTTTCCACACCCACATCAGCATTTATTGTTTGTAGACTTTGTGATATGGCCATCCTGACTGGTGTGAAATGATATTTCATTGTAGTATTGATTCTACTAGTGCAGGCAGGAATCCCTCAGAAGAAATGGAGTAGCCATCATGGTCAACAAAAGAGTCCGAAATGCAGTACTTGGGTGCAATCTCAAAAGCGACAGAATGATCTCTGTTCGTATCCAAGGCGAACCATTCAATATCACAGTTATCCAAGTTTATGCCCCAACCAGTAAAGCTGAAGAAGCTGAAGTTGAACGGTTTTATGAAGACCTACAAGACCTTTTTAGAACTAACACCCCAAAAAGATGTCCTTTTCATTATAGGGGACTAGAATGCTAAAGTAGGAAGTCAAGAAACACCTGGAGTAACAGGCAAATTTGGCCTTGGAATGCGGAATGAAGCAGGGCAAAGACTAATAGAGTTTTGCCAAGAAAATGCACTGGTCATAGCAAACACCCTCTTCCAACAACACAAGAGAAGACTTTACACATGGACATCACCAGATGGTCAACACTGAAATCAGATTGATTATATTCTCTGCAGCCAAAGATGGAGAAGTTCTATACAGTCAAAAAAAGCAAGACCAGGAGCTGACTGTGGCTCAAATCATGAACTCCTAATTACCAAATTCAGACTCAAATTGAAGAAAATAGGGAAAACCACTAGACCATTCAGGTATGACCTTAATCAAATCCATTATGATTTTACAGTGGAAGGGAGAAATAGATTTAAGGGACTAGATAGATAGACTGATAGATAGAGTGCCTGATGAACTATGGAATGAGGTTCGTGACATTGTACAGGAGACAGGGATCAAGACCATCCTCATGGAAAAGAAATGCTAAAAAGCAAAATGGCTTTCTGGGGAGGCCTTACAAAAGGCTCTGAAAAGAAGAGAGGCAAAAAGCAAAGGAGGAAAGGAACGATATAAGCATCTGAATGCAGAGTTCCAAAGAATAACAAGAAGAGATAAGAAAGCCTTCTTCTGGAAGAAAAACAAGCTGGAATCATGATTGCTGGGAGAAATATCAATAACTTCAGATATGCAGATGATACCACCCTTATGTCAGACAGTGAAGAGGAACTAAAAAGCCTCTTGATGAAAGTGAAAATGTTGGCCTAAAGCTCAACATTCAGAAAACGAAGATCATGGCATCCAATCCCATCACTTCATGGGAAATAGATGGGGAAACTGTCAGATTTTATTTTGGGGACTCCAAAATCACTGCAGATGGTGATTGCAGCCATGAAATTAAAAGATGCTTACCCCTTGGAAAAAAAGTTATGACCAACCTAGATACCATATGCAAAAGCAGAGACATTACTTTGCTGATTAAGGTCCGTCTGGTCAAGGCTATCGTTTTTCCTTTGGTCATGTATGGATGCGAGAGTTGGACTGTGAAGAAAGCTGAGCGCCGAAGAATTGATGCTTTTGAACTGTGGTGTTGGAGAAGACTCTCGAGAGCCCCTTGGACTGCAAGGAGATCCAACCAGTCCATTCTGAAGATCAGCCCTGGGATTTCTTTGGAAGGAATGATGCTAAAGCTGAAACTCCAGTACTTTGGCCACCTCATGCAAAGAGTTGACTCATAAGACTCTGATGCTGGGAGGGATTGGGGGCAGGAGAAAAGGGGACGACAGAAGATGATCTGGCTGGTTGGCATCACTGACTCGATGGACGTGAGTCTGAGTGAACTTCAGAGTTGGTGATGGATAGGGAGGCCTGGCGTGCTGCGATTCATGGGGTCGCAAGAGTTGGACACGACTGAGCGACTGAGTTGAACTGAATAATTTATTATGTTGAGCAATTATTTATGTGCCTTTTAGCCATCCATATGTCTTATTTAGAAAAACATCTTTTTCAGTCTTTTGTACATTTTTTATTACTTTTTTAATATTGAGCTATATGAGCTGTTTTCAAATTTTGGAGATTAATCTTTTGGTGATCACATTGTTTGCAAATATTTTCTCTCATTTTTTGGGTTGTCCTTCTATATTCCTTATGGTTTCCCTTGCTGTGCAAAAGGATTTTAGTTTAATTAGGTGCAGATAGCATAATAATACAAATAGAGAATCATGATGATGGAACTATATAACTAAGAAAACTCATGAACAAATCTGGCAAAGTTGCAGGATACAAAATTAATACACAGTAATTTGTTGCATTTCTATACACTAAAGAGAAAAGATCAAAAAGAGCAATTAAACAAACAATACCAGTCACCACACATCAAAAAAGATTAAAATATCTAGGGACAAACTTAACTAAGGAGGCCAAGAACTGTATATAGAAAAATATAGGATACTGATGAAATATATCAAAGATGACCCAAACAGATGGAAAAATATACCATATTCTTGGATTAGAAGAATCATTTCTGTGAAAGTAACTATGCTTCCCATGGCAATCTATGGACTCAGTGAAATCCCTATTAAAGTTTTTCACAGAACTAGACCAAAATAATAATAATAATAAGTTTATGTTTGTATGGAGACACAAAGTATCCTGAATGGCTAAAGAAAACTTGAGAAAGAAATATGGAGCTGATGTAATCAGGTTCCTTGACTTGAGAGTATACTACAAAGCTACAGTAATCAAAACAGCACAACACTGGCACACAAATGGAAATACAGCTCAATGGAACAGGTCAGAAACCCAAATATAAACCCATGCACCTATGATCATTTACTCCATTACAAAGGAGGTGAGAATATACAATGGAGAAAAGACAGTGTCTTCAATAAACAGTGCTGGGAAAATTGGACAGCTACATGTAAAAGAATGAAAGTAAAACATTCTCTAATACCATCATACAATTAAACCCAAAATAGATTAAAGAACTAGATGTGTGACCAGATATTATAAAATACTTAGAGGGAAACATTGGCAGAACACACTAACAAAAATTACAGGAAGATCTTTTTGGATCTGTCTCCTAGGATAATGGAAAGAAAAACAAAAATAAAAAACTGAGACTTAATTATCTTTGGAGTTCTTATTTCCAGATAAGAATGTAAGCTTCATGAAGTCATGCACTACATATGTTTCACTCTCCATTCCTTTAACCATAGCACACAGGTAATCTAACAAACAATTTTTATTTGTAGCACACATGTATTCAAACAAATAATTTTATACACATTTTCATAGCAGCAGTAATCACCATAACCAAAAGGTAATATCAGGTGATGTCCATCAACTGTTGAATGGATAAAAAATAGTGATATATCCATAGAGTAAAACATTGTTCTGCCAAGAAAAGAAATACTATTCTACAACGAAGATGAGCTACTAAAAATTATTCTAAATGATAGAAGCCACAAAATGTCACATATTGTAGGATTCCATTTATATGAAACTTTCAGAAGTGGTACATCCATAGAAACATAATGCAGACAAAGGGTTTCCAGAGGTTGGGTGAAAAGGAAATGAGTAATTCCTGCATACTGTATATGGGGTTTCCTTTTGACATGATGAAAATGTCTTGGAACTTAAAGAGGGTATGGTTGTGCAATGTTGTAAATGTACTAAATGAAAGAAAAAAGTACACCTTAAAATGTTTAATTAATAATTTTTTGTTATATGAATTTTGTCTCAAAAATTTGAAAAAGAAATGTGAAGGCTGTCACACATATGTGAACTAGCAAACATATTCTGGTTTATTTATTTAACTCTTTAGCTGGACATAATCTAAGTTATAATGTGAAAAACTATATACAAGCACACATATACTTAGATTTATGTTTGGAATCAAGTAATATATATTTTTGTATTATGCACTATATTATAGAGAATATACATTTCATATCAATTTAAAATTAGAGACTCTCCTGGAAATTCAGTGGTTAATACTCCACATTTCCAATGCAGGGGCCATGGGTTCAATCCCTGGTTAGGAAATGAAGATCTCATGTGATGTGTGATGTGGCCACAAAAAATAATAATGATAATAATAATATAAGAAGGTTAATTTTATTGTATCTAATTACACAGTCCCATTTTCAAAACTATATCCCTAATTCTGATCATCTAATTTATAATTGAAAACTCTTAATCACAGGTTAATTGCAAAAGGGAGACAGGTCAATGGCTTAAATTCATATGTCTAGTTATATAGAAAATCTAACTGGATTCTAAAGTTGATCATTATTGCTATAATGACAGCTAATTGTTAAGAGAGAAATATATATTTAAAATACCAATATCTATCCTATTGTGCAGTNGTGTGTGTGTGTGTGTGTGTGTGACTGTGTGTATATATGTATACACACAGAATTATTGAATGTGAGACCTAAGAAATTGTACTTTTAAAAATGCCTTCATTGGAAAATCTGGTTCTGGGCCAAAATCATCTTATGTGTTACTTTTCAGACCTGACTGATAGATATTACAAGAAGTTTATGTGGCGGGTCTCAAGGGACTAAGCTCCCTTCTCACACAAGACCTGAGGTACAGCTAGTGCACTATGGCCTCTGAAGAGAGTTTCAATCAAGGACTCACTCAGCAACTCCCCTCCAACCCTTCACCCCCCACCCTGCCATCCAGCCATGCTCTTTGAATAACTCTATTTTAGACTTAGGGATCTCCTTTTTGCTTGATTTGGAGGTGTCCTTTTGGGAGCCTTACTTGCATGTGTGCCAAATCAATTCAGTTGTGTCTGACTCTGTGCAACCTGAAGGACTGTAGCCTGCCAGGCTCCTCTGCCCGTGATATTCTTCAGGCAAGAATAATGGAGTGGGTTGCCATGCTCCTCTAGGGGATTTTCCAGACCCAGGGATCCAGCCTGCATCTCTTTTGACTCCTACATTGGCAGATGGGCTCTTTACCACTAGCACCGCCTTGGAGCCTTGCACCAAGAGCTCTCTCAGATACTTCTGCTGAGATCTCCTTACATATTTTCCACTTTGACTCGTATTTTTCTACTTCCAACTTTATCCATTCTCTCTCCCCTTTTGGTCTCCAGGTCCATAGAACAAAATACTTTTTGTTTGGCACTCCCTTGGAAGTAAGAACCTTTGTCTGTACTGATACATTTGACCTTTCACCAGTGCTGTCCTGTGAAGAAAAATGCAACATCATGGGAGTTGGTGAGTTCTCCTGTTGCTTATATGATCACAGCAATTGATTGAAGGCTTAACTCTTGTCTTGCTTTATTCAGTTAGTCTTGACACCTGGCAGCTCAACTGTTTCCAGCTCAGCCTCAGCTCTTCATACTCTATTCATCATTAATTCTCATATGTTTTTGGAAAGAAATTTTGAAAATTCAATTCATTACATAATCAAAGTCATGATCAAATAATATTGTCATAGTGGACACACTGTGCTCCCAGATATGCCCGGATTATTTGTCTGTGTTGTGTGTCTGTACCCCAGCTTCTCAATACTTCATCTGTCATATTTGTCAAAATTCTTTATTAGAGTTTCCAGAGGTTTATGACACCTTCTTCTCCCTATAACTACTTTCTCAGGTAGCCTTTAACCAAGGTTACCATAGTGTAGAGGGTTTTCCAGGTGGAGTTACTGGTAAAGAACCTGCCTACTAATGCAGGAGACATAAGAAACCTGTGTCCAATCTTGGGTGGAGAAGATCTCCTGGAAGAGGGCGTGGCAACCCACTCCAGTATTCTTTCCTGGAGAACCTTGCAGACAGAGAAGCCTGATATGCTGTGGTCCATAGGGTCACAAAGAGTTGGACATGAGTAAAGTGACATAGCGTGCACACACACACCATAGAGAAAGAACATGAAAGCTAGTTCTCTTTCCCATAGATGGGACAGTCTCAGAGGTGTAATTTACACTCCGGAGTTCTCCATGAGGTCAAACGTGATGGAACGATGTACGAAATATTGTATCTTGGCTTCTTCCTTGCCCTGCATTTCTTCCTTAAGTATTACTCTTTGAAGTAGTTCCTTAATAAATCACTTGCATTCTCATCTCTTCTTTTGCTTTCGAGGAATTCGACATAAAACATGGACTGAAACTAGTGCTTAGAAAACAGACTTTTTGCTTTTTGGGTTTTTTATTTTGCAGCTTTTTAAATCCTATAGCTCTAAAAACAAAGAAGAAAAGGACACGTTTCTGCAAAAGGAAGTTTTAGGGAGGGAGTAGTCATAGCATGGCTTTAAAAGCTAGAAATATTTTTTAAAATGTTTGGAACATTGTCCTATGATACCAATGAGATATAGACCTCATAATACAGAGAAACCATACATCAATCTTATTTGGCAGTAAAACCCAACACTTTTAATAAAATATTAGCAAGCAGATATAACTAATTATTTTAAAAAGGAAGATGCATACCTAAATGAGGAGCTTTTTTGTGGGAATATAATAATTGTTTAAAATTAGAAAGCATATTAGTGTATTAAAATAAGTTAATGAGTTAAAGGAGAAAATCCTGGATGAACTGACATATGGATTTTAAAATTTTACGTTCGTTTTAAAGAAAAGCAAAAAACTTTTTACTTAACTGGAACAGACAAATTCCTTAATTAGAATAAGATTGTATTTGAAACTAATAATAAAGATACTACATCAGTTCAGTCCAGTTCAGTTCATTTCAGTCGCTCAGTCGTCTCTGACTCTTTGCGACCCCATGAATCGCAGCACGCCAGGCCTCCCTGTCCATCAGCAACTCCCAGAGTTCACTCAGACTTGCGTCCATCGAGTCAGTGATGCCATCCAGCCATCTCACCCTCCGTCGTCCCCTTCTTCTCCTTCCCCCAATCCCTTTGATGCATCAAAGTCTTTTCCAATGAATCAGCTCTTCGCATGAGGTGGCCAAAGTACTGGAGTTTCAGCTTTAGCATCATTCCTTTCAAAGAAATGCCAGGGTTAATCTCCTTCAGAATGGACTGGTTGGATCTCCTTGCAGTCCAAGGGGCTCTCAAGAGTCTTGTCCAACACCACAGTTCAAAAGCATCAATTCTTTGACACTCAGCCTTCTTCACAATCCAACTCTCACATCCATACATGACCACTAGAAAAACCATAGCCTTGACTAGACAGACCTTAGTNGCAAAGTAATATCTCTGCTTTTGAATATGCTAACTAGGTTGGTCATAACTTTTCTTCCAAGGAGTGTCTTTTAATGTCATGGCTGCAATCACCATCTGCAGTGATTTAAAGATACTACATAGATGAGCAATTAATTTTTTTTTCCTTGAAATCATCATAAAGGAAGAATTACTACCTATCAAAATCATCAGTAAATGTAGTTTGGGGATAAAGAGATTAAGTAATGTAAGTATGTAAAAAAATAAGGAAAATTATATATGAATATTAGAGAATTAGTAAATCACAACTATTTGCAAGCAATATCTACCCAGAAAGCCCAAGAAAATCAATTGAAACAATAATTAGAACTGATGAA
>SJYQ01013801.1:78776-91144 GCA_006410935.1 Redunca redunca | reverse complement strand
CTACCCTACCCTACCTTACCCTACCCTACCCTCCCTTACCCTACCCTACCCTACCCTCTTCTTTCACAGTCATCAAGAGTCTATTTAGTTCCTCTTTGCTTTCTGACATCAGGGTGGTGTCATCTGCGTATCTGAGAGTATACTCTGTTCTAAATTAGGTGCCAAACACGCAATCACTGAATTATCATTGTTTATACTGATATATGCCTTTCATAAGTGTGCTGTTTTTCACATCAAAAAATGTGATTGTGAAACTATTTTAGGGTTAGTCATTTGCTCGGATGTGACCTCTATCTGCCATGGACTTGCTTCTCTAGAGTGGAGGACATCATTTCCAATATTGAAGTTGATTTGGGCGTATCACTGTATAAGGGCCTACCTCCACAAAGTAAGTTTTGACATATAAAGTTTCTTTTTAATATGTTGTTGTATTTGATCTGCTAATATTTGTTGGGGATTTTTGCCTGTATGTTCATGAGAGATGTTAGTCTGTTGTTTTCTTGTAATGTCCTTGTTTGATTTTGGCATTAAGATACTGCTGCCCTCATAGCATGAGTTAGGAAGTATTCCTTCAGCTTCTGTCTTCTCCAATAGAATGTAGAAACATTGATACAATCTGTTCTTAAAAACCTGGTAGAACTCATCCCATTTAGAATTCTGGCAGAATTCTGAACTCATTTAGACCTGGGGCATTCTGTCTTGAAAGGTGATTAACTATTGGTCCTTTTTTCCTTAGTAGATATTGGCCTATTCAGATTATCTGTTTGATCATTTTTAATTAGAAAATAAACTCAGGATACTAAGGAGTCACCCTGGGTGTAGCCTCCATCTAGATTTCTTTCAAATTATTTATAAATGTTAACATTGCTCTTCTCACTTTTAGATTGATGATGTTTCCTCTCACCTTTATGGAATCACAACAAAGTACACAACTCAGTTTTCATATGAGCTACTCTCTCTTACCCTACCCTACCCTACCCTACCCTACCTTACCCTACCTTACCCTACCCTACCCTACCTTACCCTACCTTACCCTACCTTACCCTACCTTACCCTACCCTACCTTACCCTACCCTACCCACAGCCCAAATCAGTAGTGTCATCTACCCACAATGGTATTGGGTAGTTATAGACATAACCTCTGACATTAAGATCTGGATACATTTTAGTGGTTAGCCCTTCAAACTTCAAACAATGGCTGGATGTTGGGTGGAGAGCAATAAGCAGTGGTGTCCTGGGGTGGGCTCATGCCAGTTTGTGAGACAATTATTGACTTTTGAAGAATTTTTGAGCTAGTCACTAAATTGTGACTAGCTTGAAATTGGCTATGACTGCTCCACCGTCATCCACATACATTTCCACAGAAAGCCAGTTGTTAAAGTTTCTCAGCATGCCACTGGATATGAGGCATCTTGTGTATACAAAGATAAATGTAGAATTGGGGCTCTTCTTGGTCCTAACACTGAAGACCTGGTTTCTCTTAAGTCATCCAGTTTCTTAACTTTATTCATACTTCAGAATGACCCAGTTTCCATGACACCTGCTGGGCCATGATCTTTATCTGCATTGACGATCCCTGTGGCCTTTGTTCTTCCATGTCCTTCACCAGTTTTTAGTTTGCCCTTAATGGTGTAACTGCTGGCGACCTTAATGCCTCATTTTGCCTAGAGTCCTGGCTTATGGCTATAAAGCCCTAACACCCATGATGTCTCAGAGAATTAGACAAGATTCTGTTCATTATCTGTGTATATCTTGAAGAATATTCCTCCTCATAGCAGATGTTGCTGGTGCTCTGTTCATATCCTGTGACATGCACTAGTTTAGTATATGCCAACAGCATCTGCAGAACACCTGCGGTCCAGTGTTTGATGGCAGTTGTCAGTTAAATACTTCAGCTTCCTCATTCCTCCAGTGCAACAAGTCTGGTACATTTGTTTCCCACAACCATATCCCAGAAGTCTCCAGGGGGACTGATCCCTGTTGGCGTATAGTGGTATATAGTCGTATAGTTGGCATATCCCCTATCACCTCCCTTTCCTGCATCATTTTCCTCCTCCCACCCCCACTGTTGCTCCTGGGATCACCTCCTAAATAAATGACTTGTACCCACATCCTTGTCTGTGTCTGATTCTGGGGAAGAACCAACCTAAGACACTCATCCCCCTCATTTTTATGCCACCAACAGAATGGAAGGAACTTTTGCCCCATATTCTGAAAAGTTATTGAGTTATCATACCTGAATAAGAAGATTTTTGGATGGCACATCACATATTAATAACGGTTCAGCTTGGCATATCCTTATTTTAAATACTGTGTGAGGACCAAAACTTTTTGCAGTGTTGTTTGTTGTTTTTCCTTTGCTATCATCAAAATAAAGGAAAAGGCGCACACACATCCTTGGTTTTAGTCCTGTGCTTTATTTTTAATTCTGTATAAATAAATACAAAATGACAAAAAGATATACATTTACTGAACATTGCATTGATCGTGTGGCATTACACAGTGTGTCACAATGTTTCAGCTTATAATTGTGTCCTTTAGCTGTTGATGCATAATTCTATAACTTTTAGGATACGATTCATCCAGAAGCTTTAGTGGAACCCCTGAGTGCTTACACTTGCAAAAGTTTGTTGGGGGAGTATTCAAGCCACACTGGCTCAGGTCTAGGGCTATTTCTGGAACATCTAAAATAGTAAAAGAGTTAGGAATGGGGAGAATTTTCTTTTTGCATTCATGAGAGGCATGCAGGGGTACAAATCTCAGACTACAACACTACAGTTATTTCAAGTTTAAGCATTGGATTCAGTATGTATATTTATAAAAATTATTCAAGAGTACTGATTCCCTCTAAAATTTGCATTTTAACCATGGGAGGTCAATTGGCAAGGCCTGTTAACAACATTCAGTACTACTTCCAGGGTTTCTTCTTCTTCTTATGGTCATTTTTCTACAATACAAGGTCAACTGAAGTGAAAGAATAAGTGGCCCATTTGCAACAACTTCACATTTCTTAATTTTTAGAAATGCAGACAATATTACAGTCTGGGGTCTTTCATTTGATGACCTCCAGTTCATGGGACTCAACATTCTTACTGATTCCACACTTGTATCCTGTTCAAGCTGTTGTGATAAATAATTTATTACACATTCTTTTAGGGCTCCCTCTCATTGGATGCTCTTGATTTTGGTGACTGAAGTGCTATGACTCAAGGGAATTTGTGTTTTTATATTCTTGTGAATCAGTGATGCTCTCTGCAGAAATGAAGATTTTCATGTAGATGATTTTCATGTACATAATAGCCTGGGGAAGATAACAGTGGTTCCCAAGCCGGGGGAGGGGCTGGCATCTTGAGTCATGCCTTGGTGACAAGAAATTATAGTTTTCCACCCCTTACTCCTGAGTATCTTTTTATCCTACAAAAATGACTTTTCCATTTTAAAATCATTGCCCACTCCCCTCAGGTTTTGATTACAGATGGTCAGCACTCTCAGCCCTTTTTCAGACTACTCATTCAAGCATAAAGCACAAAGGAGAATATGGTGAGTGAGGTTGAAAGCAAAAATCTCAGGTTTAAGTGAAATCCTTTAAAAATAAAACCCATTTTATCTTTTCCTATGGAGAAAAAGATAGAGATGGAAAGTAAAATATCTCCCCCTATCAGACAATTGTCCATGTATAGAAGGCACCCGGTTTGCCTGATGACATCGTTGCAGGAGTATGGAGAGGGCCAGTATTCATTCTTCTTCCAACCTTTCTGTAGGTTTCAGCAGTGCCCTTTTATAGGCAGCAGCTTGAGTGTTGGCCTGTCTTCAAGGGAGATTTGGACTAAGATAGAATCGTTTACTAAATATCTCCATAAGCCTGGAATGAGCACGTATTATTTGCATTAGGATGGAAACTTAACTGAGTATATGTTGAAATATTAAAATGAGCTCATTCATTTTCTCTTTTCTCTTCGTCCTTACTTTCTGGGCTATTTTAGGGAAATGTCGATACTTGAGAGTAAAAGCAAAGTGGGCAGAAATCCAAGGGATTAAATTTAGTTCTTATGTATGTCTTCCTAGCACAAAATATTTCCAAGTTACTTAACTAAATTAATTGAACATGCAGTTGTGAAATGGAATTCTTCAAGGATTTGCTAGTGAAGGTCTAATGTGATATGCTTACTTTTCTGAACCTCAAGATTTTTATCTGCGCAGGTTGGCTTCTAAAGAAGGAAGCCATTCTGGCCTTTCTTCCATTGGTTGGAAGGTTAACACAGATGAGAGACAGATAAGAGAGTGTCCCCACAGATATTAGCCTATGAATGTTTACTTACACACACACACACACACACACACACACACAAACACACACACGATACCCACCAAACTCTAGGTAGCTTACCCATGTGTGTGTGTGTGAGAGAGAGAGACAGAGAGAGAGAGAGAGAGGGAGGGAGGGAGGGAGGAATGAAGGGAAAGAGAGGGTGAGGGGCAGTGAGAAAGAACTGATTTCAGTTTCCATGGAAATGGGCTAAATAAGGACTTTAACAGACAGGAGTATGAGTGCAACTTCTTCACTATTCCCAGCTCAGAACTACTGAGAGAAAATTTGAAATCAACCAAATCCCTTACATTTTTTACAAGGTCAGTATTGTAATTTGGTACCTGTGATATATAATTTTGGATTCAAACTTTCTTTGTGACAGTGAAATCATGCATCCATTGTTAGCCCTGTGAAATATACTAAAAGCCCCCTCACCTCCTCCAGCAATTGACTGGACATTGCATGCTTATATACTACTTTGTCACTCCCCTCTCAAGTTCTTCTATTCCCTCTCCATACAGGTTATTGACCTATAACTAACACACAGAGCATTTCCTCCTCTGCTCTAAATGCCTGTGGAAGATCAAGATTCTATGGAATAAAGAAGCCAAAACTGTAGTTTTCTTTGGCCTCTATTCCGTTCTTTTATGCCCATACATGTAGGTGCATAGGAATCTTCCTGCAACAATTTTATTCCCCTATTTATATATATTTATATATTGAACTGAAGACAGCAAATGGGTTTTTCTTTTTTTCTCCAGAGACAGAAATGTAACATTGTGACCATTAAAGCCAAAGAAGGCACCATATGCAAGGTTTTCTAAAAAGACATCTGCTGCTAAACAAACAAAAAACCCAAACCTGTATTTATAAGACATTAAGTCATAGAAACTTTTTTGATTGCTCATCTGGAAAAAACAGAATAACAAAAAAGAATGCATACTAACTGTTGTTAAAAAGCTCAGAAATATCCAAATTAAGAAAAGAAAAGAAAGGCAAAAAAAAAAAAAAAAAGTAAACTGAAGACATTTCTCTGGTCCATTGCCATTTCACTCTTTGGGGTGTGTCTGTGAGAGGGTTAGAAATCTGAGTGAAAGCAAGAAGTTTGAAGTCTGGGAATCTGATAACAGGATTGAAAGCGGGATGCTTTATGGGAAGATGGGGTTTTAATATGAAAGGGCAGTCAACTCAGGACTCGAAGTATTTGGCATGAGGCATTTCCCAGGGCTAGTGTGCTAAGTGTTCCCAGGGCTGCTGCAGCCTATAAATTCCATGTGGAAGCCTGAAGTATTGCCCTCTGGTGAAAGCTGGTCAGATGGAGAGGAACTGTGGGGTTGCCAATCATCAGTGGGATGGTTTGCCCTGCTGATTTTGTTTTTGTGTAGGTGTGGGATGACGTCAAATACATATTTTAGGTGTCAGAGAAACTCAAGTGGTACAGAATATAGGACATCATTTTTTTTTTTCCTGAAGGAGCTAGTCATTTTTTATTCCTGATTTTCTTTAAACATCTTTGAAATGTCTTGACTTTAGGTAAACAGTGTAGTTGATTAAATCTCAGTAGACAAGTGTTTTAACTCTTTGTGTGAAATTTTTCTGGGGAAGTTTTCAATTCATTCCACCTGAGCAGGTGTTGCCCATAGGTCAAAGTGGTGTGTCTCACACCCTGTCAAGTGCAGGGTGTGACTGTGGTATTGTTCTCTGTAGGGTCTGATGCTTATCTGTCTCAGATCTGACCAATATAAACTAATTATGTGCTTTAGGATTTGAACATTCCTTTTAAAAGTAATTAACCTCCAATTAAAATAAATAAATTTATAGTAAAAATTTTTATTACCTCCAGAATCACCTACTTTACTATTGTGAAGAAACTCAGCTAAAAGAGTGGGAAACAATATAACACTGGGGTCTTTTGGAGAAATAGACAAGACTTCTGAATGCTGCATTGAATGATTAATCTGACTGACAAGATGTCATCTTTTGATCAGTTGCCATGGATCCAACTTTAAAAGTCATTGTGATTTAGCCCAAAACTTTACAGACTAATATATGCAGTTTCAGAAACTTCTTTCATTAGTGATGACAATAAGAGAGGGACCATCTTCTGCTGTCTAAACTATTGTATGTCTAGGGTGAGGATCTTTTCCAGCATCACTAAATGTTTGATACAGACTCTTCCCTCTTGTCACACACTGAAATTGGACTGCTAAATGAACATTTAGCTGTTATGACTATTTCATTGTTAATAATTGTTGGCAGGAGTTATCTTTGATGTTAAAAAAGTGAAATGCATTGGCTATCTAGACACACTTTTTATAGCTTTGAAACATTTGTGCGTTTAGAGGAATGAGATAAATTTGGCCAAGGAATTATTAAACCGAAGCTGAAATCTTCCTTGTTTGGGCCTAGCATTCAACAACTCTGCTCAGAGCAGCTAAGCTGGATTGTGAATATGTAGCTGTGGGTGGTTGAATTATGGAATCATAGACAATAGAAATAGAACCTGAGTGTGTTCTCATCAAGTTACTAAGGAGAAATTATAAGTCGAGAATTCAAAAGAAAATGTGGGGTCCTTTTATTTAAAAAGCATAGATTCAGGCTCCATATCTTTATGTTATAGAGGTTCCTGAACAGCTCCATTATTCTCAGCTCATAATTTTATTCACTGCACACAGATTTGATTCATTTCTCTTTCATAATAATTACCTTTTTTTCCTGCCGCACTCTCCAAATCTTAGGAACTGTGCTAGGGATCCTCTCCTCAACTTCTCTTAATATCCACTCCCTGTGTTTGTGTTTGTGGGGGCTGGGGCGGGGGGTCTAAACGTTTCTGGTCTTGGATAGTTTGTCTTGGATAGTTTGTTACTTGTATGACTTTTGTCCCGACTGAGGTTTCTTATCACTAGGTTTTCCTGAGTGATGCCTGCTTTCCTTGAGGTGGATGAAAGGCACTGGTATTCCCATTAAACTAATACTATAGATAAATGGGAAATGCTCACGCCTCCTTAAAACTATGAGTTGCCAAAACAGATTGACCACCCCATATGTCCTTCTCCCTTCCTCTCCACTCCTTTTATCTGAAATGCAAAGGAGAAATTCTAGATAGATTTCCACAATTCCAGGCTTTGGGAGAGATCTCTATGGTTTGGGGTTACTTCTGTTCTCACCTGTGACTTAGAAAACTTCCATCAAATGCAGTTTTCCACTAGAAAGTTGTTAGTTAGCACCCTGTAAATTCCAAGAAACATTCACTTCCTTGGGTTTCTTTTTTTTTAAAGCTGCATTATCTGGCTGGTCTCAGACATGCTCATGTACAGGAAACATATAAAAGGGGAAGATAATATTTTTTTATGGTTTCCTAAGATAGCTGAAGCCTTTGGCTTTCCAGACTCCACAGAACCACAGGACTGGGCCTGCTAAGGCATTTTAATGTGCCTCAAGTGTGTCAGGTATGTTGTGAAAGGCAGTGTGCATGTGCAGGTATGTATCTATGCATTTATGTTTGTACATGTGTTATAGTTGTGAGTGTACATGCACTGTGTGTGTGTGTCTAGCAGCGCTAATGGGTCATTACCAATTTTGGCCAGTCAGTCACCTGTGGTCCTGGGAGGCAGGAGGAATCTGCCTTGGTGATTCTAGAAGTGGGCAAAGGCAATTTTGGCAGAATGTTATTTTGAAGAATAAAGATATGAAAGTCTGAGCTAAACATGTTGAAGTTTCACCCTGGAAATTAAATACATTGTTTTGCCAAAGAGAATCCTATGGGTTTTCCCCAGGATGAACCTGGAATAGGTAATGGAAATGGGCTGAATCTTTGCCATTTTGTAGGAATTAAACAAAGCATTTTATAGATCTCAGTGAGCAAAGCCTTTAGGCTTCAAATAACATGCTACAAAGTGGGGCTCATATTCTTCCCCCTCATCAGAAGACTTCCCTCGTCATGGCTGGACAGAGGACTGTGTAAATGTCACCAGTGCCACCTCTCTGCTTCAGGGAGGGCCAAGCAGTGTTCCCCCAGCCTGGCCCTTTGAACAACCCAGCTGCATTCTGCTGTGCCTAAAATCGTTCCAGAAGAAGCACAACAAACAGTACGAGTAGAGTCATTTATTCTTCAGCTTGCTCCATCAATGGCCACTACATCTAACTTATGGTTGACAGCCAACAGAACTGAGCTTCAATTTGCACATACACCTGTCC
The DNA here is from genome assembly GCA_006410935.1 of Redunca redunca. Classification (NCBI taxonomy): domain Eukaryota; kingdom Metazoa; phylum Chordata; class Mammalia; order Artiodactyla; family Bovidae; genus Redunca; species Redunca redunca. The sequence continues at coordinate 82,638 of SJYQ01013801.1, read as the reverse complement.
TTAAGTGGAACCATATGTCCATGGATATGATTTCCTATTTGTTCACTGCAAATATCTCCAAGATGAATGAGACACATTCTCTCCCTATCTTGAATAGGGATCACTTGGGAGCAGCCCTTCAAGGCTGTGGCATGCTGCTGCCACAAGCGAGGACCTAGAAAGCTTGGAAATAGGTTGCTCAGCTCTTTCTTCTCCCACGTCCACATGTATTCTTTCTGCCAATGAGAGCATGATGCAGAGGGGTCCTTTACCTGTCTTGCCCTGGAGTGTGTTTAACTGGTGCTGGAGCATGAATTGGACAAGGAAAATGTATGCAGATTAAATGAATGAATGAATGAGGAAAAAAGGAGTAGTGATAGGCACTTCACTGGGCATGAAGAGACCAATACCTAGAAGCAGTTCTGGCTCCTTGGAGAAAAGATGGTTGAGAAATTCTTGATTGCCCATTAGCCAAAATGAGGACACCAGGATGACACCCCCAATGAAGTCTTTATTAATTTAGGACAGTGGTTCTTCACTCTTTTTGGGTTGTAGACCTCTTTTGAAATCTGATGACAACTATGAACTCTCTTTAGGAAAATGCACATAGGGAACATATACACACATTTTTGCATATAATTTAATTTTAGGGAGTGCAGAGTCCACCCTCCCACCAACTCATCTATGTCCCCAGGTGAAGACCCCATGATATAGACATATAGAATTTGGCAGTAAAGTGGCAGAGTGGAGAAAGGAATGAGGCTAGGAACTAGGAGACTTCAGTCAGTCCTGTATCTGCTTCTAACTAGCTCTGTGCATGTCATTTCACTTCTCCAGCTTTCCATTTTCTTAAGTGAGAAACAGGAGAGTAAGCTTGATTCTCTCCAAAGGTTCATCTCATGTCAACATTTTGGAGGGAGGAGAGGCTGGTGCATCCCACAGCAACAGCATTCCATCCACCAAGGGCCCTTCATTGGTGGCCTCCTTGGTGGACATTGCTTTTTTTGTACTTTTCAAAGAAGCCTTCTTTCTCCAGATCAACTCCTCCAAACCTTTGCCACGCTAATTTTAATCTAACCTGAAAATCAACACACAGGCCAGAGCTCTCTGCTCCCTCACTTCGTCTTCCTTGCATGGCGCCCTCACAGATATCAAAAAGGACTTCAAACACATCACCTGGGCAGCAGTGGGGCAGGTGAGAAACAGGCTGGGGAGGACATCCTGACACTGCCTATTCAGGTGAATGGATTTTAGCTCATTCACTTTCCTCTTTGCTTTTTCCTGGACTGGCATGAAACAGAAATAAACAGTTGTAACCACCACAGGGAGGAACTCTGCAATGTGTTGGCTGAAGCAATTCTCAGTTCTTTGCCAGAGAATCCAGTAGTACTAATTTAATGTTTTCCTTCCGTGTGGAAAATAGGAACTTTGTCTTCAAATACCTGATGCTTTTTATGTAGCTAAAACTCAAAAGCAAATTACCGTAAAGGAGTGTCTTCAGACAAGCCAGGCACAGTAATGAAATAGGTGCCGCCCCCAACTCCATCCCAGACTGCCTGTGCCTCTTTCTTTCAAGGATTACCATCCAACTCCACCATCTAGAGACTGTGCCCCCTTTCCACTCGCCCCACTAAGTGATGATCTAGCCAAATTTTGAATGTCTTAAAATGACCAGGACAATTCATTGCATTTTTATATAGCCCTAATCCTGGGCACAAGCCTACAGAAATCTACTTCTCTGTAGCTTTACATCCTGAGCTCAAGTGCTACTGTGTGGGATGGACAAATTACAAATAATAATGTCTTGAGTTCCTTCTTTGCACGAGGCCTTGCCACAAGTGCTTTCTGAACACCTTCTCATTTAATCCTTTCAGTAAATCCGCAACATCACTCAAATGTACACTCTCGAGGGCAGATTTTTTAACAGTCTCATTAGTTCACTGCTGTCCACAGTCTCCAGAACAGTACCTGGGTGATATTAGGCACTCAGTAAGTATTTGATGCATTGAAAGATAATTACTGTATTATCACCATTTTACAAATGAGAACAGATTCACAGAAATCAAACACTACTATAAGCTGCAGGGCTGCTTTAATAGGATCCGAAGGAATAAAAAGCCATTTGGAGGAGGATATCATTTGTGTCCAAGAGGCTCTGCCTCACACCACACCCCCCAGGGCGGCTGCCCAGTCCACCCATTCTTGAGATAGACACAGCCGTGCTTCATTGCTGGGGCTGGAGGAAAGTGATGTCATGGTCCCAGAATGCCACTTAGAACAACTGGGTGGTGGTTAGTTAAAATAAAAGAGTTATCAAGGGCCTTGTTCAGAGCAGCATATTGCATAAGTAACTGTAGCCATGGAGGATGGCATCAGATGGGATTATCTCACTTCTGCCTGAAAATTGAGGGAATAAAAATGGTAGGACAGGCAGGAGGAAAACAAGCTAACACAAACATCACAGCCAAAGCAAAACAACCCCCCAAACCTTAAAATCCCCAAACCCCCAAACCCAAAACAAAACTTATGAGCTGGAACAGTGGAGAAGGAGTTTCATTGGCATTTATCTTATTTTTTTTCCTGTGGAACAGACATACTCTTTTTAGCCTGAGGAGCCCCCATGCTGTTTGCTGGGCCATTGCTATAGGACTAACAATAACGCCCTATTTCAAGTATCATTTTCTTTCATGCAAACCCCAAGTTTCTTGTGAATTTACACCTTCTGCTGTTTCACTCATTGAAAGAATATCACCCTTACCCTGATTTTTCTTTTTTTCCTTATGAATGGCCAAGAAAGCCCAAGTATCAGTTTTTTTCTTTTAGTTGAGCAGGAGAAATATTTCTGATGGATGGAATATTTTCTTTGGTAAACAAACAATAAATAGCAACTCAAAACCAACCAAATCAGTTTCTTTGGTAAAGTGAACATTAATGTCTTGGTTGGAATTAATTGAAAAAGAAAACTTTTGCAAGTGTTTGCTAGGATCGTTCCCTCCCTCTTCATAGCAATTGTAAAAGTAAAACTTCATGAAGTAAGGACTTAAATTTGCAGGAGATGTGATTCTGAGCTATTTCTAAAATGTCTTATCCATGGTGGGGCTAAACCAATGTTATTAGAGCAATTATTAATAATCAGTATTAATAAATAAAAAATAATGATCTCACAATAAATAATAAGTAGTAAATCTTGGCATGCAGAGTCCCCCAGTAAAAATAATTCATTCTTTCCACAGTCAGAATTCCATAAGCTTTGATTTCAAGTGCTGAAAAGAGAAGTTGACAAGTTTTAAAATGCCCTTCATTTAAAAATACAATATCCCAAGGTATACAGAGACCCAGTCAAGTTGGAAAACTACTATCTGTCATAAAATAAAGTTCCACAGTAAATCATTCTGGTTGACCCAATTTAATGCTTAAATTCTCAACTAAATCCACTTAATTGGTGTGTGTGTTGTATGAATTTTATGGAGTCACTGTAACCCAAGGTACTCCACGTGGCCAACACTAAATCAATGGCTGATTTAGAACACATTTTTCAGAAAATGATTTAGCAACATATGATTTAGTAATAAAACCAATCCCCTCTTCAGCTGTGTTTTATCAGTAACCGCCTAGTTGCAGGCCCCTTGGAGAGAGAATTGATCGCAGATCTATTATGAGAACTTGCCCTTTTTCGAGGATTGCATTTGTCCTTAGATTAAAGCTCATTATCTTCTAGTTGAGTGCATAACACGTTGGTATGATCACTTAGTGTGTTTGCAGGAGAGACTGAACAAGTGTGTAATGCACTAGCTATGATCCCCTGCACATATATTTAGGACTGTGTGAACAACAGTACATGAAATAGAAAGCACAGGTTTGCACTTGGTGTAGTTACATCTGA
>SJYQ01013801.1:26049-66325 GCA_006410935.1 Redunca redunca | reverse complement strand
TAATGAAATTGATTTTTAGTGAAATTATGGGAAGAAGTTTTGAATGTTACTGTTGTATTTTGCTTAAAAATTAATTTTAAGAAGCTCTAAATATTGTAGTTTTATTGAATGCAGTTAGTTTTTAGGAAGTTTTAAATATTGTACCCTTCTTTGAGCTCATGATAATTACTTAGTGAAGTTGCTCCATCGTGTCCGACTCTTTGCGATCCCTTGGACTGTAGCCTACCAGGCTTCTCTGTCCATGGGATTTTCCAGGCAATAGTCCTGGAGTGGATTGCCATTGCCTTCTCCAGAGGATCTTCCCAACCCAGGGATCGAACCTGGGTCTCCCACATTGTAGACAGACACTTTACCATCTGAGCCACCAGGGAAGTCACTCGATAATTACCTAAGAGTGTCAAAAACCAGGAATGATACTGCTTTTTCTAGCCCTAACATCTTTTTTCCTCACTTAAGAACCTGTCTCCTTTCAGTTTTCCTGTGAACCCTTATCCCTGTTTATCTTCCTCCCACAGAAACAATCACAGCAAAAAAACACTGTATTTTTAAAATGAAAAGCTAAAAAAAAAACCCACCCCAAGCATGTGACTAATCATGACTAAAACATCTTAATTTAAATCTTGACTCAACCCTCCATGGAATCTACTCACAGCCACTCCTTACTCAGGCTGCAAGGAACCGCCCTGTATTCCACCATTGACCCACATCATCTTGAGGTTATTTTAAAGAGGCAAGTTATGCTGCCATCTTAGCAGACTGAATTCAGGAGAAAGTATAGCAGCTTCCTCGTCTGCTGTGTTCGGCAGAGATGAGTAAACCGATCTGGTAAATTCACAGCTCTCTCAGTCTCCGCACAGTGCCCCACTTTTCCACAAAAGCTACTAGTATATGTTTATTGCTTGGGTCTCAGTTCCTGCAGCTGCTGCTGCTGCTACTAAGTCGCTTCAGTCATGTCCGACTCTGTGCGACCCCATAGACGGCAGCCCACCAGGCTCCCCCGTCCCTGGGATTCTCCAGGCAAGAACACTGGAGTGGGTTGCCATTCCTTCTCCAATGCATGAAGGTGAAAAGTGAAAGTGAGGTTGTTCAGTCGTGTCCGACTCTGTGCGACCCCATGGACTGCAGCCTACCAGGCTCCTCCGTCCATGGGATTTTCCAGGCAAGAGTACTGGAGTGGGGTGCCATTGCCTTCTCCACAGTTCCTGCAGAGCATGGAGTAAAAGTGAAAGTGAAAGTCGCTCAGTTGGTCCAACTCTTTGTTACCGCATGGACTGTAGCCTGCCAGGCATCTCCATCCATGGAATTCTCCAGGCCAGAATATTGGAATGGGTAGCCATTCCCTTCTCGAGGGAATCTTCCCAACTCAGGGATCAAACCCAGGTTTCCCACATTTCAGGCTGATTCTTTACTGGCTGAGCCACCAGGGAAGCCCAGAATAGTGGAGTGGGTAGCTCATCTCTTCTCCAGCAGATCTTCCCGACCCAGGCGGTCTCCTGCATTGCAGGCGAATTCTTTACCAGCTGAGATACCAGAGCAGAGCATGGAGGGCAGCACATAATTCTGTGGCCCCACCAGCCCCTGTGTATTATCATTTAACCATCATGCAGCTAAGATGTCCTGAGTAAATTCCTTTTTTTCCTACTACCTCTAAACAGGGCATCAGGCATACTGATGAACTCAGAGTTATTTCTCAGCCAGTGAGAAACGCCACTTCATTTGTCATGTCAGTATCTGATTCCAAATGACATTTTAATTTTGCTAAAGGAATTGATGAGAAGTTGCCAAAGAAGAGGGAGAAGCTAAGTGTTTAGGTCCTTGGCCCATGAGAAACTCGGCACCAGGCTTGCTGGACTTCTGCCATCATCAATATCAGATGGACAGAGCAACTGACATTATATTATGATCACTATGGCTTTACGTATACCAGAATCTCCATGAGGAAATTTCTGCAGCCCCCAACAGACTACATAATAGGATTCATTTTAAAATATTCTCCTGAGTTCATAGCAAAGACAAGAAGAAGTTACCTTCCTATTTATGTCTAGCTTGTTGCCTTCAGAGTTCTGGTCTACTGACCATATCCTTCTGTGTGATGTTTGTGTCCACCCTGCCCATCGGGTAGGGAAACCAAGGGCTGGTGGACACTGTTGGTGCCCCATTCGTGGCCCTCCAAGTCCTCGTTCTTGGGCTCACAGAAGCCTTACTCCAAATACTGGTAACCTGAGAGATTTCTCCAGCTTCAGGAATGTGATCAGTCTTTCCTGGGAAGTGCTGGGGAGCTAATGACCCAGGGGAGAACCCTCAATGAATCATACATAGGGTTTCTGGGTCCATACTGCAGCTTAAAGAGTCCTCACCCCTCAAGGACACCTCTGAGGTCTCTCCAAGGTCCCCAGTGGGACTGAACCACAGATGCCCACAGTGGTAACCTGCTGATTAACATACCTTGGATCATCTTCCTTCCCCATCTCATGCCCCTGCTTCCAGGTTGTGGTCTCCTGGGCTAACCTCCCCAATAAACTATTTGTATCCAGATCCTTGTCTCAGGGTCTGCTCCTGGGGAAGCCCGACCTAAAACACTGGTACACAGAGATTAATATCTGCTGAATTTAAATTAATATCTACAGCTACTTCATGGAGGTCCAGGACTAGAAGCGAGGGCTATGGGCTTCCGGCACATCGACCAGATAAGGTTGCTTCTTGAGACCCAGCACCACCTTACAGAATTGGTCCCAGGGCTTCTGGACTAAAGGAAGATGCTATAAATGAAACAAAGTTGTTAGACAGCTGCTCCTAGCCTTTCAGGACCCTGTCACCCCCATAAGAAGGAGGAGATAGAAGGGGAAAAAAAGGACAGTAGTTACCTAGCATGACGAAAGGGACTCCCAGGAAGGTGGAATTGTATTTCCCACCAGTCAGATTGATGATCCCAGCCGCGGTGAGGGTGGCGAGGCTTATGGTCACCAGCCCGAGCAGGCCCAGCCAGGGTTTGCTGCGGACGCAGTCTTGCATGGAGCAGCAGAGGATGGCCATGGTGACCACCAGGATCAGGCTGGTGACCAGGTAACGTTCCGATACACGGCTGGTCTTCTGGAAATCTTCCCTCAGCGAGGAGGATGTATAAGGGTACATTTTGACTTTGCTGTTAGATTTCTGGAACAGTCGGACGGTGTCACAGAAGCTGGACTCCCACCTCTCCGCCACCATGTCGTTGAGACTGTTGATGGACTGCAGGTAGTAGGTGAGCTGGACGGCCTCTGCGGATTTCACTCGATCCTTGCTGTGCACAGTGACACCTCCCAGCTGGTGCCCATTATAAACTGCCCTCCCATCTTTTAAGTGAGTGATCGGGTACGTGATAGCAAAATTGGTCCGATTGGTGGCCCGAGCATTCTTTAGCTCCTCTAGGACATGCACGATGTCGTCCACAATGCAAGTCTTATCGTTATTCAGGATACAGATGTGAGCAAATGTGTAATTAAATCCAGGCCTTGGAACCTGGATCCTGGTCACAGCAGCATGCAACTATGGGGAAAAAAATGAAAGTCAGTGTTGATGACCAAAAATAAGACATTCCTAACTGACAGCTCTGTGGATCCAAAGGTCTCTATTTTTTTTGTAGGGGAAGGGAAAGGGAGTCTCTCATGCCATCTCCAAGCTAAAGAGTTCAAATGAAATGTTAGGACCTTACATCAGAACTGAGTAGTAAGGATGTAGGACACCAATCTGACTCGAGGGCCTCCTAGTGTGGTCCCTGGACCAGCAGCATCAGCACCATCTGGGGACTTGTTAGAAATGAAAATTCCCAGGCCCCATCTCAGACCTGGTAAGTCACACTCTCTGGGGTGGGGCCTAGGAATCTGGGTTTTCACAAGCCCTCCAAGGGAGGCCAATACAGCTAAAGTTGGAGAAGCACGGCATTATTTCTCCATGTTGTGTACTTTAAGTGTGATTCAGTGAGTCTGTAACTATCTGAGAATCTCAACAGGTCTACCATTCAGTCTCTTCCTTGAAAATATAATGGCAAAAGTGAATTAAAGCACAAGTCCAAGCACAGAGGTCCTATGTAGGCCCATCCCTTGTGGCTGATTTGGAGGGCAGTGAAATGATTTCCCCATTCAGTGCAATCACTCTGAGGCATACAAGACAAGCAGTTCACCTTGAGGATCCTCATAGTCCTGCTTCTACAGGAAGGGAGCTGTAGTTGCAGAGCTTGGCTGGGGTACAGGGCAGTCATGCTAAGGAAGTGCAGCAGGATTTATTCTGTAAAGCTTGCCCTAAGTCAAATATGCCATGCCCTGGTTCTGTATGCCTGTGATCCAGGTGCCCGTGGGAATACAGACACTTATATAACATCACCTACTACATACCAGGCACAGTTCCATGCCCTTCATACAGATTATGTCATTTAATCCTTACAAGAAACTGCACTAGGTACAAGTACCCGCCTCGTGTTACAAATGAGGAAACTGAGGCACAGAGAGGCCAAGTCACCTGCCCAAAGTCACACAGAGCTGGGATGTCCCAGGCAGTCTGGCTCTAACACTTGTCCTCCTAGCTCCTCGCTAGACACCTCCAGGTTGGCAATGCCAGCAGCTGGATAAATCCTGATTTGGGGCTTTCACCACCCCACCCCTAAGAAATTACAAGTGCTCCATCAAGTTCAGATATGTAGGGACATGTGTATTCTGTGGTCTAAGGTGAGAAAGTAAGGCCTCCTCCCCGTGAAATGAGGCCAGTTTCCAAAATGAGGCCAGTGGTGGCCGTGAGAATTACATGAGCACACCTAGGACCATGCCGAGTGCAGAGCACTCTCCTGAGCAGAGCTGGCCATTGTTCCACACCTGGTGAGTGGAGAACACTCCCCACAGAAAGGGAATGAGAGCCTCACACCCAGAGTTGCCATACTGTTGCTGCACCGTTGTGATTCATAACCTTCTGAGTGTCTCCATGACCCCGATAGATTTGCTTGGAAATCTGCTGTAGCTGGTTTATTTGCTAAGACATTTTGCTGTGCATGCCTGTGCCAGGATGAATGGGATATTGATTATGGTTTTAGAAAATGTCTGAGGGGCACCAGCTATCAAAGTCCTTTAATTTGTGCAGAGCATGAGTTGTTAATCCTAATTCTCAGTGGCTCCTCCCTCACATTCCCTCATAGGCCACAACCCTGAAGTTCAGGAAACACTTCACTATATTAAATTTGGCTGAAATATTCTGAGTCCTTTCCTGCACACACACACACACATGCAGAGTTGATGTCCCAGAGATAACCTAGGAGACTGTTTTCACCAAACTCTAACCATATGCTAAATTTTTGTTTTGATGCTTTGGGATTGATGAGGAGCAGAATGACTCAAATGGTTTTAAACATCGAGAGTGTGTTTAGACACACCAAGAGTGTGTGTTCTAAGCTTGGTCCAGTGAGTTTTGATTAAAAGAACTCCTAACTAAAAAAGAAAATTCCCAAATATGAAAGGTTACTGAGGAGGAGGGAATAACCAAGAGGAATTTAGTGACAAGAGAGAGTTAAAAGAAAGACTTTGGGGGAAAGATTCAGAATAGGCTAGAAAAGGAGTGGTATTGAAAGCATGCATATGTGTAATATTTAGTGCATTGTTTGTTCCCATGAACGGTCTAATAAATCTCCCTTGGAGTGATTACTAAATATGTCAAGAGAAAAAGATTGCCAAATAAGATGGTGTTAAGCCACAGGGCTGAACCCAATTATAGCAAGGGGATATTTTCCATCCATTCTCTGAGGCGACCATGCCACGCTGGGTGGGGAGTTGTAAACCATTTAGTGATCTGGCAGCTCTGTAGATCTACTGCTGGGACCCCTGGGACCACAGACCAAAGAAAGCAGACACGCTGTTAACCCCTGTACCACCAGCACATAGGAGGGAGGCTTGGAAAGTGAGAACCTCAGTGAAGTTAGAGAGGGGAGGTTTCTTAACTCTCAGTACCAAAGCTTCTGTGGGGTTCACCTGCTTTGAATTTCTGAAGGTCAGGTGGGTAGTACATGTGTCACTCTCGCTTCTCAGTGGCAGGGAGATGCTGGGTGACAAAGCAGCCAGAGATGGGGTGTTGGCTGAAGCCACCCACCTGGCAGGGGGAGTCTGCCTGATTCTCCTGGGGGCAAGAGGGGAGTGGATAGTGGGAGGCTTGGGAAAGGAGAGTGGAGATTCCCTCCTGGGACGTCTGGAGTGTGTGTGGCTCTTCAGGGAGCCACGGGCAGGCACACTGCACATGCTACTTGGACTTCTTCCTGTATAGCGTTTTAGAATGCCCAGATTTACTTTCCTAAAGGAGCCCCACTCAGGACAGCAGACACATTAGTAGATGATCTTAGTCCATTCACAGGGGAGAATGGAAACCAGAGATCACAGCTATGTGTTGTTGTCATTGGTCTATACTTACTTTAAATTTCTGTACTGGAAAAGAAAAGCAAGATGAAAATGATGACAAGTTAGTTTACAGTGACTTCATCTTAGCCTTTAAATAAATTTTTGCTCTTTGTGGCAGAAGGGGGAAAGAAAGATAGGAAAACATCAAAGCATGGTAGTGAAATGGTTACCAACACACCTCAGTCTACAGAATGGACAGTCTCAATTGCTGCAAGCTTATTATTAGTTACAGACCCTTGGAAAAGAAAAGGAGAGGGAAACATCATGATGTAATAGTCCTGACCCTTAATATAGTCTGGATCTGTCATGTGGCTCAACATAGAATCCATGTTTCTATAACTCTGTATAGATTTTTAGATTATTCACTCAACACACATTCAATAAGTACTCATCAAATCTACTGTGTTGTCAATAATAGGATAAATTCCATGAATTTAGGGTGCTCACACTTACATATGGAAAATCACATAAAAGATCTGATGTCCAAAACAAAGGAATGATCCTAACAATAGACAATGTTGAGCACTCTAGCAAAGCATAATCCAGTGTCATTCTTGATCACAATGTGTTTATTATAATTTGCTGCCGAAGAGGCCAGTGTTTGTACATGTGTGTGCTCAGTTGCATCTGACTCTTGTGATCCTATGAACTGTAGCCCACTGGGCTCCTCTGTCCATGGGATTTCCCAGGGAAGAATAGTGGAGTGGGTTGCCATTTCTTCTTCAGGGGATCTTCCCAACCCAGGGATCAAACCCATATATACTGCATTGGCAGGTGGACCTGGGAAGCCCCTCAAAGAGGCCAGACTGAATGTTAAATTGAGATTCATTCTAAAGCTCTGTTTAAATTGTTATATTCTTTGCTCTCGTTACCCTTCAGGTTAAGAAAGATGATAGTAATAGTAACTAGTCTGCTTAGTACTCTCTATACAGTTTTCAAATTTTATTGAATACAAGACACTATGGAAATGGTTAAATCATTATTTCCATGTTATAACTGGAGCAACTGAGGCCTACAGAACCCAGACCAGGACAGCTTTAGAACTTTAGTAAGGTTGAAAAGGACATGGGGAAGAATGAAGAACTATCTGCCCACCTGGTTCACATGACCAGCCTTGATGTGACTGAGCTACGGGGCAGCTGCACCTGAGTTTATGGGGTCCATTGAGAGAGACCAGAAATAATCCAAAGAGCCAACTTCATGTTTAGGCAGCAACAGAACATGGTGATGTGAACAAGTAATGAAGGATGGGTTTGAACTTACTGACTTTGCTTGTTCTCCATCCAGCCTCTTCAGTTGCCAAAGAAAACTTTTAAAACAGACTTACCAAGCAAAGAGACTGTGGGGCATAATGGAATTCAGTAATAAGTTTTGAGTTGAAATCTGGCTTTTGCTGCTGAGATAGGAATGTCAGAGACCCTAGGAATGTCACTCTACTTCATATCTCAGATTTTTCAGTAAAAAAGCAGACGTTGGTCCCACTAATCTCTGAGGACAGACCGTTTGGTTCTAACATGACAAAATTCTAAGATGAGTGACATCCACAAAGTATACAATCAGATCCTCAGCAAGAGAAAGTTAACTCCATAAATATCAATTTGAGATTTATTACAGCTGCTTGAAGTATGCTTTTTCAACACACTGAAGTACTTTTTAGGTCAATGACAGATCTGATAGTAGATGAAACCCAGAAAGAAAACCACATGGTAGGGAAAAATAGGTTTACTGGAGAGAGAGAGAGAAAAAAAAAAAAGATTCCCTCCTCTGAGTGATTTCCCGGGCTGGGGAGGCACTGACTCTTATAATCCCCTTCTGCCAGAGCCTGGGACAAAGCCAGTGTGGGCTGCTGGGCACGACAGGCCAGAGTCTCATTTCCTCTCTGCCTCTCCTTGGCACAGGCAGTCTTCCTCAGAAGACAGCAGGGGCACCTTGTCGAGGAGAGTACAGAGGGATCCGGGAGGAAGTGTCTGCTCCTGAGTGGTAATTAACATAGGAAAAATACCTGTGGGTTCAGAAGAGCTCTTCCGACACCTTCCAGCTTTTTTCGTATTTGTTTGATGTTGAAAAGGGGGGACAGATAAAGGTGGAAGGCCATCCTGCCAGGCAGGGCAATTAATACCCTCTGCTGTCCCCCAGAAAGCTCAGCTGCACTGAGGCTATGAGGAGGGTGCAGGTCCCCAGGAGTATCAGTCTGGTGACACCACCTTTATGGGCTCCCTTCCTTTCCCTATGTTACCTTGCCACTCCCTTCTTTTGCTACGCCCAAATAAGCCACTCATGGGAAAATAGTTGAAAAGGGGAAATTGTTGGTTTGCTTGTCTAACCTAACCTACATTATTTGCCCCCAAATACTTCCTTCGAAGTGACACGAGATCAAAATTGCTTCAGAATGCTTTCAAGGAATATCAGGATTTCACCCCCAAGTGAAGCATTTTATTCACTGAACCCCTCCAGATTCCATGCCTTGATCAGGGTTGATATTCTGCCCCTGTTAAGGGGGTAGGAACAGACTGGCAAGGTGTTCTCCCCCAGGACACAAGAAAACACCTTGAAGTGGATGGGTCTGGTCGCAGCAGTTCATCAATTACGCTAGTTCCCTCGGTGTTCTGTTCTGTAGCTGCATGATCTCACTCTCACCCACTCTCTTTCCTCTTCTTTTAATAGAAATGCATTACATCAGAACATCAGTCGCAAGTTGGGGATTGTTACTGTGATTCATTTGTAGTGCAGCCAAAAGCAAGTTAGTCATCCCTTAATAAGTGAACAGAAATATCATTCTGCCTTTGAAACATAACATGTTCAGAGGATACCGAATTTAAGCTGTGGATATAGCTAAACAAATGACTGTCTATCTACACGCTTCCTCTACCCATGCGTGCCCGCTGTCATGCTGACCAGCTCCAGTGACAGGAGACAAATGGTCACCTTTGTCAGTACTGCAGAGCCAGTGCAGGTCTGAGAGAGTGGAATGTTTCTGTTTTTCTCCTTGTTTTACCAGGGGGTAAACACTGTACTGTGGGTACTGACACTTTTAAAAGCCCTGCATTATAATTCCCTGAACAGGTTGTTTTGTCTTTGCAGCTCTGACTGGAAAGACACTGTAGCTCTGGATTTGAAGCAAATAAATCTGAGATTTTCAAAACAAAATATAGTCATGACGAAGGAAAAGACAACTGCAATATCTCATTGTGACTTTTCCCTGACTCCACGTTGCTCTGGATGAGAAAGAATGCAATGAACCACAGGTTCAATACTCTCTTTTTCTCCATAGCCTGGGAAGAAATTTGATTTGTTATTGACTATTAAAATTCCTTGATAGGAAGACTCCTGGAAATCTGTCAAGTTAAACTTTCTGATTAGAGTGGTTATTTTTGAATCCTGCTGTTCTTATTTGACTTTCATGGTCAAGCTTAAACTCTGCTTGAGCAAGTTTGTGGGTCATGAGTTTTGCTAGGTAACTCTGAGAGAATAGGACGCTGTCAGAAATGGGAAAATGTTAAAGCTGATGGGCTAAGAGGCAAAGAGAAGTCCCAAAGAGCCAAATGCCTGGGGAACTGGCAACAACAGTTTTAGGATTTGGTCAGGAGATCACAAATAACTATGCAAGGGACAGGAAAACAAAAAACACCAAGGATGTCTAGGTCTGGAGAACAACTGTGAACCTAAGTGGGAAAACCACTGGATTGGGAGTCAGAAGAATTCCATTTGGGTCCCTATTCTGGGTCTTGTTGGCCACATGAGTTAGAGATAAATAAAAAATGAACTTTTGAAAACATATACCATGCCACTTTGCTGCCCTCAATTCTCCAGTGATTCCTCATCGTGCTGAGAGCAAAAATCCAAGTCCCGACTGTAGCCAGCAAGATGAGACATTGCCCTGGGTGATTTCTCCGGATTCATATCTCATGGTGCCCTAGTTATATGGCCTTTGTCATGACTCTGCCTGGAACATCATTCTTTCATTTCCCTCCTCAAATTTAATCATCTTCTCTGACCCCAGCCTGAATTAAAAAAAACAGTGTCCCTGTCCATCACCATCTTGGCTTACGTTTTTCATGACACCTGTTATGATATGGCATTCCATGATGCACCCCTTTGTTTCTTTCTTTCTGCTGGCCCCACTAGAATTGGTGTTTTACCATGCTGGAGTGTTTATCTCTTTGATCCACTTCTACCTCTCTATTATCTAGGATAGTTCCTGGAATGTATACTCAATAGTTATATAATATACACATGACTATAATAATCTTGTGAGTGAGTAGATTTTAGTCTGTCTCATGGGCATGATGAGGGTCCATGAGGTGATAGATCTGCATGCATTTTGTAAACTCTGGAGGGCCACACACATGTAGTTATTCTTCAGCAGGGAAGCATGGAGTGGTGAGTGTCTTCTAGCTATCCAGATACAACCCTAAAATTGATTCCCAGTTTTCCTGGAGCTTGTGATATTTCCTGTGATTTGACATCTTGTGCTTCTAGTGGGGAAGGACATGAGGTCAGAAGACCACCAGTTCAAACCCTGTCTATTGTTCTAGCTATGAGACCATAGCAAACACAGATAGCTGCCCTGTCTCCTTACCACTTCAGTGCACACCAGCCCTCTTTCCAGCCTGATGTGGAAATAATGACGTATTAACATAATGTCCCAATCCCAAGAGGCCTGGATTGATGACTAGAAACAGTTTGTGTATATAAGCAGCCCAGCTCCCTTGTCCCCAAGGTGGGTTGACTCTGTGGCATATGTTCCTCATTGGCTCCTGGAGTTTCCCAGTGGGATAGGTCTCCAGTTGCCCACAGAGCCACCAGCTGGACAGTGTCCCCATAACTCACCTCTTCCCTTCCCTGTCTTACGTGGCCATTCTCTGACTAGAGCTTCACAAAGTTGTATTCCAAGATACTACTCGCATCAATTTCTTGACTTTGCGACAACTTTGGGGGTAACCCAAACTAAGACAGCTACTTTAGGCATTTAATTCAGTTTCATTATCTGTAAAGGGGGGATAAACCTGATCTCATGGGATCATTGTGAAGATCAAATGTGATAACATATAAAAGGTGTCTGATCTAGCATTCAATATTGGGTTAAACCATATGAAGTTGCCACTTCTATAGGTAAAAGAGTGGGGTCAGTGTTGGCAATTTTATGTGGCTCACCTAACTAACCTTCATTGAGGGTCTGTTCTTTCCCCGTTCTAGCCCCTCCTTCTTTCCAAAAGTCCTGTCAGAACCAGAGCTCTCTGTGGGATGGGGGGAACAGATTTATATTTGGTTTCCAAGGGCCAGTTTGGTGGTCGCAGGACAGGCTCTTAGGAAAAAGACAACAGTTCCGGGTAGAATATCAACTCATTCCCTTTTACATGAGGAGAAGTAAGGCTTGCAGATACTGTGGCCATGAGTCCCTGCATGCAACTGCAACGCATGCTTTTAGCAGATTTATCTTAAGAGGAAAAATGCCATATAACCCACACCCTTGAAATATTTGAAACTGCAGGTAATTAATAACATTAAATCTACAAAATGATGAGCAAGTGTCTCCATCAGATGAGATCTTTGACAAGTGTTTTTCTCCTTCAAAGGATTCACTGTTTCTAAGGGGCACGGAGCAAGGAAGAAGTTCCACCTTATGACATGGTGATGGCACTCCTGAACGGTGGGCCAGAGTGAGTACTTGATTTAGTTCATGAAAGAGTGTGCTACTTGATAGCAGTTTTTCTTCCTGAAATTTTTTTTTTCTCTGTCTCCCAATCTGCTGACCTTACAAAGCTACTGACCTTAAAAGTTACAGGCTGTTTCCTTCCTTCTGGGGATCTGAAAAGAGGTCCTTACAGAGGAAATGGTTGATGCCATGACAGTTTCTGTGATTCAGCTTGCCAGGGCTTTGACCTTTCTGGGAGGTGTCAATGTTGGTGGTCTAGTGTGGGTGCAATTGCCAGCCGTGACTCTTAGGAGATGTGGGATCCTGAACACTTAAGCTGTTAGTAGCTCTTTCTGTGCCTCAGCTTCCACATCAGTAAAATGGGGTCAGTCATAGGACCCATCTCCTTGTGGTTGCTAAAGGATAAGTGAGAAACTGAATATAAACTACTCAATATGGTCTCTGACACACAAGTGGTACCCAGTAGAGGTTTGTTAGCAAAAATGAAAATGAGCCAGCAAAAAAACCCTTTTCTATCCTCTGGTTTGAATTGTCTCCCTTAATATTTTTCTTTAACCCATAGAACTTTCTCAGTTGTTCTTGAAAAGTTGGCCAAAATGTTCATTCAGTTACTGAATATATTGTTCAATGAAGTTCTTGGTGAACACAAAAAATGTTTTTTATGTTTACTTAAAACCAAAGGAACTTTTTGGCCAACCCAATATAGTCAATGAAATGTATAGGTGACAGAGTTTTGCTCACATCTGTGCTGAGACTAAAGAGTAAACAGGGTTAATAGCATGAATCAGTACAAATATCTTAAGACCTGGATGGTACATGTTTATAGGTTAGGACTCCCTAATTCCAGATAAGCTCCTAGCTTAAAACCACTCCACCTTTTCCATGTTAGCTCCCAGTTAGATTACCACGAGCAAAATAGGCTCTATGGTGGGTGGGCAAAAGAAGGAAACTAAAAGGTGTTAATTGCCTGCAAAGGGTTGGGCTTTGTAAGAGGTCACAGCTACACTGAATTTACAGGGAGGAAACTGAGCCTCAAGGAGCTTATGTAACTTGCCCACAGTCACACATTTAGTAAGGCTTCCCAGGTGGCTTAGTGGTAAAGAATCCACCTGCCAATGCAGGAGACACAGGATCGGGAAGATCCTCTGGTGAAGGGAATGGCAACCCACTCCAGTACTGTTGCCTGGAAAATGCCATGGACAGAGGACCCATGGATTGGCAGGCTATAATCCGTGGAGTCGTAAAGAGTTGGACATGATTGAGCGCACATGCACACATTTAGTAAGAGGATCAGCCCAGACTGAAATCCTGGGCTCAGAAGATTGTCCCCTCATGGGAGTTCTTTTGACAGTGTCAAGACTTTACCCTTCTTCTTTCTGCTTTGACCATCTGAATATTGATAAACCTGTTTGGTAGTATTAGGCCTAAGCACAGTCAAGCCACAGGATGACATGGTTAGCAGCAGCTATGAATTAAAAGTGGTGATGATGTAACAAAGTCAAGGGGTCAAACATGACTGAGCAGCAGGACCCCAATGTTTACTGACCAGTGAGGCCCAGCGAATGCCAGGTATCTGTGACAGAGACCTCAGAGGGAAGCCACATTCTTGGTTCCAGTTACAGGCACATTGCCCTGAGCTGGAGATGAGCAGCACAGGTGTATGATGAAANACAAATGGATATGGTTACACTATAATCTACAAAATATAAACGCAGAGAAACAATTTAGGTAGGAGAGATTGGGTTCTGAAATAATTATGTGTTATGCTTAATTATAGAGTAGTTTGAAGTTTTTCTAGTGTTTTTGTTTGTTGCATTTCTTTTTTTGGAGAGGGAAAAGTTTTTTTAAAACACAGAAAAGTTAAGAGACTAATATGAAAAACTCCCATGTACCTATATCCAGTGTCATGTCTGTTCGAAGATTCTGGCCCTGCTGTTAATGCTGTCCATGGGTAGGGTGACCATATAATTTATCATGCAAACTGTAACACTTTTGAGAGTGCAAGAGAGGGGCAGTAATTTCACAGGAACACCAGGCACAGAGTGGGATCATCGTAAGCAAAGCAGAATGTTCTCCCTACTTGTGCAGTCTCAGAGGATGTGAGCATCGATGTTACTTCATCTATTTATGCCTCACAGTGGCTGTAAAATGGCAGTCCTTTGTTTTTTTGTTTTGGCTGTGTTGGGTCTTCATTGTGGTGCATGAGCTCTTCATTGAAGCATGTAGGCTTCTCATTGCAGTGGCTTCTCTTGTTGCAGAGCACAGGCTCTAGAGTGCGTGGGTTCAGGAGGTGTAGCATGCAGGTAGAGTTGCCCTGCGGCATGTGGGATTTTAGTTCCCTGACGAGGGATCGAACCCATTTTCCCTGCATTGGAAGGCAGATTCTTAACCACTGGACCACAAGGGAAGTGGCAGTCCTTTGGTTTGCAGACTCATCACTGCTGATGGAACCTAGACTATTGCATGTGATGCTATCCTGTCATCAGGCCTCTGGGAATCTGGAGAAACTCCTTCTGTCTCTTAACTACCTCCAATCACACCTCCCTTCCCAGTGTTGTGACTTCCTTCCATCCACGTCAAGGCTCTGATGTTTTACAAGATTCAGCTCTCACGTAGCCCAGTTCTTTGAACTACTGCAGAGGCAGAGTGCATCCACAGCACCCTTAGAACATTCCATCCACCCGCCCTGAGCACACTGACCTTTCTGGAATCCACAGAGCACTGCCCCTTGGTTGTCTCAGTGACATGTGGCTTCATCCAGCCAGAAGCAGAGGTTGCTTTTATGTCCAAAGGTGTCACTCTGGGTGATTCTATCTTGATGTAATATGCCAACAGTGGCTCAGAGACTTGGCTGATAAAGTTTCTAAATGGCTCCCAGATGTGAAGTCTGTGATGAGGCCAGAGAATTTTTGCTTTGTTGGGAGTTAGAGGTCACAGAGAGAAAGTCTTAGGCATTTGTTCACCAATTAGAGCAATGGGCCATCTACTCAACAGGTACTAAGTCTCTACACTATGCTGGACGTTAATATAAGCCCTGGGGAGGTAAAGAATATTATGATGTAGTTTTACCCTCAATAAACTTAGAGTCTGGTGGAAGGACTTTAGACAGATTCTCAGAATTGGTTAGCAGAATGAAGTGTTACAATTCTGTGATAGGAGTAGCCAAAGGATGTAACAGGGGTACAGGGAGTCTAACATGTTGGGATGTGTGTATTTGTTTGTGTGTAGCCATGGTGGGGGTGCAATGAAATACTATGGAGAGAAGATGGGCCAGGTAATGAAGGCTCTTCCCATTCAACAATTTAATGCATATGTTTTAGTCACTGTTAGTAAATCTTACATCAAGCTATGTGAACAAGATAGATTTGGCTTCATCCATGCCTGCCAGTGCAGGAGACACAAGAGACATGGGTTCAATCCCTGGGTTGGGATGATACCTTGAAGAAAGAAATGGCAACCTACTCCAGTATTCTTGCCTGGAGAATCCCCATGGATGGAGGAGCCTGGTGAGCTACAGTCCATGGGGTTAAAAAGAGTTAGACATGACTGAGTGACTAAATAACAACAACAACCTACATGAACCTTGCTGACACCAGATAGACATGGCTTTCCCCTCATAGAACATCCACCCTACGGGAGATACAGACAAGCAGCGAGGCAATAACAAAATCTGCATGGAGTTCTGCTGCTGCTGCTAAGTCGCTTCAGTCGTGTCCGACTCTGTGCGACCCCATAGATGGCAGCCCACCAGGCTCCCCCATCCCTGGGATTCTCCAGGCAAGAATACTGGAGTGGGTTTCCATTTCCTTCTCCATTGCATGAAGGTGAAAAGAGAAAGTGAAGTCGCTCAGTCGTGTCTGACTCTTAGCGACCCCATGGACTGCAGCCTACCAGGCTCCTTCATCCATGCAATTTTCCAGGCAAGAGTACTGGAGTGGGGTGCCACTAGGATGTGGGAAATACTGGATATTAAGGGAAGGGCACCTCTCCCAGGTGGCTCAGTGGTAAAGAACCTGCCATGATCCGCTGGATCACATGCCCTTTGCATCTCCTTCCCCTTTGTCTCACTACCCTGCATCCCTTCTGGTTGCCCTGTAACTCCCAAATAAACTACCTTTACTTGATTACTTGATTTCCAATACTTTGACTACCTAATATGAAGAGCTGACTCACTGGAAAAGACTCTGATTCTGGGAAAGACTGAAGGCGGGAGGAGAAGGGGATGACAGAGGATGAGATGGTTAGATAGCATCACCAACTCAATGGACATGAGTTTGAGCAAACTCCAGGAGATAGTGAAGGACAGGGAAGCCTGGTGTGCTACAGTCCATGGGGTCACAAAAAGCTGGACACAACTGAGTGACTGAACAAGAACAACAACAAAAACAACTTGATTTAAGGTCTGCTTCTGGGGGACCCCAAACCAAGACATCTAATAATGCTCAAAGTGACTTAGCTGGTGGTCGAGTGGTTCAAATTATACACTTCCAATCTAGGGGGCATGGGTTCAATCCCTGGTTGTGGGGAGGGAGTCCCAGATGCCACACTGCACTGCCAGAAAACAAAACAAAATCCTTCAAGAAGACAGAGCAATCCTAATAATGCTCAAAGCCTGTGGAATTAATGTTTTCTAATATCCTCAAAACACCGCACCATTCTAAAACCACCCAACCCCCAGTTTCTTGTGTATTCAAGAATTGGTTATGTCAAAACTCAGCCCTTAGGCAGTAAATTTATGATCTTTTGAGCTTCTCTTCATATTTTCTTTTGATGGTGGAAACATTTCTTTGATGTTGGCAACTTGTGTGCAGTAGGTGTGCAGCAAACATTTCTCAAGGGGCTCTGCTGTGTTCCTAATGTCAGTGTCTGGATGCTGCCAACAGCACTTCTCCCTTGTCTGGGGCATAGTCCAGTCTTTTCATTAAGGTTGAGTCCAAGGTATATTGATGACAAGAATGCACCATAACTCCTCAAGAAAGGACAAGGCCTGCATCCTGCCAGGAATGGAGAGCTATGAGATGACATGGTCTCTCATCTTTCTTCTTGCTGATGATAAAGGAAGTAGGCATTTCTTTATTTGAAAAAAAAAAAAAAAAGACCACTCAGAGACACAGTTAACAGCCTCTTTGCATCCTTCTAGAACATCTTAGCAGGTAAGGTCTTGGGCTTCAGTGTTCTCTGTTGACAGCAAGTGCTGGAATATTGCCCAAGTTGGATGAGAGTCCCTATCTTTACATTTCTGGATTTCTGCTCTCACGGAGGTAGGTGTGTGGGAGAGACAGCTGATGTGTTCACTGGATTCCTTCCCAGGCAGTGATGTGCCTGGGGAGGATGTGCTGGTGGAGGCAAATTCTTCATGCATCGGCAACGCTGCCAGGACAGGTGTTGAAAGCCTGCCTCCATGATGGCGGCATGTTGGATATCAGTAAAACTGAGCTGACTGGTCTGCCAAGATTCAGACAGCTTTCCTTCATGTCGGTCCTCACCACTGGGGAACACTCTGCACTGCTGGGAGGGTGGTCACATCTGCCCTAATTAACAGGGTCCCTGGATAAAATGTGTATGTGTGTTCACTGTTCATTATTGAGGTATAACCTGTATACAGGGATGGGCACAAATCGTAAATGGACAGCTCAATGAATTTTATATGTGCCTACCTATATAAACATTGCTCGGATCAAGACACTGAACATCCACAGCACCCAGAAGGCCCCCTCGTGCCCCTTCTGGTCAGTACCTGCACAAACCCCCAGAGGAAAGTTACTCTGACTTCTATCAACATTGATTACCTTTGCTTATTCTTGAGTTTCCAATAAATGGAATCAGGCATTATGTACAGCTGACCCCTGAATAACATAGGTTTGAACTGCATGGATCCACATACATTCAGGTTTTTTTTCAGGAAGTATCAATACATTCTATAGTACTGCATGACCTGTGGTTGGCTGAATCTGTGGATGCAGAACCATGACTTTGGGAGGTCAAACTGTAAAGTTATATATGGATTTTCAATCATGCCGAGGGTTGGCATCCCTAATCCCCATGTTGTTCGAAGGTCAACTGTACTCTTTTGTGTCTGCCTTCTTTGACTCAGACCATGGCCTAAGATTCATCCATGTTGTGTTTATCTATAGCTTACAGTTTAATTTTTACTGCAGAGTATTTTATTGCATGAAACAATGCATTTGTTTCATTCTCTCATTTGTGGACCTTTAGGGTTATCAATACAACTGTAATGGCCATTCTTGTAAAGTCCTTTTGTGGACGTCTGCACTCATTTCTCTCAGGTATACACAGTGGCGTGTTAGTAAATGTGCAAAAGTAAGTTCTCCAACAAAAAGAGCTCTGACTTGTACCATTAGTAAACAACTCCCACCATGGCCAATGTCAGGGGGATGTAGGATGTAGGAAGAGAAGTGCCCAGTTAGCTTTTAGGAGCCAGCCTCAGCATACCACTGGGTGTAGAGACCCAGGAGTGGAAGTTCAGAATGGGAGAGTAGGCATATATTTAGTTGAAGTCTTCCAAGGTGACTGTACAATTTTACGTTCCCACCATCAGTGTATACAGGTTCCAGTTGCCCTATATCCTCATCAACACTTGGATTCCCAGTCTTTAAAAGTTGTATTATTCTGGTGGGTTATGTGTAGTGGTATCTCACTTTGGTTTAAGGTACATTTCCATGATGTCTGAAGCTGAGCACCTCTGCATATGCTCACTAGCCATGTGGCTATGCTGCTAAGTCACTTCAGTCGTGTCCGACTCTGTGCGACCTCATAGACGGCAGCCCACCAGGCTCCCCCGTCCCTGGGATTCTCCAGGCAAGAACACTGGAGTGGGTTGCCATTTCCTTCTCCAATGCATGAAAGTGAAAGGTTAAAGTGAAGTCGCTCAGTCGTGTCCGACTCTTAGTGACCCCATGGACTGCAGCCTACCAGGCTCCTCCATCCATGGGATTTTCCAGGCAAGAGTGCTGGAGTGGGGTGCCATTACCTTCTCCTCATGTGGCTATACTCTTTCCCAAAGTGTCCCTTCAAGCTGTTTGTCCCTTTGGTTATTGGGTTGTTGTATCTTTATTGATTTGTAAGAGAATATCTAAGTTCAAGACAAGTGGGGCTGGCTGTAAAGAAAGCCAAAAAGAAGTGCTCCAGGGGAAGCCTGGCATGCTAAAAAGAGCCTTACATTGGTGTCACACAGACATGTGTTCATATCCAGCCAAATTGGTGACCACTTGACAATGTTGAGCATATCTCCTTCTTGAGCCTCAGTTCAACATCATCAAAATGGGCTTACTATCTAGAGTGTTGTTGATTTCTGAGTGGGACAATGAAGACAGAGTGCCTGGCAGAGAAACATATCACAGGTTCTTAGTGTTGGAACCTCTAAGAGTCCAACACATCTCAATCAGAATGTGAATCTGGCATCTTAACCTGTGAGCTTCTATTCATGAGGCATGTGATGGTTTTAATGCCTAGAAATCCCATGTTCTTCCTGGCTGTCTAGTAGTGTTCCTGTCATAGAGCTACCACCTGTCTCCTGATGTAGGGTTTAATTCTTCATGAGAAATAGCATTTCTCTTTTTGTGGGAGGCATGATGGCAAGGTTTACTAAACATAATATTCTACAGTGCTTTATTTGATGTGAGGCAGGAAGCATCTGCAGGGCACTTTTTAGAGCAATACTCTGTTTAGGGGGAGAAGGTGCTGCGGACCAGGAATAATAAATAAGCAAGTGAGGCTGATTCGGAAAGGGCTGCAGAGTGAGCAAGCAGCCTGGTCGTGGTCCCCAGTCCTCCCTTCTTGGAGGGGTGATGGGCTCAGCTCCTGCATCACCTCTTCCAGGAAGCCTGCCCTGGAAATGCAGATGAGGTCCTCTCTGGTCCCCCTGTGTGTGGACACATCTGTCTTCTTTCTGCTCTTTGAGTTTTATTCTTTGTTGCAGCCGCATGCCCCACACAGTGCAGGCACACAGTACTCAAGACAGAAATGTTCCGGACAAGCCAACACACTGTGTCCAATTGCCTTGGCATCACTAGCATGCATTAAACAGCTTCCATTTGCATGGCCTGAAACCTAGTTAAATATTGAGAAGTGATCAAGCAGAAGAACTACCTAGTTCTCAAATACTCAGGGGGAAAAAAGAAAACAAACAGAAAGGCAAACACACAGCAAGAGGAATCAGAACATGTGGGGAGAGATGATGACTGTTACAAGGAGTGTACGTACTTTTATGTCTAAAAGTAAAGATGCTGTGACAATTTAAACACAAAACAAAACAGCACTGTAATGCCTTTCCAGCTCAGCTCTCAAGGGAATACCCAGGTAGTTATTAATAAAGGCAGTTCTAGAAAGAATAGGATATTGGAATTAGGAATAAAGAGATTTTAAATTCTCAGTCTATCATTTCCTCTCTCCTTTTTCAAGCTGAAGTGGCTGCATCAGAATCAATATAAAATAGCCTTCAGATCTCAAACTAACTTTGGGTTTATTTAAAAAATGCATAAACTTAGGCATTACTCTGTTACCTTGTAAATAACATAGTTAATAGAAAGCTGAGACATAAACACGGTAGTAGCCCTGTAAATGCCACCTTAGTGTTTTCTATCTCACATTAACCATTTAAATAACTATTATACTCCACAGTGTGTGTCTTATATGTTATGAGGTGCTTCTGCATTATTATGGAACAATAATGAGCTTTGGATAGTAGTGAGCTTTGTAACTTTTTAAGTTCAAAAAGGGGCAGAAATATCTTAATGGGGAAAGTAGAAATGCTAAAAAAAAAAAAAACCAGACTGTTTTGAGATGGAAACATATTCATGGTGTTTTGCACACAAGTTTATGAAGACAGAGAGCTCCCAGTAGGGAGCAAGGGACTCTCAGTGGGGAAACCCCAGATTGTTTATGTGAGGTGGGGACTGGTGGCTTTGGGGGGGGGGTCACCCTGAAAAAGATAAACCATTAGCCATTGGCTGCTTCTGACTCGAAGCTCTGAGGGCATAGTGAGTGCCCCTTGAAGCCCGTCCCTGGAATCCGGGGTTTATTAGCAGTGAGTGCTGACTGCAGAGGCTTCAATGCACCTGCTGCCCTGTTGGCCCAGGAGATTGGGGGCGGGGGGAGGAGGAGTGAGTGAGTGGGTGAATTCCAAAAAACAGCTGCACCAACCCCAAAGGAGAGACTCATTCAGAAGAAAATGAGAGCGTATCTGCAAAGATTTGGGAGAAAGGTGAGGAGGGGCATTCCAGAATATGTAGACAGGCCACTAGCAGTCAAGACAAGGACTCTCACCTTGTTCTCAAAGCATTGAGCCTAGCTTCCTGAAGATTTGTTTGTATAAATCCTTCAGAATTGGGGGTTAACAGAATGTTGCTGTTGTCGTTGGTTTTTCTTTTTAACTGAAGTATAATTGATGTACAACACTATGTTAATTTCTGCTGTTGTCGTTTTTAAATAAGCCAAAGTTATGTTTGGATGGCAGAAACGACTGAACTAAGGTTTTATTTTCATTTAAAAGCATATGCTTAGATAAGCCATGGGAAGACAGCTAGGTTGCAAGGATAATGGCTTTACACATTTTAACTCAAGCGTTTTACAAATTTTACTCAAAACAAACGGGAGAGGACGGACTACCTCCCTAATTTATCCTGGCTGTCTCTCTGCTGCCTCCTCCTCATCCTCTGTTGGTTCCAGCACGACTGGATTGAAAACCTGTGAGGTTTACCCTGCACTTCCCGCCTCCTCAGTCGGAGCCAGCTGCTCTCAGCCCTGCCCATCTGAACCACCTGTGGAGTCCACAAACTCACATGCCTGGGCTCCCCTCACACCTTTCCATCAGCACCCCTTGGCAAAGGCTTGGGTATCTCTGAAAAAGCTTCCCAGGGCGGGTACACGAAGCCAAGGTTGACAATCCTAGAACCATTCATCAGATCCTGCTGCTCTTCCCTCCCGGTCTCTCCAGTCCATCCTCGCGTGCTCTATTTCCATTGCTCCTGATTTGGTTCTAGCCCTCATCACCTATCTGAATGACAGAAACAGGTTCCTAACTCATCTTTTTTGCTTTTAGTCAATCCTCCAAACTGCCACCAGATTTATTTTTCTAGAACACAAATCCCAACCTGTCATCCCTCCGCTTTAAATCCTCCAATGGCTCTGCTCCGAGTGAATGATGGAGCCTGTTTATTTCTTAGATGATGATGGAGAACAGCTGCTTCTTATCCTAGGCAGGCTTTCTCTTAGCTTAAAATGTTTTCTCTTTAACTTTTTATTTTAAAGTCATTTAAGACTCACAAGAAGTTGTGGCTACAGTTCAGAGTTCCTGTGTATCCATCACTCAGCTTCCCCCTAATGAAAACATCTTACATAACCAGAGTATATGATAAAAGGCATGAAACAGATTTGGTACAAGCCTGTTAACTACAGATGTTTGGATTTCACCAGTTTTTACACATACTCTTTGTGTGTGTGTGTGTGTGTGTGTGTGTGTATAATACTATGCCATTTTATCATGTGAGGTTAATTAAGACAGTGGCAAAAGAATCTCATTTTGTATGTAGCAGTGGTGCTCAAGTCTGGTTGGACATTAGAAATTCCTAGAGGAATTTTAAAAGGACCCATGATTGGCCCTGCTCTAAACCATGCTTCAATCCAGCACTTCTCAGAGTTTAATATGTACACAACTCATCTGGGGTGGAGCCTTGGTGGTGCTGGCAGACCTAACAAAGTCCCAGATGCTGCTGCTGCTGTTGTTAGTATGTAGACCACGTTTCGAGTAGGCCACCCTGTTTTCAGACCAGTGGAATGAGAATCCCTGGGTGTGAGACCTAGGCATGGTATGTCTGAATTCCTCCAGGATTCTACCATGTAGTCAGTACTGAAAACCACTGAGACACGTGATGGAATTCTAAGGCCATATCACCCTTGGAGATCACACCATCCCAATCTCTGTTTGAACCATTGAAGGTCATTTCAGTCTCCTCTGATGAGCCATTCAAATGCCAGACAACTCTTGGAGTTAAGAAATCCTTGCTTTTATATGATTCATATTCTTCTGAAATTTAAATGTACTCAGTGTGAATTCTAACCTACCTGGTGGCTTAAACGGTCAAGAAGCTGCCTGCAATGCAGGAGATGCAGGTTTGATCCCTGGGTCAGGAAGATCCCCTGGAAAAGGGAATGGCTACCCACTCCAGTACTGTTGCTTGGGAAATCCCATGGACAGAGGAGCCTGGCGGGCTACAGTCCACAGGATCACAGAGTCTGACATGACTAAGCGACTACCACCACCAACACTGTGAGGTCTCTCAACTTGCCTCTCACTTGCACTTTAATTTCTTGTTTATATTGGCCTGCCCAAAAATTTCGTGTGTTTTTCCATGAGATGTTACAGAAAAACCTGAACAAACGTTTTCACCAACCCAATACTTTTTGCCCATCTCAAGAAAAAGGGAGGAAGAGATTGTCCCTTTACTTTCATACCCAAATTCCAGACAGACTGCCTCCAATTTACCACTTGGTCTCTTCATTCCCTTGTCAACTGGCCTCCAAGCCCATAGCTATTATGGCAGAGGCTCACTTTCTTTAGCACTTGACAAGACTTTCAGCTGCTGACCTTGAGTATCTTGCAGAAAAAATCCCAAGCCATCAAATGGAAATTATCCACAACTGGCTGCCACTGTATCTCTAAAAATATCCACATCCATCCGTTTCTCTCCTCCCCTCATGTGAAAATCAAGGCCATGACCCTCCCTCTAAGAACAATTGTTTCCATTGGGTTCTGGCTTTCCTTTCCTTCTTGCTAGTATTGCTCATCTCTTCTCCTGTGTCCTCAAGCTTTTTCTACTAGTTCTTTCCTGTGAGCTTCGAAATGTGCTTATGTCTTTTCCCATATTAAAAAAGCCTCATTGACCCCACTCTCCTTCCAACTCTGGCCATAGCTCTCCTTTAAAAAGCTCTTTACACTTGCTGTCTCTTACTGCACTTGAAAGAGTGATTCATGCTTGCTAACTTCATTTCCTCACCTCCTACTCACTTCTCAAACCACTCCATTCTGGACTCTGTCCCAGCACTCTACCAAAGTCCACGACGACTTCAAAGTAGGTAAATCCAATGAGAACTTTTCACTCATTTTCCTAAACTCTCAGCAGATATACACAGTGAAGTCAATCATGCAGAGCTTAAATAGTATTTTCAACATACTTAAGATGGTTAAGCATTTTGAGGTTTTCATGTGAATCCAGTAGGCCCCATTAAGGCATGGGCTTGGTTTCCTCACTGCTATATCCTTGACTAACCTGGCAGACAAAGGTGCTCAATATGTGTGGTTTGACCAAAACCCTCCCTCTCATCTATGATGAATTCCATGGTACAACTTTATCCTCTCCTCCTACCTCTCAACCTGGCTTTCCAGTATCTACCTAACTGAAAATATACCTTGTAAATTTAATATTATTCAAGATTCTATCTCTAGCACTTCTGATATTGTCACCTTCATAAACTCTTCTTGGGCAGTGAGTTCCATCTCACAGTTTGGCTTGTCATCTTTATGCTGACCAATCCCCAGTTCATATCAATAGTTCCCCTCTCTTCCTAACTCCTAATCTGAATTTCCATCTGCCTTCTAAAGATTTGCAAATACATATTATGGCAATATTTCAACTGGCATATATCCAACAGCTCAATCTTTTCCTGCAAATTTTTTCATCTGTTTCCTGTTATGGTTAACATCCTTCTCCTCTTTCTCCTTAGCCAGGTATGAAACTTCTAAGCCGACATTATCCTTTTCCCTTTGTTTATACACCCTGATGCTGGGAAAGATTGAGGGCAGGAGGAGAAGGGGGTGACAGAGGATGAGATGGTTGGATGGCATCATTAACTCAATGGACATGAGTTCGAGCAGACTCCAGGAGATAGTGAAGGACAGGGAAGCCTGGCATGCTACAGTCTATGGAGTTGCAAAGAGTTGGACATGACTTAGCAACTGAACAACAATACACAGATCCAGTGAATGTCAAATCCTATTGATTCCATATCCCTATTTTTGGGATGGTATTTTCAGTCTATATTCAGAAGCACATTAGTTCCTTGGGACATTAATAAGGGTCACCAAAAAAGCAAAAAGTATCCATGATCAAAACAAATTTCAGAAATGCTGATCTGGGTAGAGTTAAATAGATTTCTTTACAAAGGAACTTTTAAGAGCTTTTGATATGCTAATGTGCATTCAATATGGCCATCTGATATAGGCTACTACATGCATTGTCTCCCAAAGTTATTTGGTCACAGAACCCAATTTTTTTTGCAGTATCACAGAAAATTTTACTAAACACATTTTGGAAAGTGGTGGTCTAATCTAGCCCCATCTTTCTCCTTCTGCAGCTATTCTACTCAAAGCCTCTTACTTACAAACTTATATTAAGTCTCATGGGTGGAGGAGCAGATTGCCCCCTCTCTAACATCTTGCCTCTCCAACTTAACCTCTATACTTCTGTAAGAACTATCTTTATAAAATTTGGGTCATGACTCTCCCCAGAGTATTAGACATCCTGGCCCTTACTTCTGTCACAGTCATCCATATCCTTACTGATTTTCTGCCTGCTTGCTCTGTCAGTTACTGACAGAGGAATATTGAAGTCTCTAGCTATAACAGTGGGTTTGTCTGTTTCTCCTTTTAGTTCTTCCCTCATGTATTTTAATACTGTTTTTAAAGTGTATATATGTTTAGGACTGTTATGTCTTCTTGGAGAATTAATCTCTTTATCATTATGTAATGCCCCTCTTTATTTCTGATAATTTTCCTTGTTCTGAAGTCAGCTGTACCTGAAATTAATACAGCTACTCTAGCTTTCTTTTGATTAGTGTTAGCAAGATACATACAAATTTCTCTATCCCTTCATTTTTAACCTGAGTCTTTGTATTTAAAGTAGGTTTCTTGTAGACAGCACTGAATTGGGTCTTGTTTTCTCTTGATCCACTCTGATAATCACTGCCTTTTAATTGGTATATTTATACCATTCATGTTTAAAATAATTATTGATATGGTTGGATTAGTATCTACCATAGTTGTAACTATTCTCTATTTGTTGCATTTGTTCATTATTTTTTCCCCTTTTTTGCCTTGTCTGGTCTTAATATATGATTAAAATAGAATGATTTTTTGGGGGGCCGTATTGAATGTTCTGATGATAGCCAATCAAAGCCATTCTTCATTTTTGTTACACTTTTGATTTCTAGCATTTCCTTTTGATTCATCTGGAGAGTTTCCATCTCTCTGCTTACAGCATCTATCTGTTCTTGATGTTGTCTCCTTTTTCTGTTAAAGNTGTATTTAATGTTTCTTGTGGCTCTAGGTGCCAGGAGTTTCAAATTTCTCTATTATTCTTTTCGTCTCTTCTCTTCACTCTGTCTTCCCTAAGTACTCCTTCTCAGAGAGAATCTGTGTCTTGCAGCTCTTCACCTGTAACTCACTGTTACTATACTGGAGCCCTGTTGCTGTGGTGGTAAGGTGTTGGGAAGGGAAATGCTTTGTAATCCTTTGAAGAAATCTAGGTCTTTAAGTGGGCTTTGCCCTGGGGCTATGGCCTTCACAGATATTTCTCCAGTGGTATAGTTTTCTTCCCTTGCCTTCTACTCCTTTTCCTGGCTGCAGCATCTAATCTATTTCCTTAAATTCCTGACACCTGTGAACTCCCCATCTTCAACTTACCTGAGACAGAAAAGCCACAGGGGCTTCTGTGGGAAGGAGAAACTTAGGATATAAGTTTTAGAATTGTGCTCTGGCAAAGTCCTCTTCCCTAGAGTGTAGCCCTTTGTTATGGAGAAGACGGGGTGAATTTCAGGAGGATGACTTCTCTTCCACTTCTTGCCAGATCTTTTCCTTGGGTATCTGGTGGGGTTTCTGGAGGGGAAGCTTAAGAAAGTATAAGCTCCCTCATCCCTCAGAGACTGCAACCCACTCTCCACCCTAAGGTTCGTGCACTTTGTCAAAATTACCATTTAAGTGTTTCTACCAGTGACATCTGTTCCAGGTAAGCAGATTGTTTCTTTATCTCTATGGAAGTGACTGCCTCTGCAGATTTTGGGATGTCAGTTTGCCCCGTGACCTCAGTTCTCTGATGTGCTCAAGAAAAATAATTTATTTTCAGTTTGTCTAGAGTTTTTCTTTTGTAAGGATGGGGATGACAACTTCCAAGCTCTTTACATGTTGAAACTGAAAGCTTCAGCTTACTCTGCTACTAACTGAAATATTATTTCCAGGCCATCCAACACAAGGAGCCATGCCTTACTTGTCTGTTTCTCTGTTTCCTAGGGGCAGTGTGGGGTAGTTATTTTTAAATGATTCTTTCGAAGTCTGCTGGACTCCTCTGCTTGTTTGTTGGACTATGTGATGTATCAGTTTTTCATTGGTGAAAAGCAGCACTGTCGAGTAGAACTTTTCTGGTGATGAAAATGTTACCTGTTCTCTCTATTACAGAAACATGGGGCTATTGAGCATTTGAAAAGTGGCTAGTGCAAGTGAGGAAGTGAATTTCTCATTTTAGCTAATTTAAATTTAAATCAGGTAGCACCACATGGCTAGTGGCTTCTGAATCGGACAGTGTAGGTCTAAGGCTTTAGAAGTGTAGATGATGGATGATCAGATGTGCTATTTTAAAATTCTCCTTGGGTAATTCAAAGTAAAAACACAGACTAATGTAATATTACATCATCTGGGAGCATGAGGCCATGTCAACAAAGCTTCTGGTTAGTAAAAGGCAGTCACTGATGGTACAGACACTTTTTATAAAAGGAGATGGTAATGTGGAATGTGTCAGCTGAGTGACTAAGGTGGTTAGTCGTCTCCCCTAGGAATCCCCAGGAGCTTGTATTCTTTCCCCAGACAAACACGTGTGCATTCAGTGCAGCTACTGGGAAATTTGTGTGGCTTTAGGCATGCTGCACTTTACAGAGTTTGTTTACACACATTGTGTCTCCTTCTCTCTTCCAACACCATGATGATGATATTGCCGATCCAGTTTTATGGGTGAGGAAATTAAGACCCCAGGGAGGATAAATGACTTTATCATGGACACTTTGATGGTTCATAGCATCAAACACAGAACTTCAGGGCTCTGAAACAATGCTAATTCCACTGTTCCAAAATCAGTACTCACTAACCTTAGCTCTAGCTCAACTTCACCTCTCTCTAACTGTACCTGACATCAGTCAGTAGTCGAAGCTGAACAGTAGCTTCCAGGGCCCTCCCCATGGACCCTTCACCTCTGGCAACCACAGAGCTGGGCCCTTGTCTCAGAAACACAGCATGTAGCTCCTATTTGTACCTGCTATGCCTTCTGGTCTGATGTAAATTATGTTTCTGCAACAGCAAATGGCAGGTGGCCCTGTGTGGGAAGCTTCTGGAAGGAAGGACGCTTTGGGAATCATACAGTGATGGTAGCAACACCATCCATACTGTATATGTGTAGAGTGGGGGTTCTCTCTCTCCCTCATCTCTGAGCATCTTTTCTTCTACTCAGCCCCTTTCTCCTAAACTCCAGCTCCTGGAGACAGACAGTAGGGGCAGGTCCCTCTGTTCAATATGCATGTGTTAAACTGCCAGCTTCAAGGTTCAGGCTTAAACAGTATCCTTTGCATAATAGCTATGACAACATCACCCAGAATTAACGGCTAAACAAATAACTCTTTCACCCTGCTGTATATGTTGTCCAGGTTTCAACTGAAAGAGAAATGGCATTTTTAGGTTTAGTCCTGGTAGCTAATTACTAGGATGCTTTATAGCAGTGGTTCTCAAATTGTGGTCCTTGGACCAGCAGGTACAGCATCACCTTGTGAACCTGTTTGAAATGCATGTTCTCAGGCCCCAATCGAGACCCAAAGAACTGGAAACTCTGGGGTGAGATCTGAAATCTGTTTGGACAAGCCCTCCATGGGATATCCACTGAAGGTGAGGAACCACTGCTTCAGAGTATGGAGGCAGTTAAATGGTAGTATTTAGTCAGGATACACAAAGGCTCTTCAGGCCCACCAATTCACTGATCTAGTCAGCATGGCCCTCAGACCAGCAGCAGTGCTGGGAGTGTGTTCAAAATGCAGAAGCTCAGGCCTATTGTCTCAGACCTACTGAATCAGAATATGAACATTAATAAAATTCCCAGGGAATTTGAGAGCATATTCAAATTTGAGAAAAATTGCTCTTCTCTTAACCTGAGGTTAGTTTCATTTGAAGAGTTTAGGTGTAGAGAATCAGGAAGGCTGAGACGTTTTCTTTGGTGGATTTGATTTTGATCCTAAATAATTGTAGATTTCTTTCCTAACCCTTTGAAAAGAAATTGTAGAAAAGGGAAGATGGGGAAATGCACTGACCTGAATGGCTAAAACCCGTAGTCAGCAAAATTTTCCATTTCACAGTTTCAAAGGTCTTCACAATTATCACTTTGCCTGGTTCTCCTGTCCTCTGGCCATTCTGACATACTCCTCCCTTTGAAGTGCTTGCAGATCTACTTTTGTGAGCAAGATCCCAGGGAAGCACTGTATAGTCATGTAAATTAAGGGAGAGGGGAGACTTACTGACTCTCTCACCTATGTTTCAGGAGAATCCCTTTCTAGCATGCGGCCTGTGAAAAATAGTGAAGAGAACCTTGACACAGGACCCCTCAGCCTCCCACAGCTTTTCATTCCAAAGATACTTCTGGGCAGGAAGTGAATGCTTCCTTTTTATGCAAAGCCCCAGCAAGCATGAAGAAGAGGTTCTGAGCCCTGAGAAACCACCTCAATGAGCTGAGATGCAATCTGCCCATCTCCACTGATAGGCTCTGCCCACTGGTGAACTTAGGAGCTGTATGCTCAGCATACGATGAATCCAATCATGTGTAATGACTCAGATGGAGTCATTAAAGACCAACAAATTGCCAATCTGAGTACTGAGAATGTAGATTGAGCACCCATTACTGCCTCTTGGATCAAAGGAAAAAAATGCCTATGTGTATTTACTCAACAGGCAATAATGGCTCTGAAAGAGCTGGCATATATGCAGAAATAACAGCCATTTTCAAAGTAAATACGAATGATGGTAACACACTTATAGAAGGAAATGGTTTCGCAGTGCCTTCACATACGTTATCATGCCGCACCCTTCACCTTGAGTGGGTGTGCAGGATGCTGTTACACTCAGTGCAGATAGGAACCTGCTTCTCATGGAGGTTAGGCTACTTCCGCAAAGTCACAATCCTTAGGAGAAATGGGATTTGAGCTTGGCTTTCCAGCTCCAGTGCTCTGTTCACAACAGCCAGATCTGAGCCCTGCTCCTCAATGTTGTGCTCCACTGACCAGTAGCATCATCAGAGAGCTTGTCAGAAATGCTGAACAGCAGCTCCTACCCCAGGCTGAATCAGAATCTGTATTTTCACAAGATGCCCAGGTGATATGTGGGCATAAAGCATCTAAGAGCAGCCAGTCTTTACTCAATATGACTACTTGCCTACATGCTGTACCAAAACTAGAATAAAAACAGGAGACAACAATGCAGAACCCAAAAAGTTAAGGTACTGAGCATCTGAAAAAAATTTTTTGAGCATTTATGCTAGTTGTTTAGTAGAGATGCATTTTTATTGAGACAGTTATAAGAAACTGACAAAGCCATGGTATTTGACAAATTTGTGGAGCCCATGGAAGAATGGGCAAAGGAATCTCACCTTGAATGCTGAGAAATGAACAGTTCTAGTGAGATGGTTAGAAAGTATCACTGACTCAATGGATGTGAATTTGAGCAAACTCCGGGAGATAGTGAAGGACAGGGAAGCCTGGTGTGCTGCAGTCCATGGTGTCATAGTCACACATGCCTTAGAAACTGAACAACAAGTGTATCTGTTAAACTCACCAGAGATACACTGATTTTGTACCAGCATCATTTTTTAAGTTTATCTCTAAGAACAAGTCTTTCTGTTACCCTGGGCTCCCTCTTGAAAAATGAAAGGCTGAATGACATCACAACAGTGATCTCTTGAACTCTGATGCTAATAGCTGTGAAAACCACTTGTCCTTGATTTTTTTAAAAAAAAAATGTGTTTCATGTTTACATTTGAGTATGGGTTTGGCCAGTGGTTTTTGAGACTTCATTTTATGCAAGTAAGGATGTGTGTAGTGGAGAGCTGACTTTGAGGGTGTTTGCTGGGAACTGCAGAGTGCTCTGCCCTCCCAAATGGGAATGGACCCCTGGAGACCAAGGTCAAGTTTACACCTTGCCAAACTACTTGAACCAAAAGAGGTGTTCAGGGTTTGGGCTTGATTTTTCTTTATATGAGTTTCTCCTCATATAAAGTAAGTGTCAGCAGATCCTGAGGCAGAATGGATGCTTATTGCTTATCATCAAGTTTGAAACCAAAATTTATCAAGGATGAGAAATAAAGACAGATCTGAAAAAAATCACATGGTCATGCTATCTGGCAAAATTATATTTGAGCAAAATAAATGAATAGGGAAGGCCTATAACATTCTATACCCTATGAGCTGTCAAGCAGCAACAATTTATTAAGCACCTGCTGCACACTCCATATTATACTGGTTTCTAGGAGAGATTTGGGTGTATAAGACATGGTGCTGCCCTTGAAGAGCTTTATGATGTTGCTTAAGAGAAAGTATCACATGACATTACAGCAAATTATATGAAAGAAAGTGAAAATCACTCAGTCATGTCCGGCTCTTTGCGACCCCATGGACTATACAGTCCATGGAATTCTCCAGGCCAGAATACTGGAGTGGGTAGCCTTTCCCTTCTCCAGGGAATCTTCCCAACCCAGGGATCGAACCCAGGTCTCCCACATTGCAGGTGGATTCTTTACCATGTGAGCCACAAGGGAAGCCCAAGAATACTGGAGTGGGTAGCCTGTCCCTTCTCCAGGGGATCTTCCTGACCTAGGAATTGAACCAGGGTCTTCTGCATTGCAGACAGATTCTTTACCAACTGAGTTATCAGGGAAGCAAATTACATAATACTATCTAATTAAGCATTAAAGAATGTGGATATAACTGAAAGACAGATGGATTTAAGGGAAGGAGGGAGCCCTGAATTTGGGAAGGCCTCATAAAGTAGGAGGCATGTAAGTCTGACTTCATGATAAGGAGTGAATGCATTTCTAGGGGAGAGAACAAGGCAGGCACATGTGTGAAGAAGGGGACTGTGGGAGGGGAAGAGGCCACTCAAGTGTGGGGGCCTCCCTTATAAAACCACACATCCGGGTAGTGTCCAGGTCCAGCCTGGAATCCTCTTTACCACCATCCAGTGGCAAAACTGAAAATGGCAGTTACATATCAAAATTCAGGAATAAGTGAACAGCTATGCTAGATGATTTTGCCCAGAATCGAGGAACACCCCTTAGCAATGCAGGCCCTACACTCCTAGCTGTCTGTCTTTAGATGGGTGGAGATGCTCTCAGAGTCCCACCCACATTCTCTCCTCTCACTCATCTCTACAGGTCCAGGCCACTCACCGGGAACACCTGCAGCTCTTTGCCTGTGCCTTGGTTAAAGCGTCTGCCTGCAATGCGGGAGATCTGGGTTCGACCCCTGGGTCGGGAAGATCCCCTGGAGAAGGAAATGGCAACCCACTCCAGTATTCTTGTCTGGAGAATC
The DNA here is from genome assembly GCA_006410935.1 of Redunca redunca. Lineage (NCBI taxonomy): Eukaryota > Metazoa > Chordata > Mammalia > Artiodactyla > Bovidae > Redunca > Redunca redunca. Next base: position 33,643 of record SJYQ01013801.1, on the reverse strand, counting down.
CCATGGACAGAGGAGCCTGGTGGGCTACAGCCCATGGGGTCACAAAGAGTCGGACATGACTAAGCGACTTCACTTTCACTTTCGTTTCACTTTCATAAAAGAGCAACCACAAAACAATTCTGATTACAGGGACATATGTGGCATCTCGGATTGCTAGAGACTATTTCATGTCCCAGATCAACTAATGGTGGCTGGAGACGTGGCAGGGGATTGGGGGTGGTGGTGAACAGTCGGGTCCTTTACCCATAGCTGGGATAAGTTGTACAGAAGTTATCCAGCATCTCCCAGAGTTCCCCAGTGAGGCTGGGCGCCAGGTGCTCACAGTGGATGCTTGTTTGAGAACACTCCCTTGACTGGCTTCCCGCTACTCTCTACTTCATGGCCTCACTTCTTTGCCGATGTTGTGGGATATCACATCCTAAGGCGGCACTCCAGTCCTCACCTTGACCGTATCTGAAGCCCACAAGGTAAACCTAAACTAGAAGACCTAACAAAGAGGCTCATTCAAAATACCCAAAACAATATTCTCAGGAGGACTTCTTAGAGAGCACGAAGATAAAAATAGCTTTCCTGCTCTCTCACTGCCTTCTTTTGTTCAAAATATGACTTCTGGAGTCAAAGGTATGACATATTATTCAGGGCTTCCCATATGATATAACAACTGGTGTTGATTTCCTTTTTTTTTTTTTTTTTGTCTTTTAAAGGTTAGAGATTACTCACCTCCCCTGCTGGTCATTAAATCAGTCTGGCAGGATTCCTCGGAAGTTCTGTGGCCTTCCGGGCATGTGGTGGCAGCACAGGCAGGGCTGCAGACAGGCCTGCTTGCTGTGATGTGCTAGCAAGCAGGTGACTTCAAAGGTCTGCTTCAAGCCTATCTCAGGTATCACTTGGGGCTCACACTGAGCCCCAAAGTCAGGTACCAGATGGCGTATACCACAGAGTCACAGCTGATTAGATCCCCGAGCTCGTGTGCCAGGGATGCTGCAACCTCTCAGGCAGGAAGCAAATAACTTCTGTTAGCTTTCTTCTCCTTCTCTTAGTTATTATCACAGGAAGTCACCAGCTAAATGCTCAGCTGCTGTAGTAGGGTTGTAAGTCTGGTGAATCCTGAGAGGTTCAGTCTTTGTGTTGGTTTAAAAAAAAGCCTCCTTCTCTAACTCTAATGTGGCATCTGTCAAGATACTCTGAGCCATTAAAAAGTTGGGCTTCCTCTCACACGACAGCTTTATATTTAAATTCCAGTTTAAATTAGCAGTTTACCCAAAGTTTAGCCCCAGTGCTTATCTACACAGGAGAGTAAAAGCGCCTCAAATCTAAATGAGACAAACAGCGTGGGCAGTGGAGGATGCTATTCACACACATGACATGTGCTTAGAAGTCAGACAACCCTAGAATGACACTGAACTTGGATTTTTCGGATGCACCTTCTATGAAATGCAAGGAGAATGAAACGAGATCTCATCCTCCCCTTACTTTGCTCCTGGTGCAGCTGACACACACACATGCCACTCTTTCAGGCCTGTCCTCAGTCTTCTCTAAGAGTACCTGCCACTTGGGTCACTCATTGAAGGGACTTGGGCTACCCAAAGCATCGTAGTACCTGTCACCAGACAAAGCACCCTGAGATTCTAAGAGCACATTCCAGCATCAGTGGAGGTGACCTTTAAGGTGCCTTCCAAACCCAAGGGTCTTCCATCTCTGTCCTCTGGATACAAGCCCTTCCTTTGTCACTTAATGTTCAGCAAAGCAAAGCAGCTAGGCCAGGCAATAAAGTACTGCCTTCTGCCTCCTCGGCAGGTCACTGCTCACAGTGGGAGCTTACGTACTATCAGGAGAAGCTGGGCCTAGTGGGTGACGGCCAGGACTGGGGGCCAGGCCTGCCAGTAATAGACACTCTGACCAGTCTCAAGGCCAGCTTTACCATTCAGGCAATTAGACTGTGTTCAGTTTCCTGGGTTCCTCTGGAGTGGGATTTGGACCATAAAGGACAGAGCTGTAGGAGAGTAAGATAGCTGTCTCTTGGGGAATGTTACGCTGGCAAATCTGGTCTTTGCCTCACCACTCATATGAGCATGTCCTCAGAGGTTGTACTATTTGTCCCCAGTCAAACTTCTATAAAATTTTTGGATGTGAACTTCTCTTTGGCATTTTTTCATTTTACATAATCAATGCAGATGAAAAATCCTGACAGAACAAAAGAAATATACAAATGAACCCTTTCAGGCAGGACTTGGGACCAAATCATTCTTTGCTGTGGGAAGTGGCGGGGGGCTATTCTGCACTCAGAGGATGTTTAACAGCATCCATGACCTCCACCCACTAAATGCCGGGAGCAAGTCACCCCCAGATGTGAGCTAAAATGTCTCCAACCATTGCTAAATGTCCCCTGCAGGGCACAGTCCCCCCTGATTCATAACCACTGCCTTAGAGATGATTTAACAGCATTAACTTCTGAAATGGTTCCAGTCAGGGAGGTTTGGAATACAGTATAGAAGGTTTGGAATACAATAGAGAAACTTCTTTATGTAAATATTATGAGTAAATATTTTAGGCTTTGAGAGACATGGGCTACCTCTGTCTCGTATTATTCTTTGTTTTTGTTACAATTTTTTAAAAATGTAAAAATGCCTAAGCTCAAAAAAAGGCTGGCATTTGTCGATCCTTAGACTGGAGAGAAAGAAATGATGGTGCTTCCTGTAATGACTGAAAGTGCTGAGACAGTATTTGGAAAAACTGAGATCTTGATCCAGCTACCAGGTCTCTGTGACCCTGAGCTAGCAGTTGTGCTGCCCTTCGTGGAAAGCTTGAGTTAAAGAGTTCCAACTTAAATTCTATTAATCTCACTTCTCAACTTTCTTTCTCCTTAGTATATTTAAACATAAAAAGTTTACATAACATAGACACTTGATATTTTAACAAAATGAGATTCCCCAGTAAAAGAAAGAATGTCTGCAGAGTGAGTACGTGACCTCCCCTTGGTTTGGAGTCAAACAGCCTATGAGGTTCTTCTGAAGAAGAGGACAAGATGTGAAAGAGATGCCCCTACCCAATCTCAAAATTGAGATGGGTTTTGATACGACTACAGAGGTGATCTTGGAAAAAAAGACAGGAAGGATGGTATCTTGGAAGAAGAAAAGCCTTAGAAGCTGCCTGTAAAGTTGTAAACATAAAAATGACATTTTGAAAATACCTTTCAGAGTAGTTCTGGTGGCATTTTCTTTGCCCATCATGTAAACATCTGAGCAGATGGGGGCAGATCCCTTAGACAGTTACTGAAGGTCTGTCATGTGTTGGGGACTGTGTTAGTGAGCACTGGGGTTCAATCCACCCCAACCTGGCCTGTGGACAGCACTTAAACAGGAAACCGCTGTTCAATCATCCAGAGATTTTTCCCCTAAAATATTCTCTCTTTGTATATTGCTAATGATAAATGTATTACTTTGGGCATGTGGACTTTCTATTAGTGGATTTCCATTGACACGGGGCAGCATCAGTCAAGAGAATGTCCTTATGATTCTACTGTCGCTGTTAGATGGCGATGAGATTTTGATCGAATATATTTGGATACCAGAAATGTACATTTTAAATCACTCAAGGAGTTTATTATATGATAATGAGAGGAGCAGTGGGCTGGGAGTCAAAACCCTGGGTCACAGTCCTGGTTCTGTCCTTGGTTTTTTATTTTTTTCTATAGTATGTCAGCTAATTTCTAAGGAGCTGTTTTCTCAACTGTATAATGGAACCACACCATTTTTCCTGCCTGCCTACCCTTTGGTGTTTGCTGTATTTAAATGTATTACAGGTTTATAACTAAGCTGTTATAAAGGTGATATCATTATTAGAAGGAGTAAGCTGAAGTGGTTCTTTACACAGATGATCCTGGAAGAAATCAAGTACTGTCGTAGTTACAGCCAGATCAGTTATCAACTAGGTCTTGCTCACACTTCACTTTAGGTGATCAGAAAGAAGCATGTCCATATAAGCCTGTGAGGCACTACTCTGAAATTTGCTCTGAGATGAACATCGATTTTATGTTAAGATATAATAATGAGCTAAATTTAATCTTCTAGCAAAAATGAAGACTTTTGAAGATCAACATGTATTTAAAAGGGTTCAAAAATTAATGGCTGGCTTCTTAGCAGCATTATCAGGCCCCACCTACTTTCACCCCAAATTACATCTTTGCTTTGTAGCCTTCAGAGGAAACCATTGCCAGGGAGAATCCCTCTTCTTGTAGTTTGTGATCAGATTCTACACTGCAGAGGTCAGTGTATGGCAGTCATGTCACTTGCACGAATTTGAGAAAGCTCCTCCAAGGCAGATGAGCTGAGTTTGCAAATGTGGATTTTTTTTTTTTCTGTGATACTCCCAATTATATTGGGTTGGCCAAAAAGTTCATTTGGGTTTTCTTGTAGCAGCAAGCTGAAAACCCAAATGAACTTTTGGGCCAGCCCAATATTTTAAAAAACATCAAACGGGTGTTCACTTTTTGTCATCATCCCTTCCTCAGTCTGTTCTGGATCAGAAAGTAGCTGGACTAATATTCCAAGCAGGCTCGCCTTTCATTGCATAGGTACACCCCCAGAGCCCGAGGAGGAGTAAATGACACAACCCTGGGAGCTACTTCTTCAGTTTTGTCATGGGGCCTGAGAAAGCCTCAAAGCCTGGTTCTGCTTTGTCCACTTCACTTCCCCTGTGATGTGATAAAACAGGCAGGGGCGGGCTGGTGTTGTGTACAATGTTAAGTGTCAGGTCTCCTTAATGCCAGCAACAAAGTATCAGAGAAACACCAGAAAGGGTAGAAAACTCCTAACACCTTTTGTAAAGGACTAATCTTTCATGTCTCTCATAGAAAAAGAGTGGAAGAAAGTCAGTGCTTGTTCCTACACTTTACATTACCATGACTATCAAGGGTCCATTTTTCTGGCCCCCAACTCCACACCTACCACACAGAGAGGTTGGATATAAGAAGAAAACAATGGGTATATAAAATTGAAGGCAATTCCCTCAGTTGCTGGAGTCTGGATTTTCGTAAGCTCTGTGAATTCATTTTCACCAGGGAGCCATCAGCTAGAAATGAGTTCTCACCACTATTCTACTTGGATTGATCTTCCCCAGAAACCTAGAGCGTGAAAAAACACCCAATTTCTTAAAACAATTCACTCACAAGACCGCAGTACTTTAAAGTTGCCCTTTAGGTATGAAGCAAAGCCAGCCTCCCTGTCTCTCCACTCCCAACTTTCTCGTCTAATACGGTTTTCTGTCCTGAACAGATCAAAATCAAATCCAAGAGAAACAATCCAGTTGAAAAGAGATCTGACGTGCCTGTTGATGTCTCATTAACCTTGAGAGTAAACGTAACTGGTGACTGCCCATCACAGTTGCGTGACAGATTGTTAGGGGAAATAAACAGACAGTGGAACCATCACCTCAAAAAATAAAAGAAAAACAAAGAGAAATATCATTTAAATAGATCATATATCAAAAAATGAAGCAGTTTTCTAACTGTCAGGACTGGCTAAAGTATAGTTTCCTTTATTACATATTTTCTGGGAAAAGCATTTGTAGCAGTATTTATGTGTGTGTCAAAATACATTAACTGAAGCATGGGGGGGAACACTTTGATGTTGGGAGTGTAATCATCAGAAAAGCAAACAACTCAGGATTGATGTTACTAAGGTTCTGTGATGAGTATGTGTGATGATGTGTGTGTTAAAAATATCACAAGCCACCCAATGTGGGAAGGTCCTAATTCCACTGAGTCTCTACTCAGATTCCCCTCATTACTAATTACTGATGTCAACAAATAGATGGTGGAAAATTATAGAGGAAAAAGAGCTTGTCTCTAGGGGGTTACCTGCAGAGGGAAAGAGAAGGAAAGAGTTCCCTGGGCTCACTGGCTGACTCCTGGTGGGAGAAGCAGATTAGAAATCTACCCAGCCTCCAATCCTAGATCTGGACCCACACAAGACCAGCACCTTCCACCCCTCCACCCCAGGGCTCCAGCAGGACTGGTTCCTGTGTGCCCTCCCCAGAGGAGGACCTTCAGTAAACAAGATCCAGAATCCCCACCAGGACTGGGATGGAACATTCTAACCTATCTTGGCTTTTCTTTCCTAAGGTCTTCACTTTTCCATCTCTAGTCCTCACTCTTCTGCTTTTCTTGGGAACTTCCTGAAAGTTATCACCACTGACCTCACTTTTTACACCAAATCCTCACCTAGGGCTGTGGCACAACCTGTTTCTCCCAGTGTCACCCTTTAAGCAGCTGCTTGGATTACTGTGCTCATGTCATGGCTACGCAGCCTGGCTTCTGTCCTTACTCTCTTGCTCTGACCCTCACCCTCACCCCCAAACACACCCACATACAAGTGGATCAGTGAACCACCCCCCCTTTCCCAGAGAACTTTTTGCATCTTGAAGGAGGGGAGCTACTGTGAAATATGAACCGACTGCGAATTACAAACATCATTTCCCACTCGGGAGAACAGAGATGGCCACCTCGCCCAGGGAAGAGGGGAAGAGGGCAGCCCCTGCTTTCCGGGAACACACTTCTTCTTTACCTTCCCGCTTCACATTCCTCGGCCCACCCACAGCCCCTCGGAGCAGCCTTTTCCAAAACACTCCACTCCCTGACTGGAGCAGCGAAGAAGAAACGAGGACAGGGGAGCAGGCTCTCTGAATCCGCCCCCCGCCCCCCTCCCAGAGAGTATTTTGTTTTCAAGTAGCAGGACTTTCTAGAATGTCTTCTCTAGTTGGGCTCCTTCTGGCCCAGTTACCCCACAGCCTCCCTGCCCCCAAGACCACTGCATCCAAAACAAGCGCACCGATCACAGCACGGTGGCCGCCGCCGCCCCAACTGTTGCAGCGACTGCTGGGGTGGCGGCGACGGCGGCCAGGGCCGGGCCGGGCCCGGACACTACTCGTCCGGGAGGCTGGGAGGCTCCGGGCGGCCTTCGAGGGGCGCGCGGTGCAGCAGAGCCCCTGCGGCAGTCGCCTGGGATGGGAGAGGCGGCGCTCTCAGCCCGGACCCCTGCGCACAGCCAGCCCCACCGCGGCAGAGGCTGCCCGCGCCCGCCCCCCTCTCACCTTTAAGATCAGGTCGGTGTGATGCTGGTCCAGCATGTTGGCTTTCTGGAAGGAGGTGACGATGACCCGGCCGTAGCGCCCAGGGGTCTGCAGGTCCGAGTACAGCCGGTGCTTGGAGCGGTTGACCGGGAAGAGGCTGTTGACGAGGTTGCGCTCGATCTTGGCGAGGCTGTGCTGGGGCGCCAGCAGGTGCTCCACGCTCTCCTCGACCTGGTAGCGGCTGAAGCTGGCGCCGAGCAGGATGGAGATGAGCACCGGCGCCGAGGCGAAGAAGACAGGGTGACTGGCAATGAAGTGGCCGAGCCGGGAGAAACACGTCCTCAAGCCCCTGTGTAGAACCTGCCGCAGCATCCTAGAGCAGAGCGGGCGCGGGAGGAGGGCGAGGCGCACGCTCGGCGCGGGCTCGGGCGGCGGCGGCGGCGGCGGCGGCGGTGGTGGCGCCCGCGGCGGCGACGGCGGCGGCGGCGGCGGCGGCGGAGGCGAGACCCGGTGCTCTCCCGGAGCC
>SJYQ01013801.1:0-11918 GCA_006410935.1 Redunca redunca | reverse complement strand
GAGTTAAGCCAATTTGGTAGAAAAGAGTTGTCAGGCCAAGCTTTCACTAAACACCTCTTAGCTATACACCTCTTGTGTATATTTGTGTAGATAAATGTTCATAATAATTACATGTTTATATATGTGCATATACAAACAAAATCATGTTCCTTGGTTGTCAAGTAGAAGTTACTGAAGTAAAACATGGTTGTCTCTCTATACAAATTTGTGACCAAATATCTATATAAGTCCACCATGTGTATTACCAGGGGGATGGAAGGAGGCACAAATCCAGATTCAGTGAACTTGCTATCTTGGTGGGGAGATGAGATTCTTCATTTATTCAGTATCAATTTATTAAGCACCTAATATGTCCTATGTCCACCTGGAGAACTAATAAATGTTGTGAGTAAGATACCATCCCTATCTAAAGAAGGTCATAGTGTACTGGAGGATGTAGAGAAGGTGACAGAAGATGACAAAAGCCTGGTGAGGACTTTAATAAAGGAATGCATAGGGCATTGCAAGAGCTGGTATTAGAGATGACTAACTCAGACTGAGAGGGTTAGAGAGGCTTCCTGGATGTGGAAGATAAGACCAGTGCATAACAGTGTTATAACTGTTCAGCACAAAATGAGTGGTGCGAGTGTCAGTGGCATTCAAAGATGGGGGGGGGCTACTCATTCTGGGCTGAAGAGGAAGGACTTCATGAAGGAGTGGGGTTTAAGTGAAAGTTGATGTCAAGAACCACACATGCCTCGCCTGTGTGCAGCTATGCATAGGGCATTGGGTGATAAGAAAGCCTGAGATCTAGTTTAAGTAGGAGCTAGATATGATTAACTGGAAGAGAAGGATTTGACCTTGAATCTGAACCCAGTTAGTGTTATCCAAGGGTTCTCATCTGTGGCATCAGTATTTGGGTAGTCTCAGGGCTTGCCAGGGAGGAGTAGGCCTTACAGCAGAAGAGTTGGAGAATGGAGCAGGACTGTTACTTTGAGCTGATGGGTAGATATTGGAAGGAGGAGGCTATTCTGCCTTATGAGTTAGGAATGCTTTTGTTTACAAGTAAAAAAACCCAACTAAAAGTGGCTTTCACACAAAAGGACTGATTTTGTCTGCATAATCCAAAATCTGGAAGCAGCTGCTGGGTGTTGCTTCAGTGGTTCAAGAACATTAGCGATGGCATCTCTGCTCTTCTCTTGCCCTGCCCTTCGTATTTGTTGCCTTATGGTTGAAATGTGACTATCCCAATTCTGGATAAGGGATATGCATTTTGGACAGAAAAAAGGGGCAAAGTTATGTCTGTTCCTTTAATAAAGAAAGTAATGTTTTCTCCAGAAGCACCCCAGCAAATTTCCGCTTATGTCTGAATGGTCAGACCTGTAGCACATGACTATTCCTAAAATCAAGAGAGGTTGGGAAAGTGATTAGGGTTTTAAGTTTGTCAGAAAATGAAGGATATAGGAAATATGTGTTGGGAAGACCAAGAAGGAACTGGTGTGTGTGTGTGTGTGTGTGTGTGTGTGTGTGTGTGTGTGTGCAAGCGTGTGCCTGCAGGCCTGTGCAGGGCTTTTGGTGGCCTGGTGCAGGACAGGTGCAGTACCAGTAGTAGCCTCAAGGGGGAACCAAAGAGAAGGACACTTTGCTGGGCCCCACACTGCTCATTTCTTGACTCTATGGGGTGGCTCCTCTCCACCATTGTTGCTTCTATACTGCTCCCCTGAATCCAGATCCCCGCCCTGCCCCTCAAATGTTGGCTTTCTTTTCTATTCTGTCATTGGCCCCCTTCTTTTCTCACTTTGCCCACACCTGGCGACAAGTCAGGAAGCTGACACTGGCAGGGCCTGACTCCTGCCAGACCTGGTAGCTATGCCAACCATGAGCTCCCTCTGAGTAGGGTTCAGAGTTGCCAAGTCTCACATCCCAGCCAGATAGAAAGGAGGAAAATAACAGGGGCTTGAGTGCCCAATGGTCGATGCCAGGCCAGTCAGTGTGAAGCCAGAGTACAGTCACCCTGGGATAAGAAATCTGTTCTCTGAAGACAAGTTCGATTCTGAACTTCTGCATTTTCTACATGTTTTCTGCCCTTCATTTTAGTGTCTTAGTAAACATTTCCAGAAACCCTACCCTTATCATCTCAAAACAAAAGGAAAAGAGGAGTTGCCCACATCATACCAATGAGATCCTGTTCATAATGTTCTGGGCCTGGAGTGGGAGAAGCCAACCTGTCTGAGCCTGTGATTCTGGTAGGGGAAGGGTGCTTAGTGAGGCAAATACCTTGGAGAGGGTAGCCAAGGTTGAGGGTGACTTCTCAGTGTGTGTCCACTCACAAGAGTATCCGCTTAAACAGTTGTTGCGATTGGGAAATCTGGATCTCTGGCGAAGTAGACGTGATGATTTCAAACAAAGCAGCACTTTGCCCCACTGAGTGGTTTCTAATCACAGTGTTTAATTTGCCCTGCACTTCAGAGGGCATTAGAGGTGGGCATGAGTGTTTATGAAAAGGTGGCATGACCTATAGAAGCTAAGAAACACTGCTAGGGACAGTGACACAGGGCAGAGTAGAGCATATTGTAGAGACAAGGAAGACAAACTTATCTACATTGCAGAGTTGCCTCAGGCAAAAACTTCTCTAAGGATCAGTGCAAGGATTTGACTACTTTAATATAGGATCTAAGGTGGGAGTTAAGACTTCCCTGGTGGCTTAGACGGTAAAGTGTCTGATACAATGTGGGAGACCCGGGTTCAATCCCTGGGTTGGGAAGGTCTCCTGGACAAGGAAATGGCAACCCACTCCAGTGTTCTTGCCTGGAAAATCCCATGGATGGTAGAACCTGGTAGGCTACAGTCCATGGGGTCACAAAGAGTCGGACATGAGTTAGGCTTTGGAGGACTGGTGAAGCTTGTAACCTTCCTCTCAGAAAATATTTTTAAATACATGAAATATATAGGATAACAAAGGAAATCAATTATATTGAAATACTGCTATCAAAATACTAAAAATAACCCCAGATTTTTGCTAGAGCAGTACATGTGCTTCTTTGTTAATGTGGGAAATAACAAGATCTAGTGTTAGGTTTAATAACTGCTGTAATTTTGAAGTAGTGATGAACGCTTGCAGTATTTCCAGCTCTTCTACAACCGAAATGTAACATGATTAAGAGGTTGAAAACAAAAAGATAAAAATATTCCCATTCAAATCATGGACCCCCTGAAATCTACCCATATACCTCATGGGGGCCCACAGGTTTAGAACTTCTGACCACAAAGAGGAGAAAAGCAGGTTGATGTTGCCATAAGAGAGAGTAAGCAGGGGGGCCCAGACACTCATCATGGGGCCAGCTTTGTTCCTGTTCCAGGCACTATCCATCCTTTCGTGAATGGCCTAGAGTAGAAGCCACACTCCATTTTCCGGGTCTGTGTGGACTCTTAGATAATGCCAAGTCCAGGAAATGGTGCTGTTAATTCTTTATTGGCAGTGGACTTGGTTTATCTTGCAGGAGATTAATGGATTTAGAGTCTGGTCCAAGTCTGTGAGGGTTTCTGGGGACGGTTTGCACCCAGCCTTCCGGCCATGACTGAATGTGCTGTGTGATCACACAGTGTCAGCCAATGGAAAGTTTATTTGCCTCCTCCCTGAATGTGCTAAATGCAAACAAAAAGCCAACATCAGCCACAAAGAGAAGTAGGAGATAAAGATTGGCTGTGGGTTGTCCCTCTTTTTGGAACACAGCACCGGGAATCTAATTGCTGACACACGTTGAATCCTCAGTCGGAAGGTCGCCTCAGGACTCACGTTCACCATTATTCTCATTTTGCAAATAGAGAACGAGACCAAGCGATGAGTTCAAGGCTGACGAGCTCATCAGACAGAGTGTGATGAATGGAATTTCTGACCAGAAAGAATTGCAATCCCTCTGGCCCTGGACAAAGTTAGTTACACTTTTGAAAGCATGGACACCAGTGAGCCAGTGGTTGTTGAACTCCTGGCCTGTGAGCAGCAAGGTGGGGATGGAACCCTCCTTTGCTCTGGTGGCCAGACGAGGCTTCTCTGAAGAGCTACACAAGGAGAAGCAGGAAACCCTGCAGAGGTCTGGGTAACAGCCTCTCAGAGGGAAGAAATGGCGTGTAGGGCTGCCCGAGGGGCAGCAATCCTTGCAGGACAGGTGAGAGGCTGGGGTGAGGCCAGGGGGCCCTGCAGGAGGTGGATCCAGAAATGACATAGGCAGGCCCAGACCTTGGAGGGCCCCCAGATCTTGGTGAGGAGTCAGGATTGTGGTCTGGTGGAAATAGGAAGACCCTGGAGGGTTTGAAGGGGAGCCACCTGCTTGATCAGCACATTCTGCTTTCCTTTCTCTTTCTGACCATAGCTCACAGGGGCTCCTACTCATGCCCACTGTGTCCAGGGTTGTAGCGGTATGGAAAGTGAGAAATGGCTGGATTCCTGGAGCTCTTTTTAAAAGTGTAGCTAGTAGGACTGAACTGATGAGTTAGTTGAGGGTGTGAGAGAAAGTGTGGCTTCAGGGATGACGCCTCAGTAACCCGGGGAGAAGTTTCTGAGAGAGCGGAGACTGCTGAGAGGACTCCCAGGTCCCAGGGTAGCCCAATTTAAAAGTATTTTAATGAACCTCCATAGTGTCCTTTATCCTGGCTATTACAAATTTACATTCCCCAAAACAGGGTAGGAGCCTTTTGTCTTCTTCAAACCTTCTCTGCAGTCCTTTGGGAAAAAGAGTGACTTATGGGAAGTCTGTCTTGTGTCCTCTGCTTCTTCCCTCTGTGATCCTTCTCAATGCCACCCCCTCCTTGGACTCCTTTTTGGCTTCTCAAGGGCTGCAATCATCCACCTCTGTCTTGGAAAGCAGGTAGGTATAGTAGACAGATGGTAGGGTTTGGAACATGAAGGGGGTGGAGCTTGAATCCTGCAGCCCTCCCCCCATTTACGTGTTGTGTGACGTGGGCAACTTGCTTCTCTGAGTATCAGTTGTTTTTCTTCTATGAAATGGGATGAAAAGAGTCATCTCATTGAATTTGAAGAAAGTTGTTTTTTTTTTGGCCATACCGTACAGCTTACAGGATTTTAGTTCCCTGACCAGGGATTTAACCCAGACCCTGGTGGTGGAATGGCAACCCACTCCAGTACTCTTGCCTGGAGAATCCCATAGACAAAGGAGCCTGGCGGGCTACAGTCCATGGGGTCGCAAAGAGTCAGATACGACTGAGCGACTAACACACACACATACATACATACTGGTGGTGAAAGAGTACAGTTCTAACCACTGGACTGCCAGGGAATTCCCTTAAAATTTTTTTTTGAAAGTTTTTGATACTGAATAGCACAATGTATGAAAAATGCCCATATCAAACCAGGATTTCTGCAAACCCATCCCAACTTCAAGTTCAGTCTAACTCTCTTGTAACCCATTTGGGCTGGGGACAGACTGGCTAGCTGTTCAGTAATGAACTAAATCACATTGAAATGTTGGCCTGGTTCTTCAAGCTGGCCACACAGAAAAGCAACTGGGGAGCTTTAAAACATATTCAGGCTCACAATATACCTCCTAAGCATTTTGATTTGATTGATTGGAGGATGTGAAAGAATCATTATTTATAATGAGCAGCTAGGTTTGACATCCCTAGTTAAATTGGTTGTTCAGTCATTAAGTTGTGTCTGACTCTTTGTGATCCTATGAACTGTAGCATGCCAGGCTTCCCTGTCCTTCACCAAATTCCCTTTCTATTTCTCTCTCTCCCTCCCTCTCTCTCTTTCCCCCAACCCCTGTCTCTCTCTCACCTTAGCTGCATTGACATTCTTTCTGTTCCTTAAAAGTCCCACCTTCTCTGCTGCCTCAGGACCTTGACATATCCTATTTCCTCTAGCCTGCTCCCTTCACCCTGAAATTCTGATTTCTGATATTGTTAAAATACACTTTCTGTAGGTGTCTGCCTGTTTTCCTGCTCACTGATTATCTGTCTTCTGCTCTCTACTATAAACTCTACAAAGGTGGGGACATGTCTCTTTTGCTCGCCTTCGAATCTCCAATGCCTTGCCAAGCACGAGAGTAGTTGTTGATGCGATGGTGAATGTGTCTTCCCTCGGGTTAGACTCAAGCAGGAGTGGACTATGGGTGGAGTTAAATTTCAGTGGCAGCCTCTGAGAGGACTCTCAGGGACCATCAACTTCAATCATGAGTCCTAGCTGCTAACTCCAGTTAAGTTGTCACTCTCAGCCACCCTCATGGCCTCATTACACTTTTCTGTTATCTGGTCATGGTCAAGGTCATGAAGTAGCTTTAATAATGTTGAAACCCACACATAATGGGTTGGAATCTTACATTGTTCTTTCCAAGAGACTCCTCTGCTTCTGTGTTACTTCCTGGCTGTAAACTGATCCATGGGCTGAGGAGCAGGAACCATTTGTCCACCAGTATTACCAGAGTCTTGGCTCAATTCTACCGGCCCAGGCCCTGATTTAGTCAAGGTGTTTCACTAGCAAAGTCTTCATTAGCCTATGGGTCACAAGCAAGATGATACTGAGAGTAATATACAGTGTGATTTTGGTGTCTGTCCATACCTCCTATGGGGGAATGAGTATTGTATTTAGAAAAAAAGCTCTGAAGCCATTTTTATTTCTCCATTCCCAAATATGAGACCTTTGATTTTTCGAGTTTTGGAGGAAGAAAGACCCATATATATCACTGAAAACGTCTGCTAAGTTGTTTTAACATGGGGTGCCTCATAAGCAGACCTCAAGACAAGATATGGATACAAGTAGTTTATTTGGGGAAACTCTAGTACTTTGGACACCTGATACGAAGAGTTGATTCATTGGAAAAGACTCTGATGCTGGGAGGGATTGGGGGCAGGAGGAGAAGGGGACGGCCCAAGATGAGATGGCTGGATGGCATCACGGACATGATGGACATGAGTCTGAGTGAACTCCGGGAGATGGTGATGGACAGGGAGGCCTGGCGTGCTGCGATTCATGGGGTCGCAAAGAGTTGGACACAACTGAGCGACTGAACTGAACTGAACTGAAGTTTATTTGGGAGCCATCCCAGAAAGCACTGATAGAAAAGGGGCAAAGTGAGACAGGGAAGGGAAGGAAGTCAATAAAGGGACGAGCTCACAAGAGTCTTACTGTTGTAGGTGACTGACTGTCAGTTCTGCAAGATTGTGTGCAACATGCCTCAGAGTCATTCCACTAGAGAGACAAGGAAGCTGGGTTGTGAATCCGTCCACTCTCATTCTTTACTGGTTGACAGCCACTGGGGGCGGTGTTAACTCCTGGACCTTCAGGCCTTCCCCACGCATGGACAGAGCCTGCTTCCTGGTTAGAGGAGCCTTTCAGGCAGCGGGCGGCAGGGGTTTGCCTTGAAAGCAAAGAATAATGACTGGTAAGAGGATGTGGGCAGGGTGCCAGCCAGCTTCTGCCATATCTGCTATGCCATGTTGCTAGGAGTGGCAAAAAGAAAGTAATGATTTGCTGGAGGCTCATAGGTTCCAATTGATGATAATTCAGGCAGATATAAAGTAAAAGGGAAAGTTGCTCAGTCGTGTCCAACTCTTTGTGACCCCCATGGACTATACAGTCCATGGAATTCTGCAGGCTAGAATACTGGAGTGGGTAGCCTTTCCCTTCTCCAGGGGATCTTCCCAACCCAGGGATTGAAGCAGGGTCTCCTGCATTGCAGGCGGGTTCTTTACTAACTGAGCTATCAGGGAAGGCAGACATAAGGGATATATCATATGTAGTAAATATTCAGGGCATAGGCATATCTTCAGCAACTACAAACAAGTAGATACATTATAAGGAGTGTACTCTGAATGCAAACTGGTATATTTTGCCACTTAGATAAACTTGCGGGATTTGGAGGCAGGGAGCAAATTTAAGAAATACCAAAGATATTACAAAACCGTTGTCAGAAAAATGTGCATCCTTATCTTGACATATTTTACCTACAACTTCCCAGCAATGAATAGGGAAAAGATGAGTGGATTTAAACTGATAGACTTATCAAAAATATTTTCTTCTGCTGTTTGACACAAGTTTAAGAGCTGTTACACTGAATGTACACAAGGGTTTATGATACCAGCCCTACTTAAGAGGCATATAATGAAGAAGTGTTGAGAAGAATACTAGTAAATAATGGAGAAAATATTGATGTGAGAAGGAGCTGTGTGTCCTGTGTGGTGGAGGCTAGGTGGGGGTAAAGACCAAAATTTAAGATGAGCTAGCAGCTAGACTAAGAGTTTGGTAAATATAGTAGAACTGTTGTGAAACACCCATCTTATCCTGTTTGCTTCCAATGATTTCCTGTGTTTTTCTCCCAGTGACAGGTAAACTGAAGCAGGGGCTGTTAACTCAAAAAATTATTTATCACGGTAAGGCCTTATCCTGCCACACAAATGTCAGCTGACAGCATAAGAAAAAAAAAATTTACTTTGGCTGGCTTGTATTTTGCTTTGGGTTTGACTGAAAACCATTAGCAGTTATTCCCAACTCCCCCCACCGCTTCTAAATCACTCAGCCAAAGACTGGTTTCATTTTCTTGAGGTCATATTAGCTCTGGGCATTAGGAGCTCAGTGATGCTCAGAAAGGGAAGCTGAAGGCTGCAGTCAACATCTGCCTGAACTCGGTTTTAAAGCACGCACCTTGATTCATTGTGTTAATTTCTAGAAGTGATCTTTTTGAAAACCAAAGTTATTTATTTAGGGAACCATCCTCCTCCATTTCTTGAAATATTTGTTGGTTAATATTTAATCAAAATACAATGCAACCAAAACACTAGAGGAATAAAGATACCCTACAGATATAAGAACATAATTATAGCATTCATGTGTAAAAGCCAATGCTAAAGAGTTTCCAGTTTTTGAAATGATTTTTTTTTAGCTTGAATTTATTTCTGGAAGATGTTTAGTCTGGTTTTGAAAATGCTGTCACTGGTGAGGTTGTTCANTTTCTAAGCCCTGGGCTGAGGTTCCGTTTACTTGACTCTTCTGTGGGGTTGACTGTGTCCTCGTGCTGGAGCATAGACACAATTACATATGTGACCTATAATTCTTGTGAAGGTTGGTGACATGTGTGCCCCTCCCATGAGTGGCTAAGAAGGGCAGCCTTTGAAAGGAATCGTGATAGAGGTATGGTGGTACATGGTCTAGCATCGTTACAAATCACCACTGTTGACACCTGTGTGGTAGGTGGATTTACTGATGGGGTTAACAGATAGAGACTCCATCAAGACTCCCATAGATCTTTTCCACTGCAACTACTTTTAGATGTACACAGTATGCCCTTGTAAGATGGCTCAGAAATCACATTACAGTTAAAAGAGGAAGAAAGGCAGAAAGAATAATGGTGGGAAATGGTGATATTATCAGAATCACCTCTACAACTTCTAAAAATAACATATCGATCCTTTCCCCAATCCCTCGCCAGCGATGGAAAAATCCACTTTCTTTCTTCATTGACAGTTGCTGCTTTGGTGAGAATATCAATTAGGATCTAGTCAAGAAAAGAGATGGAGAAGGAAATGGCAACCCACTCCAGTATTCTTGCCTGGAGAATCCTGTGGACAGGGGAGCCTGGTGGGCTGCTGTCCATGGGGTCACACAGAGTTGGACACAACCTAAGTGACTTAGCATGCATGCATGCGTTGGAGAAGGAAATGGCAACCCACTCCAGTGTTCTTGCCTGGGGAATCCCAGGGATAGGGGAGCCTGGTGGGCTGCCATCTATGGGGTCGCACAGAATTGGACATGACTGAAGCGACTTAGCAGCAGCAGCAAGAAAAGAGAAACTTCACTAGAAATTTAACTGGAAGGGATTTAATACAGGAATTGGTTATGTGGGGGTTGGAAGGCTACTGAGCAAAAGAAGAAGCCTAGGAAGGCTTGAGATGAACAGCTTCAGGAGCAGCTCCTGGGTGGGAGGTCAAGAGGGGGAAGGGGTGGCTTAGAGCCAGGGGCATGGAAAAGGAGCAGGTCGGGACTGGTGCCTGGACCTCTGTGGAGCAGGTGCCCCACTGCTTCTGGTACTTGGCCAAGCAGGGGATGGCCTGCTGGATGCTCTGATAGCCTAGAGTAGCATGGCCCAGGGGATGACAGATGACTGATCCTTCAGCTGCTCCTGCCACCTCTGAAGGTGCAGGGTGAGGCTGTTGTTGGAGTGATGCTGATAGACACTGGATAAGAAGTAGGAAGTCCCCTTTATCCTCCTCCCACGTTCTATATTTCTCCAGAAGCTCCTGTCCCATCAGTCTCCCACTGGCAGAACTGGACAGGAAGCCAGCTAGCAAGAGAGCTGGGAAACTGATTTTCAGAGCTCCAGGTTCACAGAAAGGTGATCTTAGAGCTGAGGGACAGTAGGTAGAGGACAGTCCCAGTGTCCTTCTATCATCCATAGAAGTGGGCCCTTGTCCTTGACCCTGGTCTCTGCTTTCCATTCCCTCCCTCTATCCTGGCCATGAAGAACTCCCCAGCCTGGCTTGTCCCTTGCTTGGTCCCCATGCAAGGATGTTGTGCAACATGAAGATGTGAGGGGCTTCGGTTTCTACTTTATGTCAACAATATTTTTTTCCACTCCTGCACTGTTGGAGGAACAGCCCAAGCTTTGGATGTTTAATTGAATAGAATAATACAAATTTGATTTGACTTTAAAATATATCATGAATGTGAAACAGGATTCAAGAATACTGAGGCTTGAGAGAGACCAGGAATGAAAAAGAACACATCAGAAAAGTTCAACTCAAGCAATAGATGAGTGCATCTCCTTCACAATCCCTCATAAAGTACTTCGCTGTTTACAAGTCAAAACATTCTTATTCTGATTAATTTGAGGGATTTAATAAGGTCTTAAAATTGTCCTGGTTCACTTTTAAATGAACCAGCAAGCTGTAAGATTCCCNTCTGTGTATGCAAATTGGTCTTTGAGGCTGATGCAGGTGACAATGGAATTTTCCAACTGCATAGCAATATATACTTAATTATATATGGTATTGTTAGAGACATCTATTTTTCATGAAATTATGAAGGTTTCATAACTTTGGCAAAAGCATTTAATGAAAGCAGTACTGAGATCGAGGTCCTGATATTCTAAGTACAATAACATCTCTAGCCATCAGTGATTGGGCTTTATGGGGCTTTTAAATTTGTGATAAATAACTCCTTTTATGTCTGAGGGTACGTGTTTTATTAAAAAATATTTTCTATTTGTCAGTGAAAGTTTTGGTAAGATAAGCCAGCTCAGTGGCTGATGTCATCATGTACCTTCCAGAAATTAGCATGCTTTACTTTAGGAAATGGCCTTCTCTGGTAGCTAAGCTAGTAAAGAATCCGGCTGCAATGCAGGAGACCTGGGTTTGATCCCTGGGTTGGGAAGATCCCCTGGAGAAGGGAAAGGCTACCTTCTCCAGTATTCTGGCCTGCACAGTTCCAGGGACTGCAAAGAGCTACACGACTGAGCTACTTTCACTTCCACTTTAGAAAATATTTGGGGAAGGAAGGAAGTAGAGAAGAAGTTTATAGGGAGATGGATACATATTTAGGTTAATTATCTGCTTAAACAAGTTTTTGTGAAGTACTGAAGCTGATAAACTCTTTTTGTGTCTGGAACTCATGGACATTGATTTCATATCAAGGCAGTTGGAACCAATGCCTAAATAAGATCACTCCACACTCTCAGTGTTTATGTTTATGCCCTGAGTTCCCTCTATCTATATGAATTTTGAAGTGTTTACTTCTGTCCTGGGCACATATATTTCTTCAGTATTCTTTTCTTCTAATTTATTTTTTTAAATTTTACTTTATTTTACTTTACAATACTGTATTGGTTTTGCCATACATAAAACATGAATCCACCTCGGGTGTACGTGAGTTCCCAATCCTGAACCCCCCTCCCACCTCCCTCCCCATACCATCTCTCTGGGTCATCCCAATG
>SJYQ01013800.1:0-15440 GCA_006410935.1 Redunca redunca | reverse complement strand
AGTGAAAGTGAAGTCACTCAGTCGTGTCTGACTCTTAGCGACCCCATGGACTGCAGCCCACCAGGCTCCTCCATCCATGGGATTTTCCAGGCAAGAGTACTGGAGTGGGGTGCCAGTGCCTTCTCCGATGGAATACTGTATAGTAATGAGAATAAATGAATTATTGCTACATATTATAATATGGATATATGAATCTCACAAACACAATATTGGGTGAAAAATGCCAGATATGAAAGATTACATACAATATAGTTCCTTCCTATAAAGTCCCAAAACATATAAAATCAATCTATGATGTTAGAAGTTACCTTTGAGAGATAGTGACAAGGAACGGAATANGTACCTCTTCTCCAACCATAAAAAAGATCCAAAATAAACTCAAAACCCTTCAGCCTCTACTTGTTAGTAATCCATAGTTGCCTCAAGGGCATTCATAAAGCAGTATCAGCCCAAGGCTCTTCTTTTAAACTCTTTGTTTTGGCTCTTGGGGATTTAGCTTGATTCCTTTTGAGCTTAGTAATGTATTTTAAAAGATATTTGTTATCTTTTATCCAGTATTTTTAGATGTTTTATAGAAGAAAGTTATTGTCAAACTATCTCACATACATTGTTGCCAGAAATGGAAGGTGTAGTTACATTTCTGTATTCTGATAATTCCCAAATTCCTGTCTCCTTCCCTGACCTCACCCTTCATATCTAAGAGATATCTCATATACCTGTTTCACATTTTCACTTGTCTAATAGGCATCTCAAATGTACTGTGTTCAAAACAGAACTTTTGATTTTCCTCTCAAACCAGTTCCTCCCCTAGTCTTCCTCATCTCAGCACTATTTAAACATATAATAAGCCAGAAATCTGAATGTAATCCTAGATGTCTTCTTTTCCCTCACTCTTTACATCAGCACATTCTGTCAAATCCACTCCAAATAATATACTTAATTCCTTCACTCCTTTTCATCTCCACTGTAACCCATTTTCAAGACCCTATCGTCTCTTTCCCAGACTACTTCCATAGCCTCCTTATTTATCTGCTTCCATTCTCAACTCTTTTTGTACAAAAGTGTACTGACTGTGTCAATCTCCTGCTTAAAATCTGTTCATACTCCTAGAATGAAATTCTAACTCCTTATCACAGCCTTCAATTCCCTTGTCCGCTGATCCCAGACTCAAAGAGGACTGGTTAACTAGACAGCACCTCACCCTTCTATAAGTGGGGCATCTGCTACTCACTTCCAACATATTGTCACCTTGCCAAGTGAGGATACACAATTATCAGTTCTTTTTGATACTTTCCAAGAGAACTAGAAATCTAGGTCTAGATATGAGATCTTCTGATTTTTAATTATTGACAGTTAAAGATAAAACCAAAATGAAACAAAGAGAAATAAGAGAAAACATTGTGCAGGCCAAATCAAACACCTCTGCCAGCTACTAATTTGCTACTAACCTTGGCCCGAGATGATCTGCCCTGCTTGACTCTCCAACTGGTCCTTTTTCTGACTCTGCCCCAGGCTAACTAGCTGTAGCAGACACTGTCAAAGCCGTCTAATATCTCTCAGATCTTTTATTTCAGTGCATTTTCACTTTCCAAATGGCCATTATCTGCATCTTTGTGCCTGGTTGATTTTGCTGAAGATTTGGAAGGTCACTCTGATCATGGAGAACAGCCACTGACTTCAACTCTTACTCCTTGAATTGGGTAATTTTGAGATGTGTGTTTTGTCCCATTTCCAAGAGTTTCCTGAGGTATTAGGACTGTTACCCACTGTGTAGCTGGCTTATTTATATACCTTTTACTGACTGCCTTTATTTCTCTGTGTCATTTTTCCACTGACCTACTGGTATTCCCCTCATTTCCCAATAAACTACTTGCACTCAAACTCTTGTCTCAGAGTCTGCTTCTGAAAGAACTAAAACTGAGATAATGGCTTTTTTTCATTTTCTCCAAGTCAAGCTTGTTCCTGCTGCAAGTCTTTTGCATTTGCTGTTTCAAACCTCTGTTCATGTGTTCTTTCCTCAGATGTTCTCATGGTTCATCCCTTTCTTTGTTCCCATCTCAGTTCAAAAGTCACCTCTGCAGACAGGCCATTCAAGACTACTCAGATTGTAATAGTTCCTCCCTTTCTTTCACTGTTAGTTTTATTTTCCCTATGACCTTTTCACTGTCGCAAGTTATCTTTGTAATTTACTTGTTCATGAGTTTATTGTCTATTTAACCTTAATATTAGCTCCTTGAGAGCAGGAATCTTGACTGACTTGTTTGCTGCCATATCATGAGAGCAGGGCGCTAATTCAATGACCAAATGGTGAATTTCCATAATTCTTAGAGTTTGTGTCCACTTTCCCTAGTACTCCTTCACCTGATTCTCTGTTCTTAACCTGACCCGTAGGATGACAAAGCCAGTACAGACAGGCAAAAGGCAAACTCCCTAACTGGTAGGTAATGCAAATCCTTCTCTCACATTCGTGTCTTTAGAAGTCTCCTTGAGTATATTTCAGTTATGAATCCCTTTCCTCTAAGTCTTAATAATATTTTTGATTTTTAACTTCTTTTTGTTAAAAATCCCAATTTGCTTTTTTTTTTCCTGCTCTCACTCTTCACACTGGCATATTGACAGTTGAGGCTGGAAGCACCATTCCCAATTTCCTTCCCAGTCATTTTCTTCTGCAAATCACTGAGCGTCTCTCTCACTATTATTCTTCTATCGCTGACATGACTACTGTTGTCTGTAGTATCTGGTGTCTGATATGGGCGTGTTTTGCACCCCCTCCCCCGATTTCCAGCTAAAGTCATCTTGATCAGATCGGCAAGTCTCCAGGCAACCACATTCTTCCCTAGTGAGATACACTGGATCCTTAGCCAAAAGCCTATCATTCCAGTATCTTAAGCCATTGCCCAAGAAAAACAAATCTGCACAGCTCTAACCCTTCTCTGCATCTCCAGCTGTGCTGGCTGCCGCCACCCCTATACCTAGCCTCAAGGGACCTCTAACCTCCCAGTCAGCCCTGCAGCAGCTGAGATGTAGACAAATCCTATTTCCCTTGGTTCAGATGAGACAATATTGGAATTTCTCAAAAGGAAATTTGCTAAGAAACAAAATGAGAAACAAAACCAGAGAGAGGGAGGGAGAGGGGGAGAAAGAAGACAAAAGCTTAGGAAAAGATGCATTACAGAGTCCCAATTCCTTATCCTGAGATAACTACACTCTGACTGCAGATTGGTTTGGTTGGTACAACTTACAGGACACACAGATATGAGAATATAATCTTTCAACCTTTCACAAAGGGGTAATGGGGATAGGGGAGGGGAGGGGCTTACAAGAAGGGAGAAACAGTCTTTGTGTGTCTGGACTATTTCATTCCATGGAAATGGTACCCAATAAAGTATATGGGCTATTCCATCAGCTCTGGAGGAGCAGGAAATCCCATCTACCAGCCTTTGTTACACTGGAAGCTGCCTGCAACCTTGCTGAACTTTATTGGCTCTGATAGTTTTTAGTGGATTCTTTAGGATTTTCTACATATTAGAGTGTGTCAGGGCTTCTCTGATAGCTCAGTTGGTAAAGAATCTGCCTGCAATGCAGGAGACCCTGGTTCAATTCCTGGGTCGGGGAAGATCCCCTGGAGAAAGGATAGGCTACCCATTCTAGTATTCTTGGGCTTCCCTTGTGGCTCAGCTGGTAAAGAATCCACCTGCAATATGGGAGACCTGGGTTCAATCCCTGGACTGGAAAGATCCCCTGGAGAAGGGAAAGGCTACCCACTCCAGTATTCTGGCCTGGAGAATTCCATGGGCTGTTTAGTCCATGGGGTCGCAAAGAGTCAGACAGGACTGAGGGACTTTCACTTTCACTTTCAAAGAGCATGTCATCCGAAAATAGAGGTATTTTTACTTCTTCCTTTCCAATATGCATGCCTTTTATTCTGTTTTCTTGTCTAATTGCCTTAGATCTTCCAGTACAGTGTTGAACAGAATTGGCAAGAGTGGAAATTTGTCTTATTCTTGGTCTTAGCAGGAAGTTTCCAGTCTTTCAGCAGTATGTATGATGTTAACTGTGGATTTCATATAGATGCCAGCTCACTCTTTCAGTGACCCATGCTTATTGTAAAACTCTGCTATACTTTTTTCATTTTCTTTCTTCATTTTATTTTTAACCTCCTTTACTTTTTGCACAGACTTCCCAGGTGGTGCTAGTGGTAAAGAATGTGCCTGCCAATGCAGGAGACTTAAGAGATATCGGTCTGATCCCTGAGTTGGGAAGATCCCCTGGAGGAGGGGATGGCAATCCACTCCAGTATTCTTGCCTGGAGAATCCTATGGACAGAGGAGCCTGGCACACTACAGTCCATGGGGTTGCAAAGAGTTGGACACAACTGCAATGACTTAGCACCACTTTTTGTACATTTTCTCCCAGTAAAAGTCTAACTTGTCTCTGCAATGGTAAAGAAATCAAGCATGGAAAGGCTTGCTTTTCTTTCATTCATCTGTTCGGCAAGCATTTATTAAATGTTTATGCCAACACTGTCCTAAGTTCTTGCAGATATAATGCAAAATAAAATAAAGTCCATATCCTCATGGAGTTCACATTCTGGTGATGAACCTAGACAGTAAATAAATAGTCACGATAAATATAATGAAAGGTAAATTCAGAGAAGGAAGAAAGGCGCTGTGGGAGGGAACTACTTTATAGTGAGAGGTCAGGGAAAGCCCTCTGGAAAGGTGACATTTTGGCTGATACTTGAATGATAAAAAGGAGCAAGGCATCAGAAGAGCTTAGAGAAGAATGTTCTAGAAGAAGGAACAAGTACAAAGGCCTTGAGGCAGGAATAAATCTGCTGAATGAGAGAGAAAGGCAACTAGGAAGGCAGTCCAATATGTGTGGAGCAGAGGGAGGAAGGAAGAGAGCGGGAGGTGATGAGGACAGGTAAGTCATCAGGCAAAGATGTTGGAGTTAACTGAGTGTGATGGGAAGGTGTTAAACTGGGGATACTGTAATCTAAGTTAGTAAAATTCCATCTGGCTGACATCTGTTCCTATCCTGGATATCAGGCTTTGTGAAGCCCAGGTTTCACTGGAGTTGGTTCAGAAAGTCAGGGTAGTGAGAGAGCCCATTAACCTCCACAGCTTTCCCTCACACAGCAGCCAGAAGGATTCTTCTGAAATATGTTAGATCATGTTTCTCCACGCCTTAAAACTCTCCCACCATTCCCTATTTCTCTGAAAGTGAATATCCTCTCCATGGCCTTCTGTCCCTACAATATCTGCCGCTCCCTATGCCTCTCTGCCCTCCTTGCACATCACTCTCATCCTCACTTGCTTGCCTCTAACCATACCAGCTTCCTTGGCTAGTCCTATACTAGCCAAGCATGCACCCCCCACAAGGCCTTGGTACTTACTGGTTGTCCCCTTTGTTTGGAATACTTTCCTCCAGATATCTGCTTGAATATCGCTTTGTCAGAGAGGCCTGCACTGACTGATGCTATACTCTTTCTGACTTCATCTATCACTCTCATCCATTTGCTTGCTGTGTTCTAGTCACGTTGGTCTACTCAATGTTGCATTTCAGTGTCGCTTGTATCTCTCTCTCTATTTATTGGTAAATAGATGTAAATATAGATATATAACTTCAAAATGATAAACATAGTGCACATACGATTTTGTCTCCTTTTACATTTATTATTATTATTTTTAAATATAAATTGTGAGCATTTTATAAGCCCTAAATATTTTCCCCCAAATATGATTATAATGGTTGGTAGTTTCCCAAAGAATTGAAGTTCTAGGATCAAGAGTCATACCCTCTGGTATACTTTGGGGCAGGAAAGGAGGCTTGTCTCATGTACAGTGAGTATCGCTTTTCTGTTCCATATGTTTATCCTTGCTACTATCTCCCCTTGCTTTCTTCTGTCACCACCTAAAAGTCCTGAACTATAGTTCACCTTCATTTGATGTTGATAGCTCTGCACAGGCCTCACTGAGTGGGAGAATAAGGTGCAGGACACCTCTTTTCTTAAATTATTTTTTAATTTTGATTTTATTGGAGTATAGTTGATCTACAATATTGTATTAGTTTCAAGTGTACAGCAAAGTGATTCAGTTATACATATACATATATTCATTATTTTTTAGATTCTTTTCTCATATTGGTTATCACAGAATATTGAGTAGAATTCCCTGTGCTATACAGTAGGTCCTTGCTGGTTATCTATCTTATATATAGTAGTGCATGTACGTTCATCCCAAACTCCTGATTTACCCGTCCCACTTACATTTCCCCTTTGGTAACCATAAGTTTGTTTTTAATATTTGTAAGTCTGTTTCTGTTTTGTGAACAAGTTCACTTGTATCATTTTTAAAATTAGATTTCACCCATGAGTGATATCATAGGATATTTGTCTGTCTGGCTTACTTCACTTAGTATGATAATTGCTAGGTCCATCCTTGTTGCTACAAATAGCATTATTTCTTTTTCATGGCTGAGTAGTATTTCTCTCTCTCTCTCTCTCTAAACCACATCTTCTATCTATGGACATTTATATACCTTCCATGTCTTGGCCATTGTAAATAGTGCTGCAATAAAAACTGTGGTGTGTGTTATCTTTTCAAATTATGGTTCTCTGGATGTATGCCCAGGAGCAGGATTGCTAGATCATACAGTAGTTCTAGTCTTAGTTTTCTAAGGAACCTCAGTACTGTTCTCCATAGTGGTTTTACCAATTCACATGTCCACCAACAGTGTGAAAGTATTCCCTTTTCTTCATATCCTCTCCAGCTTTGATTGTTTGTAGATTTTTTGATTCATCACAATCTGATAAATGTGAGGTGATACCTCATTGTTGTTTTGATGTGCATTTCTCTGATAATTAGTGATGTTGAGCATCTTTTCATATGTATTTTGGCTATTTGTATGTCTTCTTTGGAGAAGTATCTATTTGGATTTTTTTTCTCATTTTTTGATTGGGTTGTTTGTTTTTTCAGGACACTCCCTTTGAAGTTTTGTCCCTTTATTCAATGCAGTTCCCCATAAAAGCCTGAATGGATGTTTCTCTTTCTGACTTACTTCACTCTGTATAATAGAACCGACTCAAATGTATTCTTTTTTATAGCTGAGTAATATTCCATTGTATATCTGTACTACAACTTCCTTATCCATTCATCTGCCAATGGATATNAGGATGGACATCTAGATTACCTCCATGTCCTAGCTATTGTAAACAGTGCTGCAATGAACATTGGGGTACATATGTCTTTTTCATTTCTGGTTTCCTTGGTGTGTATGCCCAGCAGTGCAATTTCTGGGTCGTATGGCAGTTCTATTTCCTGTTTTTAAAGTAATCACACTGTTCTCCATAGTGGCTGTACCAGTTTGCATTCCCACCAACAGTGTAGGAGGGTTTCCTTTTCTCAAGACAGTAACAATGATCCTATATGCAAGGCAGCAAAAGAGACACAGAGATAAAGAACAGACTTTAGGACTATATGGGAGAAGGTGAGGGAGGGATGATTTGAGAGAATAGCATTGAAACATGTATATTACCATATGTAAAATAGATGACCAGTGCAAATTTGATGCATGAAGTAGGGCACTCAAAGCTGGTGCTCTGTGACAACCCAGAGGGATGGAGTGGAGAGGGAGGTGGGAGGGGTTCAGGATGGGGAGACACATGTGTACCCATGGGTGATTCATGTCAATGTATGGCAAAAACCACCACAATATTGTAAATAAATTATCCTCCAATTAAAATAAATAAATTATTTTTTAAAAAGACTGAATGGGCATTTCTTTACTAAAGATCTGAAATTATAGAAGGAAGCCACATTTCCCCAAGATCCAACTGACAGAGGCCAGGGCAGAGCTTGCTCACCTTGTTTTCACAGTCCTGATGATTCCAGGACTCAGGTAAATGTCCTTTCACTTCCAACTCCAGGTTTTATCTGAGTTGCTATAGGTATTCATGGAAATTCTGGGTTTCTCATGTAAATTCTGGCATTTCTCATGTATCTCCTAGCTCCTAAGTGAGTAGGGTTGGGAGACAGATAGGTAGCAGAAAGATATATGTGTGTGTGTGTGTGTGTGTGTGTGTGTGTGTGTGTGTCCAGGAAAGATTTGATGTTGTTTCTTTCCACATTATATCTGTGAACTGATATAGGAAAGGCCAACACCACCCTTTTCTGCCTCTACTATGGGTAAAGGTCAGTAAGCCTTCATTCCATCACATTCTGCTGACAAAGATGAATAATCTCACTCTGAGGCCATGCTTGTAAGAGGAAGTCTCACCTAGACCTAGACCACTGAACCAGCCAAAGTCCTAGACATTCTAGGCTTAAGCACAAGCTGGTTTCACTTATACAAAGACTAGTGTACTTCACACCCAAGGCAGATGTGGAAGAGCCAGTGCATGAGGATATGGGTTGGAGACAGAGATATTCATGCTTGATAGTAGCTTAGTGAACAGGCCACAAGGGGGAACTGTGCTGCATGGCTTGAAGGCATAAGTGGAAAACATTGTAGCTGCTAGTAACAGGAAAATGGAGTATGCTCAGGCATTACCCTTATTTTATCTGAGCTTCACACTGAATCACCAGATGTCCTGATTATTAGAGAAACTGTCAAGAGTGGGGTGGTTCCCAATTAAAAAACAAATGTATTTGGTGGTCTTTGGGGATATTTGGAAATAGTAAGCCCAGCAATTGACCTGTCCCAAGCCTGGTCTAGTCCTGGCAGAATTTATTGCAGAACTTTTTAATCAATGTCATGCCAAAATGCACATAGAAAATGATAACATTTGTATAGTGTGTACTAAGTCGCTTCAGTTGTATCTGACTCTTTGTGACCCCATGGACTGTAGCCTGCCAGGCTCCTTTGTCCATGGAGTTCTCCAGACAAGAATACTGGAGTGGGTTGCCATTTCCTCCTACAGGGTATCTTCCTGACCCAGGGATCAAACCTGTGTCTCTTATATCTCTTATATTGGCATTGTCAGGCAGGTTCTTTACCACTAGCACCTTGGTGCAGTGGGGCAAATGGAGACTACTCATAGTCAGAGGTGACTGGTCCAGGCTCCATCTTCCTCAGGTTCTGCCCAGTCACCTAAGGCTGAGCCATGCAGCACACAGGTTGGGAAGCTCTGCTTTACTGAAGGGCTTTTGCTTCTGACGGCACCTGTACTCTTCAAGGTCAGAGATAAGCAATACAAACCATCACTCCCTAGCTGCATCTGTTTGACCTTGGATGTACCTTTCTTGAGACCTACAAACTTATCATTTCCTGGAACAATTTAGACCCTGAACATCACCTATAAGTACCACCAACATTATCGTTGGGTCAGGTTTATGACCAGAGGACCCATTTTTGCAAAGTAAATTTTCACTTGCTTGAGAGGTGTTTTCAGAACAGAAGATGGAAATTATAGTACTGTATACACCTTCAACTGGTTTGGGGGTCTTATACTCAGGATGCCCATCCTTGAAAAGTGAATGTATTCATATTCTGATTTAGGAGCCCAGGCTCAAGGACACTAAATATAAAGTCTATGGCAAAGGTTTATTGAATCTTCAAATTCTTCCACTCAGGCACTGACATTTTTTTTAAAGCTTAAGAGAAGATTTCAGGAGATTTCCCTGGTGGTCAAGTGGTTAAGACACCATGCTTGCGCTGCAAGGGGTGTGGGTTTTATCCCTGGTCAGGGAACTAATATCCTACATGCCTCTCTGTGTGGCCAAAAAATTTAGAAAAAAGATTTCAGGGGATCTCCAATGGCTAAAGCAATGGTGTTATGAGAGGAGCCCAGATATTTATAAACGTGGACCTGCTAGGTACCTCCATATAGCCTCATTTGAGTTGCTAAGTCACTTCAGTCGTGTCCGACTCTGTGCAACCCCATACATGGCAGCCCACCAGGCTCCCCCGTCCCTGGGATTCTCCAGGCAAGAACACTGGAGTGGGTTGCCATTTCCTTCTCCAATGCATGAAAGTGAAAAGTGAAAGTGAAGTCACTCAGTTGTGTCCAACCCTCAGCGACCCCATGGACTGCAGCCTTCCAGGCTTCTCTGTCCATGGGATTTTCCAGGCAAGAGTACTGGAGTGGAGTGCCATTGCCTTCTCATTTGAGTTAGAAGAGTGAAAAATGTCATATCACTTCAAGATTAATATAAGGTATTATATTAGTATTATAATTGATATGAATTAACCTTTATTGTTTTGTCACTAAAACAACAGATCATTTATTTGGTTGAATCTAGGAAATTTCTAATTTCCTCCCTAACCTGTTTTCCCTTCAGTTCTTGGTTTGTTATATTGGAATACTACAGCAGCACCACCTGCAGGTCACATCAAAGAAATGCATATTGATGGCTTGGAATTTGAATCTTAGGATTCTGATCTAGACTAGTATTTTCTAAATCTTTCTGTGCATTAAATGGCTGAGAAGCAGAAAACAAACAAACAAAAATCCAAACAATTGTCCAAACAAAAGGAATGCAAAAACAAATCCTCAGGCCTCACTTGGGCCTCTTTAAACAGAAATTCTGGGATGGAGACCAGGATTAATATTTTCAAACTAGTTCTGATGCCAAGGACATTTAGAAACCATTGGTTTAGGTGACAGTCAAAAAGTACCTGTAGTATTTGAGTAGTAAACCCCTAAATGACCGTTTGTTGTTCATTCACTAAGTCGTGTCCAATCTCATGAACTACAGCATGCCAAGCTTCCCTGCCCCTCATTATCTCCGGGAGTTTGCTCAAATTCATGTCTATTGAGTCGGGGTCGCAAAGAGTTGGACACGACTGAGTGACTGAACTGAGTCGGTGGTGGTATTTAACCATCTCATCCTGTGCCACCACACTTCCCATGCCTTCAATCCCTCCCAGCATCAGAGTCTTTTCCAATGAGTTGGCTCTTCACATCAAATGGCTAAAGTATTGGAACTTCAGCTTCAGCATCAGTCCTTCCAAAGAATATGCAGGACTGATTTCCTTTAGGATCAACAAGTTTGATCTCCTTGCTGTCCAAAGGACTCTCAAAAGTCTTCTCCAGGACCACAATTCAAAAGCATCAATTCTTTGGTGCTCAGCCTTCTTTATGGCCCAACTCTCACATCCATACATGACTACTGGAAAAACTGTAGCTTTGACTATACAGACATTTGTCAGCAAATTGATGTCTCTGCTTTTTAATATGCTGCCTACATTTGTCATAGTCTTCATTCCAAGGAGGGAACATCTTTTAATCATGGTTGCAGTCACTGCTCACAGTGATTTTGGAGCCCAAGAAAAGAAAATCTGTCAGTGCTTCCACTTTTCCCCCTTCTATTTTCCATGAAGTGATGGGACCGGATGCCATGACATTAGTTTTCTAATGTGGAGTTTTAAGCCAGGTTTTTCACTCTTCTTTCACCCTCATCAAGAGTTTCTTTAGTTCCTCTTCACTTTCTTCCATTAGAGTGGTATCATCTGCATATCTGAGGTTGTTGATATTCTCCTGGCAATCTTGATTCCAACTTGTGATTCATCCAGCCCAGCAGTTCACATGATATACTCTGCATATAAATTAAATAAACAGGGTGACAATATACAGCCTTGTTGTACTCCTTCCCAATTTTGAATCAGTAAGTTGTTCCATGTGATGTTCTAACTGTTGCTTCTTGACTTGCATAGAAGTTTCTCAGGAGACAAGTAAGGCGGTCTGGTATTCCCATCTCTTTAAGAATTTTCCACAGTTTGTTGTGATCCACACAGCCAAAGGCTTTAGTGTAGTCAATGAAGCAAATGTTTTTTTTTTTTTTTTTTTCTTTCTGGAATTCCCTGGCTTTCTTAATGATCTAATGAATGTTGACAATTTGAGAGCTGATTCCTCTGTCTTTTCTAAATCCAAACTGCACATCTGGAAGTTCTTGGTTCACATACTGCTGAAGCCTAGTTTGAAGAATTTTGAGCATAACCTAGCTAGCATGTTAAATGAGCCCAGTTGTACAGTAGTTTGAGCATTCTTTGGCACTGCCCTTCTTTGGGATTGGAATGAAAACTTTTCCAGTCCTGTGGCCACTGCTGAATTTTCCACTAGCATATTGAATGCAGCACTTTAACAGCATCGTGTTTTAGGATTTTAAATAGCTCTGTTGGAACTCCGTAACATCCATTAGCTTTGTTCATAGTAATGCTTTCTAAGGCTCACTTGACTTCACACCCCAGGATGTCTGGCTCTAGGTGAGTGACCACACTATCATGCTTATCTGGGTCATTAAGATCTTTTTTCCTATAGTTCTTCTGTGTATTCTTGCCACCTCTTCTTAATCTCTTCTACTTCTGTTAGGTCCTTATGGTTTCTGTGCTTTATTGGGCCCATCCCTACATGAAATATCCCCTTGCTATCTCCAGTTTTCTTGAAGAGATCTCTAGTTTTGCCCATTCTATTGTTTTCCTTTATTTCTTTGCATTTTTCATTTAAGAAGGCCTTATCTCTCCTTGCTTTTCTCAGGAACTCTGTATTCAGTTGAGGATATCTTTCCCTTTCTTCTTTGCCTGTTGCTTTTCTTCTTTCCTCAGCTATTTTTGAAGTCTCCTCAGACAAACACTTGACTTTCT
Organism: Redunca redunca; assembly: GCA_006410935.1. Classification (NCBI taxonomy): domain Eukaryota; kingdom Metazoa; phylum Chordata; class Mammalia; order Artiodactyla; family Bovidae; genus Redunca; species Redunca redunca. The sequence continues at coordinate 2,855 of SJYQ01013800.1, read as the reverse complement.
TACATTCTTTTCTTTGGGATGGTTTTAGTTACTGCCTTCTGTACAATGATAAACTCTGTCCATAGTTTTTCAGGCACTCTGTCTACCAGATATAATCCCTTGAATCTATTTGTCCCCTCCACTGTACAAGCATAAGGGATTTGATTTAGGTTGTGCCTGAACGGCCTAGTGGTTTTTTTCCCACTTTCTTCAATTTAAGCTGAATCTTGCAATAAGGGGCTGGTGATCTAAGCCACAGTCAGCTCCGGGTCTCTTTTTTACTGACAGTATAGAGCTTGTCTATTTTCAGCTGCAAAATAATATAATCAATCTGATTTTGATATTGACCATTTGGTGATGTTCATCTGTAGAGTCGTCTTTTGCATCGTTGGAAAAGTGTATTTGCTATGATCAGCATGTTATTCTGTCAAAGCTCTGTTAGCCTTGGATCTGCTTCATTTTATACTTCAAGGCCAAACTTGCCTGTTACTCCAGGTATCTCTTGACTTCCTACTTTTGCACTCCAATCCCCAATGATGAAAAAGACATTTCTTTTTGGTGTTAGTTCTGGAAGGTCTTGTAGGTCATCAGAACCATTCAGTTTCAGCTTCTTTGGCATTAGAGGTTGGGACATAGACATGGATTATCGTGATGTTAAATGGTTTGCCTTGGAAACGTACCAAGATCATTCTGTTGTTTTTGAGATTGCACCCAAGTATTGCATTTCAGATTTTTGTTGTTGTTTTTGTTGATTATGATGGCTACTCCATTTCTTCTAAGGGATTCTTGCCCACAGTAGTAGATATGCTGCTCATCTGAATTAAATTTGCCCATTCCCGTCCATTTTAGTTCACCCGTCCCTACAATGTCGATATTCATTCTTGCTGTCTCCTACTTGACCACACCCAATTTACCTTGATTCATGGACCCAACATCCCAGATTCCTATGTAATATTGTTCTTTAACAACTTTGGACTTTACTTTTACCACCAGACTCATCCACAGCTGAACATTGGTTCTACTTTGGCCTAGCCACTTCATTCTTTCTGGAGCTATTAGTAATAGCCCTCTGCCCTTCCCCACTAGCATATTGGACACCTTCCAACCTGGAGGGCTCATCTTCCAGTGTCACGTTTTTTTGCCTTTTCACGCTCTCCATAGGGTACTCCTGGCAAAAATACTGAAATGATTTACCATTCCCTCCTCCAGTGTTCTACATTCTGTCAAAGCTCTTCACTATGTCCCCTCCACCTTGGGTGGCCCTGCGTGGCATGGCTCATAGCTTTATTGAGTCATGCAGGCTCCTTCACCACAACAAAGCTGTGATCCATGAAGGTCAATGATCAAGGACATACAGACAAATCTGGGGTTTACTTACAGGCTGTCATTGCAAGTTTATAACCCATTTCTCAAGCCGAATCATGGCTCTCACTATCATTTTCACAAAGTCATGAAGCATCATTTAGGTTTTAAGTGCAACTGAAGCATTTTTCCTTTAAAAAATTTTATCTTTAAAAATTCAGTTCAGTTCAGTTCAGTCACTCAGTCATGTCTGACTTTGTGACCCCATGAATTGCAGCACGCCAGGCCTCCCTGTCCATAGGAATTCCAGTTTCCAGCACAGTATGTAAGGAGCTTAGAAGTTGCCACAGCATCCTAACAACAAATAAGAAGATGAATAAACTGAAAAATCAATAATTCTTCTTAGATCTGTGAAAACACAGGGAAAACTGATGCCAACCTTCCCCCGCCCCCACAACTGGACAAACAGGCAGGCAGATATGGAGAATCACAGCTTATCAGAGCAGGAACTCCTAAGCACAAATATACATGCGAACCAGTGCTTGGATAAGAAAATTTGAACTGTTGTGATGTTGGAGGTTCAGAGTAATGAGAAGACCCGTTCATAGTAGTGCTCCCATGCTTTTGAGAATCTCATTTCAGAGTTCTACCAGGTTCTCACAGTGAGTAATGGAGACAAATCTCATGCTTTAAAAGGAGGGAGGAAAAGGAACCATTTTGAAGCATGACAGAGCACTCCATTCTTTTAAACAGGGTCTGCCTTCAGGACAAACTGCTTAGCCAGAGCCTAGCCTGCTGAAATATTAGCAAAGCCTAACCTACCTGGAGAAGACAAGTAGCCAACTCCAGCTAGCTCTAGTTTCCACACTGGAGAGGGGAAATACCCAACTCAAGCCCCCTCTAGCCTTCTTGTTCTACCTAACATGGGTGAAAGGGATTGACAATCACTGAAGTTCACAGTTCAGGAGCATAGATTGAGAGCTAATCATAGGGCTATAGAACACTTCCCCTCCCCCTCCCAGCCCCACATACACCTTACCACTAGATTGTTGTTCAGTCTCTCAGTCATGCCTGACTCTTTGCCACCCCACGAACTCCAGCATGCCAGGCTTCCTTGTCCTTCATTATTTCCCTGAGTTTGCTCAGACTCATATCTATTGAGTCAGTGAAGCCATGCAACCATCACATCCTCTGTTGCCCCCTTCTCCTCTTGCCCTCAATCTTTCCCAGCACCAGGGTCTTTTCAAATGAGTCAGTTCTTTGCATTATGTGGCCAAAGTATTGGAGCTGCAGCATCAGTCCTTGCAATGAATATTCAGGGTTGATTTCACTCTGGATTGACTGGTTTAATCTCCTTGCTATTCAAGAGACTCTCGAGAGTCTTCTCTAGCACCACAGTTCAAAAGCATCCATTATTTGGTGCTCAGCCTTCTTTATAGTCCAACTCTCACAACCATACATGACTACTGGAAAAACCATAGTTTTGACTATATGGACCTTTGTCAGCAAAGTGATGTCTCTGTTTTTAAATGTACTGTTTAGGTTTGTCATAGCTTTGCTTCCAAGGAGCAAGC